>ML682071.1:10063145-10114021 GCA_007922195.1 Podocnemis expansa
TATATATATATATATATATATATATATATATATATATATATATATATCTTAGATGTGAGCTCCTGGAGTTGGAAAGCATATGGATTTCTGCACTGAGTGGCTTGGCTTTGAAAAGAGAGTGGGAGGTGTGGGGAGAGCAAATACAAAATTACTCAGAGATGCTTCTGGGCTGGGCAAGGGTGGGGGAAAGAGAAGAAAACCTGGTTTGGTAACCAAATGAAGCAGCAGGTTAGTGAAGGTCAATATGCTGGTTGGTAGGGTACTACCTGGGGTCTAGGAAGAGCTGAGGTCAATTCCCTGCTCTGACATCACCCCTCGTTACCTCAAGCAAGACATGTCACAGCTCTGCCTCAGTTTCCCATCAGGACAACATGGATCACAGTGGTGCTGCCTGCATAGACAGTGTGTGATGGGCCCAGAAACTGCAGTTTGACTGGCAGAAGGCGCAGCAAGTTAGGGGGCCCCAGGGGCCACTGTGGTACCAATCCCTACTGACAACCATGCAGCCACTGGTGGGGGGGGGATACCCAAGGGCAAAAGATATCGAGGAAACGGGGGACTGGGAGGCGTGCCGAGAGCTTCACCACTACGATGTCGGTTTGTGTCCCACCTGGCGGGTCGGGGTGGGCTGGTAACTGGTTATCACTGGCTGGCACAGGGCCAGGGGAATGGGAGGAAGGCCTGACACAATGGTGATGGCTCAGTAGGAGTGGCAGATCCATACCTCACTAGATGTTTGAGTTTGGAGACAGACAGATGGACAGCTTCCACTCCAACCCTCCCCCCATCCCCATTTTACACCTCCTCCTTCCCAGGCCCCATAAGCTGGCCGGTCGCGTGGCCCTTCCACCCCCGCACAGGTCCCTGGCAAAGCCTCCGTCCCCAGCCCCGGGCGGCGTTAATGGTAACTGACAACGCCATCAGGCAGCGGTCGAGCAGCCGCCGGATGATTGGCGCGTTGACAGGCCGCGACGTGAGCAGCTCAGGCGTGATTGATGGGCTGAGCGTATCAACAGGCCACTTCCAATTCACTCTGCACCAGCTCTTTCTCCACCAGCTGCCTCATTCCTCCCCTGCCGCTCCCTGGGACACTTGAGACTGTTGCCTACAGATCTGGGGCAAGGAAGAGAAGGAGGGCGGCTGATCAGTGCTGGAGAGTCCTTAGGACCTTGCCCTGTCTTGAGGCTCTGCTCCACCCCCTCCCCAGGGAAGCAGCCGCTGTCCCCCTGGGCATTGCAGAAGGGGCCGCATTGCATCACCTGCAGAAGAGGGTCTGCTCCCCTGGTGCCCAGCCCGCCTGACCCCTAGGCTGGGGCTCCAAGCCCAGGAGGATGAACCCCATTGGTGGTGTCTGTGTACATCCATACTGACCAATGTCAACCTAAGGATCCCCCCATGGGCTTGGGCCAACAGTTTAAGGCAGCGTCTAAAACACACAGGCAAGATGGGCACACTGCAGCCCAGCAGCTGCGCCCCTTTCAGGAGGCTGATGTGTCTGACACACCCCTAGGTCTCACTGTGCTGAGAAATGATTCGCTCACGAAATCAACCTGACCCTGTGAAAGCGTCCCAATCTGCTCCTCCTACAAAACGACTTCCACGCTCATTTGCACCAGGTCGTTATAAAATACATCAACTGGAAGATAGATCACGTACTGCCCACTCAGAGGCACCTTACTGTATGGAACGTGAGTCGGTCCTGACTTCGCTAGTGCTTGGGACAGAGCCTGGTGTAAAATGAGGCGAGTATCCCAGGGAGGCAATGAACCACCAGAAGGTTTACATAACCCAAGGGGAGACGTCCATCAACGAGGACAGACAGAGCCCAGGCTCCTGCCCACACACGCTGAGCCCCGCAGGGAAGAGGCACTGGCAGGGGACTGCCCCTTTTCACTCACACCCTGGGGCCTGGACGCAAAGATCTCTGGTTCCCCATTCCCGGCTGCGGCAACAGGGTCATTAACACAGTGCCACCTTCTCCCCCCATCTGCTGGGACTACTTCCACGCCGCTGGCTAATCAGAGACTAATTAGTCAGTGCAGGAATTCATCACTTCCCAAACACAGGCGGCTAAGAGGGGAGAGAGCCGGCACCCGGAACATCTGCTCCTTGCAGGGGCAGGCGCCTGCGCCAGGCAGCAGGGAAGAGGGTGCACAGGGTTAGCATGGCTCTCTCCTCCCCTGCCAACATGCACAAAGGCAGACAGACAACCCTGGCCAGCAGCTTCCTGCTACACTGGTCCTGGGTCTCCCAGAGCTCTGCTAATGCTCCTCAACCCTCTGCTAACTTGGCCCCAGACTCCCCCCATCCGGCTCTGCTGATGCCCCTCAATCCTGACCTTCAGTTTAGTACAAGCACGGGTCTGTGGACTGCGATGGGCAGCAGCAGAGGCACGGAGGGAAGCCCAAGGCAGAGCTAGTGGAGAGCAAGCACAGTCACAGCTGTGTGTGGGGAACGCAGCACCTGCGTATCTGGGGCCAGCCCCACTGATCCCAGGGGAGACAAAAATCCAAGCCAGGCTGACCTGGGGGAACCCCTCCAACCTCTGCCATGGCCCCGGGGGGAGAGGAACCTGATGAAGGACCAGACCCAGTGGAAGCTGCTGCTGATCTTTGCCCCCAGGGAAGGACAGACCAGAGAGAGATGCTGCCCCCAGCCCAGCCACAGGGTCGCCCTCCCGCCTGAGCAGCTAGGGATGCTAAGGGGCATGGGAACCTAGGGAAGGAAAAGAGAAGCAGCAAAGCCAGCAGGGACAAGTGGAGACAGGGGAGCCATGAAGGAACTAATCCCTCCTAATGGGATGAAATCTTTGCCCTGCACTTTATTTACACAACTGGCATTAGGAGCTGGGCTCTGGGCCGGCACCCTGTGTATTAGCAGAGGGAGTGGGACTTATGTGGGTCAAGGGAGCACTTTACTGCTCTGAGTCCCGTGCGACTCGTGAGTAATGGAGCCTAATACCCGGCCGTAATGGGGCAGCTTTGCACATAAACCCCCAGCATGCTCCCTTCTCCCTGTCCCGGAAAATCCCCTTTCACAGCCCAGCCCTGAGAAACCAACCCTGAAACTGTGCCAAGACTCCACTCCAGTGCGGCCACCTGCCAAATGGCCAAGGCCATTAATGAGGGAGATTAAACCGAGGGGCAGCAAAGGAGATTTTAAATCCATTGATTCTGCTTCGTGTCCTTTGCTGCCCCCTCCCCCAGGTGCTTTGATCCGGCGAGGAAGGGGCCATGGACTGGGACTCCTGGCATCCTCTGCAAGATGAGCTGCAGAGGGGGAGCCAAGCAGGGGCCATGCACAGATGGGTGCCTATCGGCTGCCAGGAACAGGGAGAGGAGGAAGAAAGAGAAAAGGTCACATGGACCAGGGCAGCAGGGTGGGACCCAGCTCAGAAAGGAGGAACTGGGGGGCTCTTTGCACCCAGAGGAGCCTAGGGTGTTTAAAAATGGCCACCGAAGGCATGCTCCCAGCATCGGCACCAAAAGAAGGGCACCCTGGGCCCAAAAACTGGCTGCAGAGACATTTCCAACTGGCCCCAGAACTGCCTTGAGGAGGAACAGACCTGAACCCCAGCGACAGCCTGGCCTCAGTGAGCTGCATGCCAGGAACCTACCCCACAAGGATCGGTGACAGACAGGCCAACACTAGCCCCATCTCACCCCACGGTGAGTGGCTGAGCTGACCCCAGACCCCAATGAGAGGGCCCGCACTGGATCTCCAAAGGCAGCGTCCACATCTGTGGCCCAAGGAGCTCTCCATCCCTCCTCAGGGCACTGTGTGGTGATCACGCTGGGGTTGCTGGGGGCAAGGTACTGCCTCCCATCCCCATACATCCTGCAGTTCAGCCACAGGGCACAGAATCTGAATGGCCACTGGCATTTGGGCCAACTGCTCCACCGGATAGGTGGTGCCAAAGGAAGATGGAGCCAGGTGGCCAGGCTCAGGTGGTCGTTCTCCAGCTCCCGGCACCGGTGTTTGCATGTTCCCACATGCTCCAGGTCAGACCCTGCCCTGCCCTACCCGGGGCCCAGAGATGGGGCGTTTATCTGCTGGTGGAGGCTGGTGGCATGGCACAGGGGGGCGGGGGGATACATCACAGACGGCTCAGGCCAGAGTGTGAGGGGCAGACCTTATCTCCACTGGTGCTGGTGATGGAGGACAGCTCCCACGGCCCCGTTCACCGCCTACTGGGACAGTCACTGCTTGCTTGGGCTCTGCCAGGCAAATCCCAGCCTGCAGGACCCCTGCCAAGGTGCCCTGGCCAGAAGGGGCCGAGGACACAGTCTCTGTCCCACAGCGTCCCCTGGCCCCGGCTCCAGCAAGGCTCAGCTGACTGTGTTGGGGTCTGCCAGCCAGCTGATGTACATTGACGCTGCTCACGTCACAGGGCATTGATCTGGCTCGCTCCATGCCGGGCCTCTCCTTGAAAGGACACCACGGCCAGCACAGCTTTCATTTCCATTCCCCGCCAGCTGGGCTGTGAGGGTGGAGAGGTGTATGGGCCCTGGCGAGCAGCCCATACTGGGGTTGGGTTTGCTTCCTGGGCCAGGCCCCAGCTCCAAGGACGGCTGAGCCCTAGAACAGTGAAGACTGATCACTCGTGCCCAAGGACGCAGAGGCTCCAGCGGAAAGGACACTTGAGGGGGGTCTCTGCAATTCCTGGCCCAGTGCTGCCCAGCCGAGCAAGACTCCATCTTTTCAGGGTGCCAGGTCTTTGGGGCAGGACTGTTCTGTGCAGCATTTGGCACAACACGGATCTGATATCTGCAGGGCCTGCTACCACAGTGCAAACAAATCTGATTACCCTGCCCCCCCCCTTGCTCTGCAAGCCTTTGTTTGCCACTGTTAAAGTGACTCCATGTTTTGGGGCTGGAGCAGGAGAAGAATCAGGAACTTGGGCCAGATCCATGGAGAAGGATGGGAAAGGGCCAAGGGGCATTGCAAAATAAGAATGCCCTGGCACTATGCTGGAGGAGGTAAGCAACATGCATGGGACGGGGACGGGGACGGGGACGGGGCGCAAAAAGCAGGCAATGGAGGCTTGCAGGCCAACAGGTCACCCCACAAAGCTGTGCTGGGGTTGGCATGAACCCTGGCCTGCTGGCCCTCACCAGTGCTCCTGCCACCAGTGAGTCAAGAGGAAGCAAAAAAGGTTCCCTCCCTGCCCTGTAATACTGCCCCAGGCCGCCCCTGCCAGCTGCCAAAGCCCTGTCACATCATGCAGAAGGGGCCCTGTCAGGATTTCCCCCCGAGACCTCTGTCCCCCCAGATATGGGGTGTTCCTGCCTCTCCTGTGGGGCCCCACACAGCCCTATCTCCTGCCCCATTGCTGCACCCCTCCCTGCTCTCCATTAGAGCAACTCAGCCATAGCAATGTCTCTGTGGCTCACACTCCCACAGCTGTTGGGGTGCCAGCGGCTGCGAGGACAGACCTAGAGCTGCCTAAAGGGCAGAGAGCCCAGGAGGCAGACAGACCGGGACAATAGCCAGTAGAGTGGGTGCACAAAAGGCGCTTGGAGGGCTGGCAGGCCCCCATGGAGGAGGGGACTCTGACATGGCGAGGTAGCATCAGGCAGACCAGCCCCCACAGCTGCGATCCAAACCAGAGTCGCCCTGAAACCTTTTTCCTGATTCGTTGACTTTGTAGAGACAAATCACAGCCACAGCTCTGCCATTGCCCCCTATTCCCTACCCACAGCCCTCTGATACCCGAGCACCTCATCTGTCCCCCCACAATTCCAGCTCCAGGACACCCCACACACAGCTCCAAGGAGGCTCCCCCCAGCCCAGGCCCAATCTTCAGCCCCTAACAGTGTCATACAGAGAGGCAATTTCACACCGTGGATGACTAGAGTCTGCAGCGAGAGCCACCAAATTCACTTTCCTGCCTGGTCTAAAGCCAGAGAAAGGGCATGGCAGGGGACTGCCCCTCATGGCCCCTTCGAGGGAAAGATGGCAGAGCCCGAAGAAGTCCCACGGCAAACTCCCAGCCTCATCCACCTGCAGCAGCGAGTTCCAGAAGTAATTTACCGGACAGGTAGAACCGCGGCTCCCATCAAGCAGCGATTCTGCAAGACCTGCACAAATGCAGCCTTTCAAAGCCGTTTCTGGCCTGCTTGTGAGCGGCAGACCTGCCCCTGCCAGACAAAACGGAGCCAGAAAAGCTGCTTTCACCCCACAGAGCAGCCCTCAACACCAGCAGAAAGGTTTGGAGCCTGGAGCCGTAGTGTTTCACCTTCCAGCCCATCAACGAGGTGAAAAGGGCAAAGAAAAGCAGAATTCCTGCCTCTTCCCTGTGCCAGAGGAGCCATTAAATCCACACCCCGGGGGCGCTACCAGCAAATGCTGCGTGTGGACTGTCTGCCCCAGAAGCAGCAAGGCAGCCCAGGCTGAGCCCTGCCTAAAAGCCTGCGTTCTATTTATACCATTGCCCCCATCCAGAGAGCTGGTGAAAAGCCAAGACACGACACCGAGCGCTGGCAATTGCAAACAGAAGGGGATGGGGGAGGAGAGCGATCTATCCTTGGAAGAGGATATTGCAGGCGTCTCTGTCTCAGCTTCGACCAGCCCTTCCTTGCCTGTGCCCTAGTGGCAATGGGACTGGTCTCCCTCTGGGCCCCTCTGCGCTGAGTCGGCCGCTCTCCAGGTGCCAGTCAGGTGAGGCACCCCAATGGCAGGATGGAAGCTGCCAGAGCACTGGCCCCAACACTGGAGAACATGCGGATGCAAGAAGAACTTGGGCAATAATTGGACCAGAAAGCAGGAGCCTGTGAAATCGGTGACGCAGGCTGGCTAACCTACCCATTCCCCCCCCAAGACCAAGCAGCCTGATGCTGCCCCAGCAGGAACATAGGCTGCAAGCCACATGGAATGGGAAACGCCCCGGGCCAAAACCTCAGTCGGGTTTCTGCTGACGCAGAGGGACACCCAGCAGGGCTGGGGAGGCCAGGGATAGGTAGGGGCAAGGGCTGCTAGCAGCCAGGGATGGTTCTAGCTGTGGGTTGGGCCCTCTCCGAGCTCCCAGAGCATCTGGAGGAGTGATGACAGAGGGATCAGGACAGATCCTGACAGCAGCATCCCAACAGCTGAGAAACAGCTGTGAGCGCAGAAACCACAATGCAAAAAATTCTTTCCACATCCCTCTGTGGGTGAGGCTCCTGGCTGCCCTGCCAGCTGGCCCCATGGGGCCTGGGAGAGGGGCTACTGTGGGCCATGTGCCAGAGAAAGTTGCTAGCTTGTTGAACAGTTGCTGCCCACAGGGATCTGGGAAGTCCCTCACTAATAAGATTCATCGCTTCTAAGGCCGGACGGACTCATCTAGTCTGACTTCCTCCTGCACAGCCCAAGTCAGCCCTGGTTGAGTCCTAAATTAATTCCAGGCTGAACTGAATTAGACAGTACTGAAAAGCAGCCCATTGACGTGGAAAAGTTGCCAAGGCTGAAGATTCCACCAGGACACCCGGTCCATCATGCCAATGGTTAATTACTCCCCATCATAATCTTATGCCTTCGTTCCAGTCATCCACTGCTAGCCACTGGCTGATGTTTGACTTTTCTCTGGTCAGCGGACGAGGCTGTTGTTCAATATTTGTACCCCATGCTGGTCCCAAGAAGCTGCACCAAGTCACCCCAAATCGTGTCTTTGCTAAAGCAAGCAGGCCTTGCCTCCAAGGCATGTTTTCTCTGCCCATCATTCCCTGGCATATAAGCTTATTGATTTGAGGACACCAGATCTGCATCCATCACACCCGTGCCAAGCACATGGGTGAGAGCTCCTTTCTGGTCTTACTCAAGATTCCCTTTTATGCATTAGTTTCAGTCCTTTTGGCCACAGCGTCACACTGGCAGCCCCCCATTCAGCTGGTTATCCACCACAATCTTTAAATCTTTTTCAGCATTGCTGCTTTTCCCCCAGCCTGGCAGCAAGTCTGCCTCCTTTTTCCTACAAGCTGACATTTCTAGGTAGCCACATTAAGCACCTTCTGTTCACTTGTGCCCAGGTTATCGGTGACCAGCTCTCTGTGCTATTTCCCTCTCCTCCAATGTTTATGCCATCTGCCAGCTTTGTCACGGAGGATTTTAGCTTTCACCATGTTAAACAGCCAAGGTAGAGCCACTGTGGGTCACAGACCAACCCCCACCCCACGCCAGCATGGCCTCCTCACACAGACCCCCATTTCCCATGGGCAGGGTTAGCACAGACATGCCACTCACTCCTGGTCACTCCATCCTTCCATTCTCTCCCCAGACCAGCACACGACAGATTCGCCACCCCAGCCAGTCTTGCCCCCATGCTGCCAGCACCTACTTTTAGTCGCCAGCTGCTTTGCTGAGGCCTGGACTGAAGTTTTGGCTGAGAGGGAGCATCTCTCTCCAGATCAGGGGAGAGACTCCTCCAGCTAGGAAAGCACCCCCTGAAGAGAGTACAGCTCCCTGCACTCTGAGGATCAAGTCCTTTCATGCTGGTGCAAATCCTACAGAGAAGGAACTGGACTATTGCACTTCCACCAGCAGCCAGCATGAGCAGAGCCACGAAAGTACAACTCAGACAGTGAGCCAGGTCCAGCCTGAAAAAGCTCACTAAAAGAATATCCAACAGGTGACCTTTCACCTCTGCAAGCAACACATGCAAGCCTCCCGTGCCCACCCACGTAGTCGTCACCTAGGGTGGCCTTCCACATCAGCATCCCCCAGTCTCAGAATGCTGTCTCCCGCCTCTTGGAAGGGTGGTCTGCCTGGTGTACGTAGCTGGGAAAGCATGCTGGATTTTTTTCTCACTGCACCTTTAAATCTCTGAGCAGCTATTTTCACCTCTAAAATGACACAGCCTGTTATGGAGGAGATATCCACACTGTGCTCTCTGCAGACACTTTACTTCTGTTCTTTCTTGGGACTCATTTTCTTTGAGACTGTATAGAAGAGGAAGTCAAATGAGAGAACCGAAGAGGAGGAACAAAGGTGTGAAAATTCCATGCAGCCGCTTGCTGTAGGGATGGACAAGAGGCCCAATGGCCAGGCCTGGCCCCAGCGCCATCCAGCCAATCCACCCAAACAGTGGCTATGCTTGCCTTCCTGCCCCACCCTTCCCTACGTCTTCTCTTTTCTGTCAGGTACTGAGCTTACTCTCCTTACCATCAAAACACCATCAGAGCCAGGCAGCACGGAGAGAGATTAAAAACCAATAAAGAAAAAGTGAAACCCTCCACTATAATTAGAGGCCCTTTGCCGCCAGCAGTGGGAGCAACGGAAAAAAAAAAAGAAATCCACTAAAATTTTAATAGAAACTGCTGCATTTAATTTAATGACACATTTTTTCAATTACCAGAATAATTGTTTTATTCATAAAATGAGTTGCAATAAAGAGGGTCGTTTTCTTTTGTTTTTATTATTCATTTGTGTAACATGTTCGAGCACAATTCCCCGCCGACAAGGTAGCTACGAGGAGAGGTGACGATCATGGGGGGGGGGGGGGAACAGGCAGAGGGGGCAGACTATGGGGAAGAGAACGCACAGAGGCATGCTGGGGGGAAGAGTTTATGGGCATAGGTGTGCATGCATGGACGCACGCCAGGGCTGCAGAGTCTAGTGGCGGGGGGCACCAAGAAAGGAGGCCTGGAAAAGCACCTCAGACTCCCAGACACTTCAGAAGGGAGAGCCCGGCAGCTCCTTCCACCCCACCGGGAAAGGACTGGCTAGACAGACCAGCATTGGGGCAGGTCTCTGCCGTGCCACTGCCTGAGGCTGCCATGAAGTGGGTGCATGCCCCACTCTTCCAGAGACCCCCCTATCCCTGGGAGCCACAGGCCCAGCCCCTGCTCTGCCCAGCTCTCACACCCCAAAGTCCTTCCAGGCATAGTTTTGTGGCTTCAGCCCCTCCCACGGCCTGGAGAAAGAGCTTCAGCTCAAACACTCTTCTGGTTGGCAAAGCTTTTCCCAGCCAGGTCTGCCCCTCCCAAACTCCAAAGTGGGGTCCCTCCAAAGCCACCTTTATCCAGCTGGAGTTGCTCCAACCAGCAATCCTTCCTCTCCTAAATATGCCTTGGCAGCCAGTGCTAGGCGTCCAGGGCTTGGTCCCAGCTCAGTTCCCTGATGTAACCTTGTTTGGCCGGACTCCCGGGTTCACAACGGCACGCTTGTTTCCTTCCCCGCAGAGGAGGCAAGAGCCAGCTGAGTGCAGACGCTCCAGCCCCTCTGGCTGAGAGCGGCACCAAGCAGAGCACTTCATCCTCCATCCAGCTCCCAAAGCGCCCCCTCCTCTGTGGATTCGAGAGCGAGTGTTGGGATGAGTACACATACACAGATGAACACCCAGAGACCCAAATGCACACACACAAGCTGGTTTGGGGCAGAAATTAGCAAACAAAACCGTAAAATTTAAACAAACTCGTAAATTTATTTGGCCCTTTGGGAAAACCCCAGGCAAGGGCAATCAATGCTCAGGTCTCAGGGCTAAAAAGGGATGGGCAGAAAGGATCTGCTTTGCTCCCCCTTCTGGTCCATGGACTGCATTGCTCAACTGATGCAATTAATCTGCGGAACTCCCTGCTGCTGAATACCATTGAGGCAGAGAGCTCCAAGGAGCTGGCTATCACTATGCGCTGAACTAAGGAATTCCTGGGGTGTCGTGGATGCAGCACTTAGAGCCTCACAATCTTCAATGTATTTCTCCTCATAACCACTGCATGACAGGTCAGTGGTCTGATCTCCAGGTAACAGAGAAACTAAGTGACCTGCCACAGGACATCTGTGTCAAAGCAAAGAACGGCACCCAGGTCTCTGATTAGCACCCTAACCACTGCACCAGCCTTCCTCTGCACAGGCAGCTAAGGTCATAAGGCAAGAGGGGCCAGCGAGAATAACAAGTGATTACAGACATGGAGTAAAAATAATGAACAGGAAAGAGAAAAACCTCATGCTTCAGGGCACGAGCCAGAAGGAAAAAACAGGGTCAAGAAGGAGTCTCTGGGGCAAAAGATCCACAGATTCTCCATGAGGGGGAGAGCAATGGCTGAAGAAAAGGGCTGGAGCTGATGGCAGGAGCCATCTGACTGGCTTAGATGGATCCCCACCTGACCCATGTTCCTGCTGAGCCTTGGGGCCAGGCAGCTGTCACTGAGAGAAGTCATCATCCAGGGTTCAAAGACCATGCAACGCTGCCCATAGTCCCCTGTGCACAGTGCAACAGAGGAAGTTCCAGGTCAGGCTCCCCTTCACCATGCAGGTGCCAGAGTGCGGCTTCCAAGATGCCAGCAGAAAGGATGAGGCTGGGGAGCAGAGCGTGTTCAGCTGTGTCATTGCTCTGGGACCAGCGGGGCTCAGTATTGTGCAAGTTACATTTTCTGCTTGTTAAATGTCAGCGTGCGGTTAGGAGCCATTAATTTTTCATCAGCTGTCGGGAGAGTAATTGCACTGATTAAATGGCACACATGCCCCTTTGTGCATGTGTGTGTGTACACACAGCTATAGGGCATGGGGGTGTGTGCACCCGTGCACACACATGCACAGCTATGGGGCACAGACCCACAGCAGGGCACGGTGCTGAGGCAAAGAACTGAGCTGTAGCACAGGCGTGATGGGCGGCGTGGATTCAAACCCCCTTGGCGCAGCCTATGCGTGCTGAGTTCATCTGCCCTGCTCCCCAGCCCGACCTGCCATGCTTCTCCCCCTGGAGAAGACAAGAGGGGTCCCCCCAACGCAAGGGTGTCCTGCCCGGATGAACCCACAAGACCTCTAGCTGCTGGTGGTTGCTGAATCTGCCATCATTGCACACTGTCACCTGGGACGCCATCATGCAAGGCACCCCTAAAGATACACACCCTTGCTGATGGCACCTATACATCCCCTCACTTGAAACAGCTGTACCAAACTGGGGCCCTCGGACACCTTCCCTGATGCCAGCGGGGCCACCCTGTTACAGCTGACAATGGATGACCCACACCCGAAGCAGCAGGGCAGGGTGTCTACTGTCGGCTCAGGTGGAGGAATGGGATAAAGAAGCCATTCCAGCCCTAGCTGTGGGGCTCAGACCTGCCCCAGCTCTGCTCAGCCATTGCCCTGCCCAGTTACACACCCACGGGCTCACCCTGCTGCACCCACACTTGACAAGAGGACCATCGAGTGCCTCACTTTTCCCAAGGAGGTAACACTCGTCCCAAGGCAGGAGGGCTAGAATTTGGGGGGACTAGGGAGCCCTTTCCCCAACCTCACCCAGCCCTGGCTCTTAATCAACACGGGACCGAGCGAAGCAGCAGATGTCGTGGATTGGCAGCACGGCTTCCCAGAGATTTAATATTCCATAGGCAAGGGCTCTTTGTTCCTGGGATTTGAGCGCACACACCAAACTGAAATTCCAACTGCTCCTGGCATCTGAGGTAACTGGAGACAGTAAAATCTTATGCCCTATAGAGAGGGCCCAGGTTCCAGCACGCCTCTCCCCGGGCACAATCCCAGGGCCGAGGGGTGGCTGTTTCAGAATCTCTCCACCCCCTTTCTCTGACCCCCACCAGCTTCAAGCCCAGCATTTGCACCATGCAGGGCTCCGACCCCTGCCTGCCCCCAGTGGCATGTGCCCCGGTGGGGCTGTGCTGTGCACTGGGGAGCTGCCCAAAGCAGGGTGCACCAAACACTGGCAGAGAGCGACAGCCCATTGGGGAATGCAACAGCAACCTGAGCCTGAGACCCCCTCTCCGACCAGCAAGGAACAAACACGGTACCAGGAATAGCTCATGGGCATTCGACGCACAAACTGCTCTCCAGGACTGGGTGGCTCCCAAGGAGAACTTGGGAGACTGGTCGTGGCTGGGGCCAGAGGGGAGGGGTTGGGAGACTGGCTACAAACCACTGGGGGTTCGGTTTGTGCTCACATACCTGGATGGCTGGAGCCTGCCATAGTGCGGACACGGCTTATGCCAACTTCCTCCACCAGCTCAACCGGTGCCCCCTCAGTCTGGCCCAAAGCCCCCTGTTACTTCCCACCTGGGCTGCTCATTCTTAGTAGAAGCCAAACTGTGGAGCTCCTCCATGGGAAACGCCAGTGTCGAGACCCAACAAACTCACTGCACCACTGACGCTTGCTTTCAGCTCCCCTCCTCTCCTCCAGCCTGCCCAGCCTCCCGTGCCCATCGGCGAAGCAAACAGATGACCATTCCCGCCACCCCAGTCTCATTTGTCACCCCAGTGTCAGTCCTGGAGTCTTAATGGGCTTATTTCAGACATGGGTCACCTGTTGATTTATGGAGTCTCTGGCAACAATCTACGGTCAGCCTAAACCTTGAAAAAAGGGGAAGGGTGAAAACAACAGAAAATAAAATCTTCTTGTGTACATTTGAAGAGCACAGCCAAGGCTTTCATCTCCCCAGCACAGAGCCTGCTGCCGCCCATTTCAATCACAAATCCTTTATCTGAACTCACAGGCATCAGAATCCAAGCCCCTTCCCCTTTTCCTTTCCTGTGTGTGTTCCAGGCGTCTCCACCCTCCTCCAACACCAACGGAGATATTGCCCCCTGCTCTCCTATCACCCCTTTGCGGCTCATGGGAGCCACCACTTCCACACTACATATAGAAAGTTTTCCCAAAATACTCTCCTGCAGAGTTTGTTGTTTGCAAGGCCACAAGGAGAGGAACAGAATCACCCTCACGAAAGGTGTTTCCCTGCTTTCCTCATAGGGTGGACTGCCCCAAGATGGGCGGAGGGGAAGGGAACAAGCAAAACTCTTTCTGTACCCAGTTCTATCAACACTTCAATCTAATCTGCAGCACCCGTTAATCCAGTACTGGGCTCCCCCTCCCCGCTCACTTTGCTGGTGTCCCTCAATGCCAATCCGCAGCCCCCCTTAAAGCCAGGCTCTACCCTTCTACAGCTCCATTGACACCCTCAATCCATCCGCCCTTGCATTGTCCTCCTGCAGCTCCACGCTGATGCTGTCCCTCAACAGCAGCAATTTGGCAGTTTTAGGGATCACCTCACCAGCATTTCCCCACCCCCTGCCACAGAGCAGCATGGCAATTAAAAGCGCTGTCTACACTAACTCTTTGCTGCTAACTAGTGTAGATGTGACCCATCACACCATGCAATCAGAGCCCATCCCCACCCCGAGCTGCCTTCTCCTAGTGGTACCGGAGAGCCAAAGATTGGCTGGAAAACAGAGACTCCTCAGCGATATCTATCTGTAAAGGGTTTTTTGGTCACCCTCTTTTCTCATCCCACGAGTAGCAAATCGCAAAACGAACACTCCTTTTACTTGGCTCTAATCTTCTTCAGTCACACAAAATGCCACCGGCAAAATCCAACCCTGCCCGGTATTTGCTAAAGAAGAAAAGGTAGCCGGAGGCAAGAAACTTGTTTAATTTTTATGCATTTGTTAAACGACAAACATTAAAGGGAATGTTGCCACACGGCGGCAGCCGCTCAAAGATCCAGCGGGGAAAATGCTTTCTATGCGGGACCAGCGGCCTGCTCACAGAAGGCTGGATTAGAATCCGCAATACTCGCTTTAGGAGGGGTTGTCATTCTAAAGAGATGTTTTGGGGGTGAATGTAATACTAGTGAATGGGGCAGCTCCCCCTGAGCATGCCCCTGGCCTGACCCACAGCCCCCTCCCAGTTAGTCTCCAAAAGAAGTGAGGTCAGAGCAAGTGGCTGTAAGAGCTGGAAACTGAACCCAAATCTCCTGATTCCCAGCCCGATACCTACTTCCATCCACCCGATTCCACAACCCTGAGCCAGAGAGATGCCCACAGGGGACATGAGGCTCCTTGGCCTCTAACCCACCAGCTGGGGCTTGTGTGAGGCAAACTCTGGATTGTGACCTACATCAGATGGGGCTGGCTGCACACGGGCAGGCAGACTGGATATGTTTTTCTCAACACTTCACATCCCAGCACATACAGTCCTGGCCAACTGTATAACAACATATCAGCCTCCACAGCCCGATGCCTGTAGAGCAACCCTATAATAACCCCGCAGCCTGTCTGGCCCACATTTCCCATGCAGCCCTCTGATGTCAGCTGGGCAGTTGCGTTTTGGTCCCAGGCTGTGCATCAAACACTGTCTGAAACGACGGGAAGTCTTGGGCAGCCTCCCGTCCGCAGGCTGGGAGGAAGAAAACACAAAGAGGGGTCTCCCTGCGCTGACATGTGTGCACTCTGATTACGCCATCCATTGACACCCAAAATCTGTAAGGCAGGCAGCTGTGCAGGGGGGAGGTGTTGGCATCCTACGAAAGGCTGGAGCAAGGGAAGGCTGGTGGGCAGAAGATCCTACCATTACAGTGCCACGCTGCACAAGACTAGGCTCAAATCCATGCCAGATCGGCCGGGGTGCCAAGAACCCGCTTTGGCCATATTGCGCTCTCTGAGGGGGTGAGTGTCCGAAGTCCCTCCTGGCACGAGTCTCAGTGGGATGAAGGCGAGGCTGCACCCCCTATCTGTGGGACTGGGGGAAGAAGATTCGTTCCACCCCCTCATTGCCATCTGTACCAGGGGTCTTCATTAGCAGCTCCAGCTCTGCATGTGAAGCACTTTGTGGGTAAGATCAGGCAGTGTTCATTTGCATAGTTCACTCGGTCTTGATTGATCCCGATGGAACCAAGGAGTCCGGGCTGAAAAAACCTCTTTCTGCCACCCCCTTTGCTTGGTGTCCCGTGCCAGCCCGGGAGGCTGCTGTGGATTGATTGGCAAGCTTTGGATTCCAGCAGGGAGCAAGAGAGTGTGTGGACACAGGGGGGTGGGGGGGGGTCTGATCTCACCCTCACCCCCTCCTCAGACTCACAAAATAGAAAATGCTGCCCTGCGCTTCTGTGGGGATTTTGCCCTGGCCCAGCTCCGCTCTGTCTCCAGGGTTTGCTGGGCTGGGATAGGAGCACTGGAGGGAAAGGAGGCAACTTGTGGGATCTCTCGGATCAAGGCCAAACCAGAGTGATGCTTCCTAAACCGGGAGCAGCTCACTTGCAAACCCAAGGTGTGGCTCGGCTCCTGTGGGGTCTGAGTGCACCAGCACATGTGCTCCGAGAGCAGGAGACACATGAGGGGCTGGGATGGGGCCACCCAGCAACTGCAGACAGCCTCTGGGAGGAGGGCTCTGCCCCCCATCATCCAAGTGATTGCTTGGGCCCACACTGCTGGGCAGTTAAAGATGCTTGGATCTGGGTAGGCAGATGAGAGAAATAAGAAACAGCTGCCCAGGCCTCTGCCTCCCCAGGGACACAGCATCCAGCACAAGGAAGAACCGTCCCAAGCTGCCCTTCCAGCTTGCTCCCTTCCTTCAGCTCCTCCATCATCAACCGTGCTCGCGTCCAGCTCCATCGTTCATCACCGTATGTTATCGACGACCTTTCACGGCTCCTCCGGGGCTCTGCACCGCTCCAGCACGCTGGAGTTAGGAAGTCATCAATAACCCAGGCAAACAAATGAGCTGTCCTGTGCGCAACACAGCACGTCTCTTCCCGCCCCGGGCTGGGATATGTGGGGCTGGGTGCTCCTGCCAGAGGTTGGGGAGGGGTTGCAAGCTGACTCGTGTGCTACTACTGGAGACTCTGCAGGCCTTTGCCCTTGGGTATTCTCACAGAGCATCTCATAGCAGTGCTTGCCAAGATCCCAGCCCAGCAGCTAGTGGGGGTCAAAGTATTCTGGAAAACTGGCCTCAAACCAAGACAGGAGAAAAGACTCATCTCACAGCCAGCCGGCTGGAGCAGAGCCAGGTGTCTTGCCACGCACGAGAGGCACATAGTGTGTTCGTAATAGCCCATCACAGGAGCTGCTCCCAAGAGACATCTTCTCGCAGGACCCGATCACCTCCCCAATTGACTCCTGATTCTCCCTCAGCTGCTGGCTCCATCAGGGGTGGAGAAGTGTGCAGCGACTCCAGGCCAGAGCTGAAATGAATCAACAGTGGGCCAATGCAGAGATGGGATGGGGATTGCAAATGCTAACAGAAGGCGATATTATACAGGGGGTGCTGCACATCCTGACAGAGCTTCATTTCTAGCCCAGAGGCAGGATGCAAAGGTGGCAGCTAAAGCCATTGTCTGGGTCGCTGTTGCTCTGGGATGGGGCCCCGCTGAGATGTGGATCTGGGCCAGTCCTCGTGGGAAGGAGGCTTTCTCACCCAGGGCCTGAGATCTGTAACCCACTGAAGTCAGTGGGGATCATTTAATTGACTCAGCCTCTGGGCCCAGACCTCCGGGACAGCCAAATATAACAGAGTGACTGCATGGCACCCACAAGACCTTGGATGCCTTGCTGTTCCCGGGAACTGCCCCTTTGAATGCAGTTCGCTCTACGATGAACAGCATTGTATGGGATGCCCCAGGGCGGAGATGCCATAGAAGATCAGATCTAATCTAATGAGATGCGGTTTAAAGGTCTGATCTGTTCAGAGTTTTCTCCCCACTCCATTCATCCCATGTCCAAGTGCTCCTCCCCAGACGGTCTCCTTGAAGGGATGAAGACGCTAGCCCAGCCCGGTTTGGTCTAGAATACAAAGGTCACGGTGACAGGGGGCTGTGGTGTTCATAATGGGAGCAAACCTCACGTTCTGCAGGATGGCCGACTCTGACTGGCCAGGGGGTTTTCAAGGATGGTCGCACACACTTCTCCCCCAGGAAAGAGCAAACAGCAGGGGATGGTGTATAGTCACCTTGCTTAATGCGTGACGGGAAGGCACTCAGAGACCACGGTGATCAGCAGGATGGAAGGGCTGCTAAGCAGAATTCAACGGTTACTTTTAAAAATAATTCCGATGACTAATATCACTGTTTATTTTGAAGCATTTTTGCTACGTTATTTAAATATTCCTAGTGGTGGGAAGTTGGGGAGGGGAACGATATTTATTTAATGACAGTGAGTGCCAAGATTCAACAGAGAAAGCTTTTCAACAGCTAAAACACAAACTGCCATCACAACAGGCTACTCAAAGTAAACAGCCTGAAAACCAGCCTTCAGTTCTCAAGCTGCACTGGTCTTGCTTTGCCTCGCTGTAGGTTTCCAACAGCCATGGCCATGTTTTCCCCATCATCTTGCATCCAGTGAAAGCAACTTTTGCCAACATTTACTAATAACCCCTAATCTTTCAAAGCCGAAGAGGAGAATCAAACAGCTGGCATTTGGGCATGGATGGCCTGTTCCAAGTCTCCTTCAGAAGCAAGGATCAGTTAGTCAATCGACTTGCAATTAGGCAGGAGCCAAAATGCCATGAGCACTCATCCTGCTCTAAGCAGCAGAGGACTCCTCAGCCCCTGGGGCACATGAGAGCTCACTGAGCCAATACGTCCCATGTGCAGCCATTCCCTGGTGGCTGATTTCCTCTAGAAGCAGCTCGGAGAGCTCATTACTGCTGGACGCAGGCTGGTCCTAGAGACAATGTGGGCCCCCTGTGGTAGGACTCATGCCCCCCCCCCCACTAAGGGAGGCTGAGTTCTGCTCAGCCCACTGAGGCATAGCCAGAAGCAGCTGGGGAGTGAGCACAAGATGAGAGTTTAATGGTAGCGGGTGGTAGAGACCCAGGCTCAGTCAGGGAGGGCGGAAAGGTCACAAAGCAAATCAAGGGCCAGAAGTCAAAGGAGAGAAGAAGCTGCATTTATCAGTAAGCCAAGGCCAGCAGGCTTGGGAGAGCCAAGGAAAGAACATGCAGCTGGGACGAGCGCTGGCCAGGGGATGAACGTGCATCACCCTCACAGTGGGCACTATGAAGATTCCCTGGCACCATGAGGCGTGGCGTGATGCAGAGTCACGAGAACTGCTAGATCAGCCACCAGGTAGGATGGGCCCGGTGGGCACTGCACATCATCTGTGCTCATGGCATAACCAGATGGATTATTGGGTTAATCTTGGCAATCTGCTCCCCTCCAATTCAGCAGGATAACTCTCCAGCCAACTTGAAGATGACGGGCAGGGAAGAAATAAGAATCCTTGTTCGTTTGGCCCTCCACCAGAAAGTCACCCAAGTACCAGGGGAGGTTTCCCAGCTCTGAGGCCAATGGCTGGGCAAGTCCTGTCAATCACTTCCAAGCAAGGGTTGCCAAGTTTGGGTGGACGTATTCCTGAAGGTTTTACCGCATGACAATCTTTCATTAATGATTCATCTTTAATGCTTGAAGATTCCAGGACAATCTTGGGGCTGGCACCCCTATTCCAGGCTGACAGGACCGGCAATATATTTTAATTTAAAGTCATCAAAGTCAGCAGTGAGACCCAGCTGACAGGTAGCTCGCATCTGGCCCCAGGAAGATACTTTAGCCCAGCGAGGCTAGTATGGCAGACAAGAAGCAGCGCTCTACACTGGGCAGAGCGCTGGACTCAGATCAATGAGTTCTGTACTCTGTCCATCTCTGCCACATGCCGGGTGGGTGACTTCGGGTCAGTCGCTCCCCCAGCGGAGCATTTGTCCGGTCTACTAAGCACAGACTCTCCCAGATAGGGCCTGTCTGTCCCTCTGTGTCTGTGCAATGCCCAGCTCAAGGAGCCCTGACCTTGGGGTGGGGCAGTGGTTAAAGCATCTCCAGGCAGCCCACCAAGGGCAAGGTCCAGGTGCATGCTCACAAAATGTCAAATATCTCTTCTTGGGTTTGGAGGCAGGATGCCTGCAGGCAAATTCCCTTGGGGGGCAGCACTTCACTGCAGTGGAAAGGGCAGGGCAGTGTAGGGAGGGCACTAAAAGATACTAGAACAGGCCAGTGCAGGGGGCATCAGAGCTCATGGTCTCCACCCCAGGAGCCAGCTGGGGAGAGGGATTAGTAATGCAACTTCTGCGCCCAGCGCCGGGGCACCATAGCTAGCTGCAACAGGGCTGCAGTTGGCCACTCTCTGTGATACCTCGTTTCCTTTCTTCCACCCCGTGTCCCATGACAGGACAAAAATGTCACAATTAAAAACTAATCAACAAAAGAAACCCAGGGCTCCCTCTGCACCGGTCTCTCTTCAACTCACGGAAAAGCAGATAATTGCAGATGTGTCCATTAATCTCTGTAACTTACTTGGCTCCCTTCTCTTCCTTCCCTCCTTCCCCAGCTCATCTTCCTCCTCTCCCTCCCTGCTGAGACAAAGCACTTTCCAACTCCTCCTGGCTATTAATTAAAAGCAGCCTCTCTGTTATCAAGAGTGTACTTGCCATAAATTAATAGCAGCCTTCTTAATCAAATCTCTCCTCTCTGTGCTCAGAACGCCCAGTGCAGGAATTGGGATTGCAGCCCGCCAGGTCATGAAATGGAATTTCCAATGCTTCAGTAAAATCTGTAGTTGTGCCCCCCACCACCACACACACCTTTTCCTAATCTAGTTTCCCAGCCTCTCAGTCCATCACAACATCACATCTCCCTCATGGGGACTCTGGTATTTCAGGGGCTTTGCCTGGCCTTGTTTTGTGCGCATTTGGAGGCTGCAAAATGAGATGTGGTGGGTAAAGTGGTCTAAGCACAGCCCCTCCAGAGCAACTCCCCAAACACATGCTCCAGTTCTCAGCCATTTACCTAATTTAGAAGTAGCCTCCGTGGAGGGTGCAAACATTTCTGCATTATTTAAAAAGTAACTGGTGAGTTTTTGGTCTCTCAGTGCACCTTAGAGTTTCCAGGAGATGTTCAGAAACTTCCCCTTCCTCCAGCAATGCCTGAATCCTCCCCATCCCAGATGGCAACATTAACCCACATCCACTGCATTGAACCCACCATGGGCCGCATCCAGAAAGGTCAGACTTTGGATATGCTGAGCACATCCAAGGCACCTGGCTGGCAGCCCAAGAGAGTGAACATCAGCACAGGTGCCCAAGGGGCAGCACCAGGGGACCTTTCCCCTGTCACGCCCCAACTACAGTCCCTGGCTGGGGGTCTGGGTTGCCAGCTCCTTAGACTAAGGGTTGTTCTGTCCATTTAGCCCCTGTTACGATAGGACTCCCTGACCCCAAAGAGGGCATCTAGGTAGCACTGCAACACAAACCACTCGTCACAGACACCAGTGTAGTCTCCACAGCCCAAACGAGGCGGGATCCAAAAGGAACTGAAGTCAGTGGGTAGCTTTCCATTGACCTCAGGAGGTTTTGTCCTCTGCTAGGCTGCTGGGGCTGAGGGGAGACAGGGGAAGCAGCAACCTTTCAACTCCATCATGGCCACAAGCACTGTTCCTGCACCTACCGTGCCTAGCAGAGCATGGGCAGTCACGGAGACGGGGGTGAAAGGAGAGATGTCGGTGAGCAAAGTGGCCACAGGCTCCCTCTGGAGTCCACCAAGGAGCCACAACCAAGGAAAAGCTGGAAGCAGAGACGGGTGACTTTGGGACGAAGGATAGACGGAGAATTTGGAGGGTGCTAGTCATGGCCCCCCAATATGTGGGATGGTGAATGGGGCTGTGCATAACTGGGATGCTATCCCACCTACACAGCTCCAGGGCCAAGTTCCCCACTCCCACAACCTGTGGAGCACCCAAACCCCTCCCACGACAGGAAACCAGGTGCAGGGTGGGTCCCCCTGGCCTAGCTCAGGGAGGCCGTGGGCCAGCCCCCCAGAGGCAGCCCAGACCCGTCAGAGAGGCACCGAGCAGAAGAGAGAAGAGATCACATGCACGGCAGAGATGGCTGCAGCCACGGCTCTGGGAAGAGGTCTCCCGGCACAACCGAGTTTTTAAAGTAGCGTGAAACGCATCCTGAGCATGCTGATGGAGTTTCCTTTAGTCCTGGCAGTGGTCTGTAGCCTGCAGAGCTAGGGGAGGGGAGGGTACTGTGCAGTTGGAGGACAAGGTTTCCCAACAGCCGGGCTCTGCTGTTCTTGCAGGAACAAGGCCAGTGTCCTGTGCCATGGGACAGCTGCTCTCTGTCCTTGCTGGGGCCAGGCTGCTCCATCTGCCTCAATCCCAGCAGCCCTGATGGCAAGACTGGGCCTCGGCATGGCTGAGAAGCCGTCTGCTGGGAACAGGACAATCGAATGAGAACGCCCCCAATCTGCACACCGAAAGGGAGGAGGGGGCATTTCATCTCGCAGCTCAATGTCTGGTGTCACTGCAGTGGGTGCCATCACCCTGCATAGATGCACACCCTGGGCAGCCATCTAGAGAGTTGGAGCTAAATCACACCGGGCCAAGCGCCTTGGGGCAGCTCTTCTGAACCCCGACCCACATGTACTCTGCTGGAGCCTCCTGACCTCCCCCAGCCCAGTGCATGTTTGCCACCCATCCTCTTGCACCAGTCCCTTGATGGGCCAGCTCAAACCCCAACTGGCCCTTTCAGCATCTCCTGCTCAGCCTTTGAGTGCACCCTCCAAGGAGTGGCCAGGCAGCTCTGCAGAACCTGCCCCGGGTAAGGGAGGGATGGGTGGGCGAAAGCTGGAGGGTAAGAGCTGCAGGATTTTCTCCCACAAAAGCTCACTTGATTAATAAATCCGTTAGCCTTTAAGTGCCACGAGACTCCTTTCTTTTTTTGCTTTACTAGACTAACACAGCTGCTCCTTTGAAACTGTGCCATTTTATCACACTGCCTTGTGGGTACTGTCAGCCATGGTGCCAGGATTGGGCACTGCCTGTTCCCACAACTGTCCCTCTTGGCATCCAAATCTCTGGGACTCCAGAATGCCCTTTCCTGCCCTGTCCCCCTTCCCTTGGCAGTTACTGATGCAGACAAAGATTTGGGCCACAGCCCTACAAGATGGGCTCCACCAGAGCCAAGCCTGCCCACTCCAACCACAGACCCAGCCTCCACCATCTCGCCACCTAACTCACGTCCCGCAGCCCAGGGGTCCAGCTGGCTCTCAAAGCTGCCCAAGCAAAGGGACCCTAAGCAAATGTTTGTTCCTCCCCTTTGTCGTCTGTGCGGCTGTGGAGAAGGGGGAACCCTCTGCTAGGTTAATAAGGGAAGACATGGGTGCTGACCCTCTTTCTTTTCTATTCGGGTGATGGAACACAGGTGGGTGATGTGAGGTGGAGCCACTAGGGGGCAGGGGGGTAGTGTTTAGGGAGCCTCTACCTGGGACCCCCCCCCCCTGCTGGTCCCACTGGATTCAGCTGGTTGGACCAGGGGGCGGAGAGATGGGCAGAGGGAGGAGGGGAACAAAGGACCAAGGGGAAGGAGGGTAGGAGGGAAATGGAGGGTCCAAGAGACAGGACCCTGCCCTGGGGTGTAGCCCTAATCCCCTGCGGGTTTCACTTCTGGTTGTTCGGATGATGCTGATACCAACTGTCCTTGCTGCTGTATGAACTGGTTTGCTAATAAACCCTCTGATTGCCACACTGGCTGAGAGTCGCTGCTGACTGGGATGGCTGGGACCCTCCTGGAGGGAGGAAACCCCCTCGAAGGGAGACCAGACAGAGCAAGGATCGGACCCTCTGAGCCTGGAGTTGGGAGCTGGCTGCACAGAGCGTGGAGACCCGGGTGCTGGACGGGAGGAGACTCCACCGTAGCAGAGTCCTGACTGGCTGTGGACAGAGGGGATCCAAGAGGCTTGTCTGGGGTCTCCGTCACAGCAGTCTGGTGACAGAATGGGGGTAATCAGTCATAACTTCAGGTGTGAAGTTGGCACCAGTGGGCAGGGGAGCCTCTGACAAGGGAAAAGAGACAGGCCTTGCAAACTGAAGTATGCAAAAAACACTGGGTGTGCATGAGCACATGTTGAGCACACCTGGGAATTAACACACACTGCCCGGCACACCTAAAACCATGAAAAGCCACCAGTCTTGCGCAAGTTGCTTTGGTTTCTGTTCCACACGCCACTATAAGGAAACCCTGAAAATAAAGGATGAGAAGTCACTTTCTTAGGTCCCACATAAAATCTTATAAAGTGCCTAAAGGCTTCCAAAAGACTTAGGGCTCTAGTGAGATTTACGGAAGCAGCTACGTAGATGACACATCTAACTCCCACTGAAAGCCATATAGGTGCCCAACTCACCTGGGCATGTAAAAATGTTGACCTCCTGCTTTCTCTGACCCTCCCTGCCTGGCCAGTGCTGCCTTGCTCCAGGCGTCTTTCCTGGCGTCTCTCTCCGTGTGCTCCAGCAGGATCCTAACATCATTGGTGGGAATTAGAGGTCATAGCAGAGTCCCTGCCCCAAAGATCTCCCAGTCCAGACAGACAAGACAAGGTTGCTGAGTGGGAGAAAGGAACTAGAGCCCCAGTGCACAGCCTTGACCACGCTTCCTCTCTGCCTAGCTTCCCCAGATGAACTCACTCGCTCCCTCCGCTGGCCACCGAGCACTGTAGGTCCTACACAAACAGTCAGCACGGGTGTTGTGGGGGTGTTTATTCATCTTCCTGTGTGGGCAAGAGAAACTGCAAACCCAGACAAAGCGATGGGACCTCAGAACTGCTTCTTGATTGCTGCTTCTTCACCACACTGGGGCTGGTGGTAACCCTCTGCTTGGAGACACTGCTCCGACTGGGAATTTTCCTCTCAACAAACATGGCTCTGCCCCCTCTTGTGCTCCTGGTTTAGCTGACAGGAACGTGGTGGGTTTTGGCTCTGGTCCTTGATTTAAGCACCATGCTCATGTGGAGGCTGTGTGCAAGAACAGGGCTAAGAGTTTGGATCAGCACTGGGTGGCTGCAGTGATCCCAGGGGGAGCTCACCCAGAGGGGCTGGGGTTTTGTTATTTTTAGCTGTGCCACACCAAAAAAAGAGCTATCTAGCCTTAGTTAGCGCAGAGCAGAGGGTTTTCAAGAGTCAGACTGGTGGTGAGACCTCTCCTCACTCAACGCCAAATGCAAGATCTTACAGCAGACACTAAAAATAAACCAACTTCCCATGCCCGCCAGGGCCTGAAGGTATCAGCTGGGTCAGACCTGAGCTACCTTGCTTTTACACATGCATGAGCATCTAGGAGTGCCAGCGTCCAGGAAAGATGCCAAACCCACCCATGTTACAGATGCACTCGCACACCTTCCTCTCCGTATCAGGGCAAACATGCCCTCGGCCACGCTGCTCAGTTTTGCACCATGACTTGTGGCCTTGCCAGACAAGGCCTCTTCTGAGGGATGCTCTCCCCAGCCATCCATTCAAGGAATGCCAGCCCACAGAGGGCACGTGCTTTCTGGCTGCATTTCAACCTCCCTTCCTCACTCCCTGCTCCCCAACATTGTGATTTGAAGGTCACAGCGCAGGCAGCTCCAACCCTAATCCCCAGACTACACAGGAAAACCTCCCACTTAACAGTCTTTGTGGCCAGCATGTGGACTAATCCGAAGAGTGGGCTGGAATGGGTGAGTCAGTCATCCAGGCCAGCTAACCAGCCTTGACTCCCCACTGCTAGTTCCTTCAGACCCCTGAGCCTTCTAGCCATCTGTCCGCACCAGTGCGCCACACTGCTTGCCTTGCTTGCAGGAGGCTCACGCTGAGCCCTGTCCAAGAGTGGGTTTATTCCTGGGCGGGAACCAGCAGCTGTGCCCAGATTGAGAGGGGCTAGGCAGCACATGGGAACCCACCCCTCTAAAGGTAGGTTGGTTCATGACCCATGGCTCCCTGGAAAGGAACAGTCTGACCTGGGAACAGTTTGCCCTCACCCACCTTTTTGGGCGATCAGTGTAATGCCACCTGCAAGTAGCTATCGGGCTGGCACCTCACCAGTCACCACCCACTGCTGGGTCAGAGCTTGGGGGCCTATTGCCCTGACTGAACACTCAACGGCAATTGTAAAATGTTTGGGAAAACCACCTTGTGTCCCTCCCTGCATCTGTGTGCTGTAAGTCACTTGATGTCCTTTCTGGCTTGTCTGCAAGAGACACTTGAAGGGGTTTCACTGATTTTAAACTGAGGAACCTAGTTGAGTGCACTGAGCTGTGTGGACTCTCTGACTTGGCTTTCAGACAGGCTGATTTGGTGTTAGAAGGCGCCAATTCTGAGCCACAATAAGAACATCCCCATGGGTTGGAGCTGGCTGAAGGCAATCAGGCTCAAAACCTGTTTAAGTAAAACAGATGCATCTTATGGGGGAAGGCAGCTGGGAACCTGGACTTCGGTAGTCTACCCCACTGACTCCCTGGGGCAAGTCATTTTGCCCCACTGCCTGACTCAGTTTCCCCATCTGTAAGATGAGGCAGCACTACCTTGTATAGTTCAGTGTCTCTATCATACACACAGAGGGCTGACCAAATTCATCAAACAGGCTGAGGAGCAGACAGCAAACAACCTTTTGAAAGAGAAATGGGGAGGGTGACTATGAGTGAGTCATATTATCGACAATCAGCCAAGGTCTTGCCTGGTGCGTGGAGGCAGATGAAACCTACCCCCTACAGTGCTGCCAACCCTCATCAGGGTCCCCACCAATGTTCCCTCTAGTTACTCATAGACTGCGTGCGCAACAAATTTCTTTGTGTGTGCAAAAACATTTCTTTGTGAACACCAATATTAGCACTATTGAATTTTTTTGTGCACACTTTATTTTGTTGTGTGTGCAGGTTTCACAACCTGTGTGCGCACGCAGGTGCGCACAGCTTAGAGGGAACAGTGGTCCCCACTGTGCCGGGTGCTGTACAAAGAGAATGAAAGGCCCTGCCCCAAAGAGCTCCCATGCCAGACAGACAAGGCCAAGGGCAGGTTCTTGTTTTACAGCCTGGGCCCAAGCGAGTCCTGCAGGGACTCTCACCTCAATCTTCCCCCTCATCACACCAGTGAAGGCTGCTGGGGGGTGAGGGGAGGGAGCCAGCATGGCAGTGACAGAGAGCAGAGCTGTTCCCAGCGGGGCCCCCTCAGGACCATATGGTGCTGAAGCTGCTTCCTCCGCAGCCACTCACATGACTCCGGCTGATGAGATCTGGGGTTTCTTACACGGCGTAATCGGATTGCATAGGGGTGTTAACTGGATTAGACAGTAGGCTTCCAGGAGGCCCACAGGCTACCTCTACACTGCACTACAACCCCCGTGGCTGCCAGGCTGGGCTGCCGAGCTAGGAAACGGTGGTGTAGACCTTTGGGCAGGGAACGCCTGCCAGGGGTGAAGGAGCCCAGAGCCGAGGGTCTCGCCAAGCACCAATGTGTCCATCAAAATGATGGCCATGAGCTGCCCGACCAGGACCAGCCACTGAGGCTTTGGGGCAGCTCAGAAGCTCCCCCACAACAGACCTGCTACAGCCCTTAAGCCACACGCAGCTTCTTGCCCATGTAATTCTGGCAGTGCTGGCAGAGCCAGCTTTGAAACCGATTTCTTAAGCCCCTGGACAGGTGAGGCTGCTGGAGGGCCAGCTGCATGGCAGCCTTTCCCTCTGCAGGCTGGAAGATTAAATGGGCCTGGCGTGGATCACCCTCTCTTCTCCCCAGGGGCTGTGTGCTGCTGGCTTGGAGAGGCACAGGGTCACAACACCACTGTGCCAGGCAGGCCTTTGCTACAGATGCTAGATGGGAACTCATCCAAATACTACCCAAGGGGCACTAGCTGCGGGGATGTGGTGCAGCTGTCTCTGGGGTGAGGCACCTGCAGCCCATCTCGGAGCCATCCCGGGGACCATATGGCACCAGCTGGCCAGGGAGAAGGTTCAGGACACACAATCTAGGGAGACACTGGAGTTTGGGGGACAAGAGGGATGGATTGGTTCCAGCATGCACAGTTCCTACAGTGATGGCCAAGGAAAGATGTGTCTGCCAAGGAGGCAACGGAGGTCCTCGGAAGATCTCCAGGCTCAGGCTCCTGCCTGCAGGCTGGGAAGTGTGTGCTGAAGGCAACATATTGGTCCTGTCTGGCTCCTCCAGAGCAAGCATCGGACCATGTAGCCAGCTGATGGACAGGGCAGGAGCCAAGAAACTCAGCTGCCGTGGGCTGAGGGCAAGGTCATGCAACCACGCCGCTTAGGGCAGCTGGGACTCCTTGGCTATGCTGCTCCTTTCCACAGACACCAACACGGGCTGGCAGATTCCCAGCTCCCCCCAGCCCCTGGTGGGGTGTGAACCACCCTGGATTGAGCCAGGGGCAGGACACAGGTGGTGGGGGGGGGCAGAGAACACCCACTCCCAGGGAGAGAAGAGGACTCCATGACAGCACTGGCACTAGGCAAGGGGCTCCCTGCTGATGGTAAACCAAGGCCAGGGTGACCTTGTTCTGTGGATTGGCATCTCATGCAGCCCCTTCGCTCAGCGAACACATGGTGGCTTTACCAAGGTGCCTTCAGCAGAGCCCAGGAGGCATGGGGTGCCGTAGCAGGGGATAGAGGGCAGGGTGTTTCCTGTGCCCATGCAACCGCTGCCAGTGCTAACAGGGCATGCACCAGAGACGGGGCTGAGGCTGGCTTGAGAAATGCACCCTAACCTTGGTACCAACTCTGCAAGCTGAAGCTCCTCATCCTATGCATGTTTGCACGGGGTATCACTTGCAGGGTGCCAACAGCCCTCCCAGGGACTGCGGCTGATTTCGCTGATAGGGCTTGCTGCACACGCAATCAAAGCCACTGCCCCCACGTCACACCCAGCCAGCTCTGCAGCCTGGGGATTGCTGCCATCCTATTCCCAATTCACAGCAGGCTGTAAGGCCCTGCCAGGCGTTACTCGAGTCTCCCGGGAAAGGTGGCACTTGGGAGACACCTATGGGGGCTGCAGGACTCGACCCACACCAGCCAAACCCAGTTAAGGGTGGTCGCACCGGGTTTCTCCATAAGGAGAACCCCCAGCAGCTCCAGCGAGCCCAGGAAGTGACCCAGCTTGGCAGCTGAGGGGGAAGTGGCTCCAGCAGGCATAGGACGCTGACTAGTATGGCAGGCATCTCAGGGCCACAGATCATGTTACTGCCGGGAGCCTGGCATGAATGCATCCCATCAGTCACCACTAGCTAGTCCTTTAACTCAGAGACCTGTTCACCATCCACCAAAATTCACAGTGCAGGCAGAGACCAGCTCCCGCCCCATCCCCAGGGTTCAGCATTTCTGGCATCCCAAACGCTCCAGTCACTTGCACAATGAGCAGCTGGAGACATGTTTTATTTCAGGGCCATGCACCCTGCCAGCCAGAGCAGAGGGAGGAAATCATGCCTCACCCGTTGAGCACCAGCCACTTTACTAGCCCTCCCTCAACGTTGGTCTGGTCACGGGCAAAGAGCTGCAGTCCCTCACAGGCAGGGCAGAGGCAGGGGCGGCTCTGACATGCCGCAAGAGGAATTAAACTCAGCCCCATTTGCCTGGCTGAAGCCAGACACACCAGTTAGCCGTGGCCCAAGGACCCAGCCCTGTTTTGCTAGATGAGACCCAGCTTTGGGCTCGAGGTAGGGGTTGGCAAGGAAAGCCTGGCACGGCCCCAGGATAGCAAATATATGTGCATCCCTCTCCGTTCCCACCCACCACGTCCACCAGGGAAGAGGTGGCGCCATGCTGGGCTCTGCCGGCCAGTGAGCCCTCGAGAGAGTTTGAAGGGTCCCATTTATTTCCGGCATTAGAGAGGCCGCCTTTGCTTTCCTCACTCAGCTAGGGACAGATGCATGCAAGTCTACTGGGAAAGCCTGGCCAAAGCCCAGGCCCAGAAGAACGTGGGCCTGACAGTGCAAACACAGCACAAGGGAGGAGGAAACAGGGAAGCTGCTGCCTGACATGGGGTTGGACACTGAGGTCTGCTGGGGCCCAGAGTCGCTCCACTGTAGCTGGCATTTGTGTTTACACCAGATTTGGATCTAGCTGCTGCCACCCAAATCCTGGAGTCAAACCTTCCCAGGGAAGGATTAGGGTCACTAGTGCCATGCTAGCAGCCACCCCTCGTCTCTGGAGCCCCACCACAGCTACTCCCACGCTGGGCCACACCGCTGGCTACTTCCCGGGAACCCCAGCTGGAAGATACAGTCTCCCCTTCCCCTCGCACAGCTGGCTCTGGACGGGCATAATTTATTTATTTTTTTAATTAACGGCTGTTTCCATAACAAATGCTCTGGCTTCTCCGGGCCTCCAAGAGCCCTGGGGCAGGATTGTTAACTAGGATTGCAATTTGTTAATTAAAAGCAGGCTGCCTTCATAACGAGATCCTGCGCTGCAACCCGCCTCTGTGAGGGGGAAGCGTGCCAGTGTGGCACAGAGGACGAGAGGGGACGTGAGCACAGAGGCTGGGGGTGCCATGAGGACAAGGCCAGGCCCAACAGAACCAGGCTCAAGAGCCGCAGAAGGAGCCCAAGTCGGGGTCTCCGGACATGCATTGGAAGGGCCAGGGTTAGAGCTGCTCTTGGGACGCTGGGAGGTTCTCCATATTAAAGGCCTTTGCATGGGAGAGGCTGATTCAGGAAGCTAACAAGTGGTGGCCCCGGGCACTAAGTGCAGGCTGTGTTCACAAGCTGCGCCATGCCTCCAATCTCCAGGGACTTGGCCCTGGGGCCATTTCAGTTATGCCCAAAATCCTTGGCACAAAGACTCAACTTTGAAAGACGCCAACCCCCCAACCCTTGGAGCTCAGCTGCAACTGACCCTCGCCTAACAGACTCAGGGGAAGGCATGGAAGGGAGCTGGGGCAGAGCCGAAATTAAAACTTGGGGTCTAACCTCCCAGCTCACTTTACTGTGCTGCAGCCAAGAACTCAAAACTTCCTCCCTGGTGGGGTCTCTGACCCACCCGCCCCTTCATCTGACCGCTGAGGAGGTGGCCAGAGGGGGATCTAACTCCCTCGAGCTGCCGTTTTCCAACACAACCAGTGTGGGACTGCAAAGGGATAAGACCCCTCAGGGGCTGGCCCCACAGCTCAAGCAGCAATAGGCTGTAACCTCGTCTAGCAGGGCCACTGGGTCCCCTTGTCCCCAGAGTCAGTGCTGCAACAGGGGAGTTCACGGAAACAGGGCAGTTGTAGCTGCCACCGCCCCCCAAGACACCTGAAGTCCGTCTCTTGGAGCATGCTGTCAAACTCTGCCTGGCCGTGGGTGCAAAAAGCTTGGCTATGATCAGTTTGTGGGAGGCACAGCCCCCAAGCCCAACACACAAGGTGAAGGGCGGGCAGAGCCATGAGGCTCACTGACAGGAGCCAGGGCTAGGCTGTTTGGGAAAGGGGAGAAATCACTGTTTCTTCCAGAGTCAGGTCCAACCTGGAACAGCCTCATTACAAGAGAGGAGTTGCCTAACAGAGCAGCATTCAGCCTGGCAGCCTGCTGACACAAGCTGGGAAAGGAGCAGAAACGCCAGCCCTCCAAGCTGGAAAAGCCAGTCTTTTCCTTAGAAGAAATGCGCCCACACGCACACCAGCACCTTTGTTCAGCCCAGCCACCAGGGCACACTGGCACCTTTGTTCAGCCCCAGCCGCCGAGGCACATCGGCACCTTTGTTCCGCCCTCCTCACACAGAAAGATCTAGCTCCAGACGGAGCCAGGCAGGGCGGACTGCTCCCTGCCAGGCCTTATTTCTAAAAACATTTCAGGCAATGGGACCAGGCCATCCTGGGACAGAGCTGGGAGAGGGTAAAACCAGCAGAGGCGAGACGGGGCCCCTGCCCCAAAGACCTTCCAATGGAGATGGAAGGTTACACAGACGCCCACCCATTGCACGGCTGTCAGTTGCACAGTCTGTCTCACCACCTGACCTCCATAACATGAACCCCAGTCCCAGACTTCAGCACAAGAGCACAGAGGGTCAGAGGCTCCGTGCGCAATGCCACTGGGGGGTGAGGGATTGGAAAGGGCTGGGGTCCAGCTCAGCCCAATCCAATCTGCAGCTTGCTTCGCTTTTCCGTGAGCAGAGAGACTAAACAGTGCTGAAAAGGCTCCAGCGGCAAAGGCAGAAAAATGAAGCAGGCTCCCATCCCCATCCCTTTTGCAATGAAAAAGGGGGACCCCACTCTCCTGCCTTTTGTTTGGAGATCCTGAAGGTGCCAGCAGCTCTCTGCCGGACCCCAACCAACACTTACATCTTCATTAGGAGCCTGTCGGCTCGTGCAACTTCTCCCTACCTCCCCCACTGCACTCCCCACGCCACCCCTAAGTGCCGCTGATATTACAGTCGACATTTTCAGCCAATTCACTTGTCAGCCTGCATCAGCGCATGGGGCTGAGAGCGGCTGCCTGCTCCTTCGGCTGGCCAGCCGTCCCAGCCAATCAATCAGTGCTGACACCAGCTAGGCAGCAGGGAGAACCAGGGGACAGGACAGAGACAGACGCGGCACTCAGGGGACTGACATGGGGCACCGGGCCCGGGACAGGGTGCTGTAACATACACAGGGTCCCTCTGTCTCTGAGCCCTTCCCAGCACCATCCACCCTGTCACATGTTTCTTGGGGGCTGTTTCATGTTGCACCACAGGGCTGGCAAAGGGAGGCAAGATGGGAAATGGCCTCTCCTCGGAGAGGCACAGGGAAGGAGAGGGAGAGGGAAGGAGATGCAGTCCCCACTGGCCCTCCAACCAGCAACAGGAACAGCCCATCAGACAGAGTGTGAGGAATTTGGGCTCATTTTCCTGCTTAATTGGAGGGCCAGTGTGACCAAATCCTGCACCACTTGGCTACCTGGGGACATGCTGGGAGTGCAGTCAAGTTAGCTAAAGGCATGAAGCTGAAGTGCACCGAACCCGTGCTGCCATTGCCATTAGTAACTGGCCGGAATTTCATTTCAATCAAGTCCTGTCTCTGTGTGGACTCTGCTTGGTCACAGTGTGCCTCAGTTTCCCTGCTGCATGGAGGTGTCTGTGAAGACACATCCATTACACGGGGAGGTGCTCAGATGCTGTGGTAACAGACCAGGTACATACTCTGTCACAGCCCAAGGGCTGCTGAAACAACTTTGGATGTCACATCAAACCAAAGCTGGCACTTTGAGCCACCCAGTCATCAACAGCCAGCAGGGTGCACACATTCACCTTTGCTGAGGAGGTGCATTAGCGGTGCCAAAAGGCTGTGTAGAATGGCCAGCAAGCCTGTCCTGCACTGAGGCCAGAGCCTGGGAAACCTGGCACAATGGGGAGCTTTTAGTCCCAGGTCAGAAGTGCTTAACTGAAAAGCCCTGTGGCCTGGAACAGCAAATGGCTTGGGAACAGGCTCAACCAAACAGGTGCGGCAGAGAAGAACCACGAGTTTTGTTACCAGCAATATTCACATGGGACAGGTAGCTGCCCCTCTGCTGAGGGGCAGCAAAGGAAAGGGCACAGAGGTTGGCTTCCCAGAACCAGTGACTGAGACTGTGCATGTTCCTAATGCAGCCTGGCTGCATAAAGAGGCACCAGTCCTGGAACAGAGATGATCACCAACAGCATGCAACCTCTTTCAGGAACCTCTGCCTACCGCCAAAGTCCTGTTTCCAGGGTGCAACTCTACTTTAGGAATTGAATCTGTTTAGTGAGATTAAGACACAGACCAACCTCCTCTGCTGGTGCAACAGCTTCTCCTAAGAGAAAACAATACAGCCTAACAGCAATGTAGTTCTATCAACGATACAGCTTTTCTGCTAAGAGTGAACAGCACTCCTCCGCCACGATGACGAACTTGTCAGGAAGCATGGAATCGCGACGCTGCCAGATAACTCCAACTATAACCATCATGTAAGGAACTAGCCCAGAATACTGAACTCCAGGGACGGATTCCCAACAAAGAGCTCTGCTGTCTTCCCCTACCTTGACAGGACCAGCTCCAGAACTTGGGAGAACAGAGGAAGCAGCTGTTCCCGGCACCTCTTCCCACAGGCCATCAGCACTGCCAAGCTCTGTATGGTCCATCCCATCAGGCCTCCGTAGCAGTGGATGTTCCTAGGAACATCACCCAGAGCAACCGGCTAAGCCCTAGTGTGGACTCAGCATGGCTTCACAGCAGTCACCCCACTCCCCCACGCCAAGAGCCCAAGATTCCTCACTGCAGTTTAAGCCCAGCCTGGATGAACATTCGCTCCCCTCATGTACACACTGGAGCTCAGCCAAGAGCAAGACGCAGTTTCAGCCTGTCATTCCAGCCTCCCCCCCTTCCATCACTTGGCGGCTCTGGCTATCAGCCTGAAATGCCTTCAAACTTCTTAAGAGGCTGCCAGATTCTTGAGACGCACTGTGATTACTCGGCTTCTCCGTATCTGGGTCACTCTCTGGTCTGTGACTCAGACAAGTGACTCGTAGCAATTAAGGATCTGCCAGGGCAGGCGGGAGGGCCGACGGAAGCAGCTCATTTCTCCAGGAGCGACTTTAGGGGGAACGGTAGGCAGTGGGGAGCACTGGCATGGTTGTGGGACAAGTCTGCAGCCTGTTCACAGAGGAGACAATGCCAAGGATCCCTTCTGGCCTTGACTCTAGGAATCTGTGCTGGAGCTGGGAGAGACCAAGGATTTCTTTCGAATTTTTCCATCTACACAGATTAAAGCAGGACCTATGGAGCCCAGCCAGGGCTGCACTAAAGCTAGTCACTGATGTCCTCACATCCCTGCCCACCCCTGTGAAAGGCTGGCGTGCAGCCTCCTCTCCGTCTACTCTCCCTTCTCCCTTTTGCAGCTGAGAACCAGGAAATTTAGCCTCTTGACATTTTGCAAGATTTAACCCCCCACCCTCCTGCTAGCAATGTAGAGGACCCTCATGTGCAAAGGGCACCAATATTTGCCACCAGCTCCCGCCTCCTAATCCTGGCGTGGGAGGGCCCTACTGGGCTATGCTGTGCTGGTGACCTCAGACCCAGCTCCCATGGCTGCAGCACACTGGCAACAGTGGCCCGCTCACATGAGCCACATGGGAATGACGTTGGCCCTGGGTTGGGTCAAAATGGCCCACTCTGGATCTCTGCCCAGCACACAGCATCGCTGAACTAGGGGGCACACTGTGCTCTGGCTGGGGAGAGGGAGTACCTGGTGCCTTTTCTATGGATTATCAGGACCCCCGTGACCATCCCCTCTGAGCACCTGCATCCCACAAGCCATGGGACCCCCCCTGTCCATCCGCCAGGGAGGAAGGCTGCTGGAGAGACCAGGTCTCGTGCATCCTGGGGCTGGAGATGTGTCCAAGCCGAACAGAGAGAGAGGAGAATGGCTGCTAGGCCCACTGATTCCAGCTCCGCTTCTCCTTGGGCAGGAGTGGTGGCTCAGGAGAGACTCCTGTCAAACCAGTCCCATTTATTTCTCTGGCCTGTGTTCAGAATAAATGCCCTGGAGGGGGGTAGCAAGCCCACCCCCCACTGTCCGTCTGATGCTGGTGACGGAGGATCTTCCTGGCAGCACCCAGCAGAAGAAAGGTCACGTCACCTGCAATCAGCTTTGCCAGGAACACACTCTGTGGACAAAGCACACGTCCCAGCAGATGGCTCGGATCTAAATACACACACATATGTACTCTGGGGGTCCAACCTCAGGCATGTGGAACCACCCAGGGCTCCAGCCTGGCCCCTTGCCTCCCCCAACTTATTTCTTCCTGCCCCACGGATTACAGCACATCAGGGGACATGGGACCCACTAGTTTTGATCATGCATTTCTATTAGGAGCAGGCATGATGGGATGCAGATAGTGTGCTGGGATGGGAATCAGAAGAGCTGAGTGACATCCCAGCCTCTGCCATTGGCCAGCTGGATAACCTTTGGCAAATCACTTATCCGCAAGGAGGATAATGTGAGCAGAGCCTTCCCCCTGAGCCAGCAATGTAAAAGGTGTGAAGATGTATGGCTGAAAAGCACTACTGGGATTAAATGTTGATGCTGCTGCCCGTTGTGCGCAACTCACGTAGACGCATGCCAATGCTGAGGAGAACAAGATGCCCGTTGGCCCCCTCTGGCAAGACCATGCATCAGACAGCAGCAGCATTTTGCACCCACCAACCATTTCTGTTGCCCACCAAATCTCAACAAAAAGGATATTTCCGCCAACCCATGGTTGTCACATGGGGCTGAAGCACACAGCACCATACCCCAAAAGAATTGCAAGTGCTTCATAGGCTCCCCACACACTCCCAGTGCCCTGTTTCCCACTCACACATGCTCCTGTACAGGGTAAAAATGAACACCCACCTACAGTTGAAGCTTTTAAATGTTTTACATCTTGCAACACAACCCAGCTCTCTGCCAGCCCATCCCAGAGAATGACTCTGAATTAAGAGATTTAAGGCATCTTTAACAGTGACTTCCTTTCTTCAAAATGTTAGTCAGCCATCACAATTCTAGTTGTTTTAAATACAACCACAATGACACAGACTGAACAAAATTCCCTTCCACACACAATTACTCAGCTGTCCCTCTCCCATTTCATGTAACGCCAGCACTGCATTAGTTTGTTAATCAGACTCTAAGAGATTACCCAGGTAATGTACAAACCAAGCAGAATGACTGTATTTATTTATACCAAATTATAGATCAGCAGGGTCCACTGTATTCATATAATCTGATCCCCTGGCCGGAGAATTTCACCCAGCGATTCCTGCAGCAAGCCCATATCTCGTGGTTGAGCTGGAGCAGTTTACAGCAGCAATACCTAATCTAGACATAAAGACTCCAAGTGATGGACATCTCACCAAGTCCCCTTGTAATTTCCTCCAGCAGTTAATTCCCCTCACTTAAAATATCATGCCTTATTTCTAGACTGAAATTATTTAATTTTCAGCTTCTAGCCACTTGATTTCATTCTTCCTTTGCCCATCTTTTTACATGATCAACAAGCCACATTTAAAAAGCGCTCAAGCCTCATTTGTCCCCCTTTATACCACCCTTTCCATCTCCCTTCTTATATAGGTGCACCCCCTACACAGCACATCCACATTCAGGCAGGGATGTTACCCGCCCGCCATGGGGGGTGGGGACTGGGGCATCTCCGACAGCAGGGCTTTGAATTAAACATGCTGCCTAATGAGTTGATTTTATTAGTTTGCGAATGCACTGAGAACTCATTATCAAAATAAACATCAATTCATTTCACCAGCCCCAGCCCCCCCCACGCAAATCTCAACAGCACTGCAGCTGTAAATTAACCCAGTGTGACAATCGCTGATGCTCCCCCCAGCCTTTGCTCCTCTGCAATTCAACCAAATCAATAGGCGCTACAGGTCCCCTCTGGAAGTTGACTCCTCACCATGCATCTGTTGCTAGAATAACAAGTCCTTTGCAAGCTGGCCAGGAAGCCTCTTCTGCTCCTGTCCTGGTGGGGTTAGCCCTCAACTCCAAAGGAGGAAGACAGTTTTGCTGATGAGGTCTTGCTTTTGTGGATGAAGCAAGAGGCAACATAAGTGGGATCAACAGCTAGCTGGCTCTCCCTTGCAAGCTATCAAATTTGGAGGGGCTCAGGGTCAAGTTGCTAGGGAGTCTGGATGTGGTAGGTTGCAGCCGGGACCGTCTCTGTGGGGTGAAGTGCTCCCCTGAGTCTGGAGTTGGTTGTTTGCAAGAGAAATGCTTCTTCAGAATCACTCTAGCAAGCTCTTTCCCTAGGAACAACCCCCCTGTGTCAGTGCCGTCCTCCTACTCTGGGCTGGGGCCTGGAGAAACTCCCTTGACCATTACCTGGCAGGACAGCCATGCCACTTAATCCACTCACGGGAAGGTGCTCATGTGGGTGGACTATGGACCTACAGAGCAAAACAGAAGCAACCACTCCTGGCAACACCAGAGGCTGCTTCCCCCCACAACTCCAGTAACCCAGTTTGCAGCTTCCAGCCCCAGACTCACACATCCACCTCTCCACATGGCAATGAAGTCTGCTATGCAGATGAGATAGTGGCTGCTGGGGGGTTGCCTAGCTGGAAAGCGGCCACCCGGGCTCTGGAGCGATTCTTAGCTGGATGGGGGGGTCCTCTGTTGGCAGAGGAAAAGCTGTGTGCAGCAAGATGGCTAAGGGAGGAAAGGTAGAGGCCCCACCACCAGCATGGGCACCCCACTGATCGCAGTGCATCCCCCCCCCCACTTCCCCATCCCTCCCACCGTTGATGGGGGTTGGAGAAATTAAGCGGGAAGCTGGCAGGACAGTGAGCGCATTGTAATTTTCGGCAGACTATTCTCTCTTTGGAAAGGATGGACTAATCCCATTTTATCCCCCTTCATGGCTGTCAGCTGGTTTCCGGCATTCAGGATGCGGGTTTCTGAAATCTGAGCTATTGTGTCCACCCCCCACTTCAGCCCAGGCTTCCCCACCCACTGCATCAGTCAATAGCCCAAGAGCGGGAACAGGCCTTTCTTAAATCCCCTGGAATGGCATTCCTGCCCACCCCACGCTACTAATTCAGGCTGGGAGGCCAAGGCAGAATGCTTAAGAACAGCAATGCACAGAACAGGCCTGGGATGAAATGAGTCTGAGTGACCTCTGCACTCTTTTGAGTTTCTAAGAGCATGAGGTACTAAGCCACAGAGCACCTAGCAGGGCGAGCCCAAGGGGTTTTTGTGCCCTAGGCGAATTAAGACTTTAGCACCCCACTGCCCACCCACATGTTATAAAAGAAGATAGCATATTAATTTTATTTAAATAGAGAAAAAAATTCACTTCTATTTAATTTGGCACCCTGTAAAGTCTGGCACTCTAGGCAACTGCCTAGCTCACCTACATGGTTGGACTGGCCTTGCATCTTGGAACAAGCACCCTGGCTGATGGGTTCCCTTTGCTCCATGGGCTGAACGTGCTCCAAAATCTGCTTTGCTCTATGCCAGGCGGGTGTCCCCAGAACATGGTTGGTGCAGTCCCTGGCTGGGTGAAGCTGTGCTCCCTGGGAAACTCTGTTCATAGCGCAGCTTCCTCAGAATTTGCATCACACAAAGTCCTTCTCAGAAGCACCTGTGGCCAGTTCCGCCTTGCAAACTGGTCCTCTGTTTGCAATGCACCAGCCTAGCTCCCACCAGCCCTAAAAGGAGTCACAGGGACACAGTAGTCCCAGTTACAGGTGAGGCCTGGAAAACAGCCAGGGTTATTTGCCGCCACTCTCACCCTGGTCAGCATCTCCAGCTAGACAGTTCACCCCTGGCACTGAGGAGAGGTTAACTCAACTTCCAGGGACATTTCTCTTCATCTGCCACTGAACAGTGGACACGATCAGGAGCAGTTTTGGGGGGGCTGCAAATCTAAAGGCAGGAGAAGTTTGGATATGGGACCCCTCCAGAGATCTGGGTGCAGGCTGGAAAAAAGCACAGGCTCTCTGTTTTCCATTTCCAAACCAGCTCTCCCAGCCCTCTATAGAAAGGTGGCACAAGGCTGATCCTGTTCAAGAGGCCAACCCCCCACCCCGCTCCCCAGCGAGTAGGGGAAAACACACTAGGGGGAAAAACCTCCCCCTGCAATTAATGAGCCTATTTATTCCCCCATCCCACAGGGGATGAGCCTGTCACCAAACCGCCCTCACCGAGGAGTGACACAGAAACACGCAGGCTTGCAAGGATCTCCTTCAGTTAGGGGCAGCTAAATCCAGGATTTCATAGATGCACCACGTGGACGTCATCCTCTTCATCCCCTCCCCTAGCAGAGTCAGTCATCCCTAGAAATTCCCTCTCTTTCGTTCACACAGACCCCCATAAAAAAGGATCGGTCAAGGCCTCTAAAAATAGCGGTCCGCTCCAGCAACTTGCCATGAGTCACAAATTAAACTGAACGACCTGGCGGCAAGAGGACGCGCTGCCCTCTCCCGGCTGGCAGGAAAAGCTGGGACACAGCCAATTTCCAGCCCTGTTGGCTCACCAGTCTCTGGCAGGGTTTCTGTCTCGTCCCCAGGCTCTGGGCACAGGTGCCACCCTGAAGGCCCAGCTCCTGTCTGCCGGGGCAGCAGACCCACACACCACTGCCAGCAGCATGCTTTGCTGCCAAAGACGGCTGGAAATTGCCTAGGAAAGCTGCGAAGCATCTGTGGAGGCAGTTCATCTTCCCCTCTTGCTGGAAGGTGGGGCCATGCCCCATAGTTACAGAGCTGCCCACACTTGGGGAGAGATGAAGAACATCCCCTGGAGGCAACAGGTGGCATCTGGGCAAACTTTCCAGCATCTGTCCATATTCTGGGTAGCAGCCTGGAAATGGAAGGCCCTGCAGTGCTTGCCAGTGCTAGAGAGATGGACTAGGAGGCAGGGTACAGTCACCTCAACACCGAGGCTGGCCCAGCCAGCGGTTGAGCTTTGATCCCCAGCAGGGCGGGCAGGCGGCAGCAATTCCAGCCAGTAACCAGAGAGGAGGAAGCTGCTGTTCGTTGCTTTATTAGGTGACATGTCTGGGGTCAGGGCACAGCGGGCCAGGCCAGCCAGCACCGTGGGGCTAGCATCCACCAGTCAAGTAGTCAACCACCCAGCTGGAGTCAGCAATTGGAGAGCAGAAAGCAAGGGGAGGGCTAGAATTGCAGCAGGCCAAGATAGGGCTAAACAGTGCCAGCTAGAAGCCACTTGTGCTGTTGTTCTGTGCCACTGTATTTTTTGGATATCGCTCTGCACAGCCTCCTAGGAACATCAGCTCTGCAGATCTGGACCATGGCAGACTCAGATCCAGACATGCTACTTATGCATGTAGTCCCAGTACCATGGTCCAGCTGGCACGGGATAAGATCCCATGACAAAAAGTCTTGCATCAGGTGCTTTGCTGCAATAAACTCCGCTGTGATGCTTCCACCCTTCCAGTGGTGTCCGGGTCTCAGACAACAAAGCTCCAGGCACAGCGGCCTCTGAGAAGAGGGTCTCAGCACGCCACTGTGTCTCCAAACTAACCTCCAGTTGCTTTGTGCATCATCGTTTCTGGAGCACACCACTTTGACGAGCCAACAGCAGCATTCCCTTATGCAGCTAGAAAAAGCCTGTTCTCTCCAGGCACCCAGGGATCGGAGGGGAACTGATAAACTTTCCTTGACCAAAACCAGGGGGCAGGCCAGTGTGTGGAATTTGGCTCCTCTGTGAGTCAAAGCAAGTGCTCAAGGTTGGGGAAGGGAGGGCCGTCTCAGGTAGTCACTTCACTGAGCGCCGTAAAAGGCAATTAGTGAGCGCAGCTAAAATTAGATCAATGGCTTCCTGCCGCTAATGGTCGAAACCGTCAAGGTTTCCTTCCCTTCCCCTGCTCCAAGGAACTTGGCATTTTCACATTAGGGCTGGTAATGATTTATGAGTCAAAGCCGAACGAGATGCATGTGCACACGGTGCCAGAGGAGCTGAGATGAAACTATGCTCAGCCGGCGTGCAGGGGCCTGCACCACCACTGCCGCTTTGGGGTCAAAGCGAGGCGTCATCTGCGTCCCTGCAGGCAGTTTGGGCCAGCTACTAGGGGGTCAGGGCACCTGGGTCCGCCACTGACCGGCAGCACGACTCTTGGCAACTCATGACACCTCTGTGCCCCAGTTTCCCCCTAGTCCTCGGGGGGAAGGAGCCATCAGGGCCTCGCTGAACAGCAACCCAGAGAATAAAGGCTGAGTAATGGGGGAAATTTGTTTCCCCAGAGCACCAGAGAACAGGCATGTCTCCCCCAGCTCCTCCTCCACAGACAGCACTTCCTATTCAGCCAAGATCATCTTGCAACAGGGCACTGAAGGCAGAACCTCCTGGGGCTCCCCACTCTGTACAAGAGCTGGAGGTGTGGGGCTGTCCAACCACCCCTCATTGCCTGAGCCAGCAAGGTTTATTGCATGTTGTCCAGTTAAAGGCCACTGCCCAGCCCAGCTCGGCATTTTTGTCTGATAATCAGGGCTGCCGGGTAGAAAAAGCAGAAAAATCTGAAGTGTTCTAGTGAATCTCAATTCGTGGGATGTCTCTGCCCATCTCCCCTCACTCCACCACGAAGGCCACTCGAGCCAGGGAGGAAAACAAAGAGATGAGATCCCCACTCTCTTTAAATTTAAAATCTGATCTGGCTGCTCCTTCCTCCACCTGATGTCATAGTCCCCAACTCAGATGTGGCATCGCTCCAAGCTGCCATGGGGATGATGCCACGCTCCCAAATAGGGGGTGCGGGGAGATCAACACTATTGAGCCTGGGCAGTTTTGGCTTCAGAACTGGTAGGGAACTGCAGACCTGGAGGAGCTGTAATCCATCCGGGCCTCCCTGAGTCCAGCTGGAGCAGCCCCTGCAAACCCAGGAGAGAACTGGCAGCTGCAGCCCATCCCCAAGTCCGAGCAGAGCAGCCCCTGTGTTTTTTTTTTAGAATACTGTAGATTTCACCTTGTCCTTGACACTTGGATGCCCAGCTGTCAGCACCAAGAAGGTGTTGGCCAAGGGCTTCTCCGGCTTTGCCCAGCTGTGGGCTACAGCCAGCTGCCAGGAGGGGACACTTGGTTGGCAAATAAAAAGAAGTGAGCAAATTACAGCTGCCCTTCTTCTGAGATGAGGCAGGAGGAAAGGACAATTCCCAGCCCACAGTTTGTTCTCTCTCCTCCCCATGGAGATTTGAGTTCATTCCATATCAAAGGCCAGCAGACAACAGGGCTGCACCCTTTGGGCCCCTCAAGCTTGGCACTGGTTCTTCAGATCTCAGCGGTCGCTACAGGCCATGGAGAGGCCTCACGGGAACCCCAACACCAGTCTCTGGGTGGGACTGTGAGCCAGCGACCGGGTGCTCCGTCCTCCCCCAGCCCCATTTAGAATATTTCCACCCAAGGCAAACAAGGAGTCTGGTGGCACTTTTAAAGCCTAACAAGTCTGTTTAATGCATGAGCTTTTGTGGGAGGAAATCCACCCACTCTGTAAGTTCCCCATACTCAAAGCATCTGACAAAGTGGGATTTTCTCCCACGAAAGCTCATGCGATAAATAAAATTTGTTAGTTCTTACAAGAGCCATAGGATTCCTTGTTTGTTATGCTGAACTAGACTGACACAGCTGCCCCTCTGGAACTTGTCCACCCCACCACTCAGTGGAGAGCTTTGCCCCTAGATCCCCCGCTGCAGCTAATTCAGGGCTTGGGGCCCCCCATTCCAGCCCAGAGAAAACACCAAATGGGGGAACGACATACCAGCTGCAGCTGTCATGATATGGCCATTGTGCCCTGCCCCAGTTCCCAGGATCAGGTTCCCAAGGTCCCAGGCAACTCAATCCCCAGCTGGGACCTTAGCAGCAGAAGCATTTCAGAGCTTGTGGGAGGGGGGCACCCAACTGGCGGGAGACAGACAGCCCAGGCCAGCTGCTGAGAGGAGCAGGGAAGGAATGCAAAGCATTTGTGGGGTTGCTTTGGGGCTGCATGAGGGACTGAGAGGCTCACTGCTGTTCAGTGAGGCTCTGATGGCTCCTTCCACCCAGGACCAAGGCCTCTCCTGCACTCTGAGGAGCTGGGACCCCTCAGACCATCCAGATCTCCTGCAGCGCCAGAGAAAGCACCGGCCAAGCCCTCGCAGGCTGGCAGCAGAGGCTTGATGAGGTATCCTCTCATCCTGCAAAGGGCAGAGTTTCACCCACAAGAGGCAGCTCTCCTGGCCTCCCCTCGCGCACAGCACAGATACAGGGGTGAGCTCTGCTGGCCAGCAGGTGCCTCCTGGAGCCAGCCCGTGAGACGAGGACACATGTGAGCTGTCATAGGCCCAGGCTGCCTCCTGAGCGTCTGCCTGTTAGCCTCATGCGCTGGGAGCCCAGCAGCTCTGCAGGCGCTCCACTTAATTATCCGCTCGGAGAAACCTGCAGCGGAACAAACCACCTCCCGGCAGGGCACCCTGGAGCTCGGACCACCGGCAGGAGGTTCCAGTGCACAGCGTCAGCCCATCTCTTATCCTGCCTCCTATGGCACTCGGGTGCACTTCAGCAGGGCCAGGGAACCTGCCATGGCTCGTCTCCGATGTGGGCTGTCTGTGATAGGCTCTGGAGCAGTCCCAGTGCCAGGCTGAAAGGCTGGGTTCCCGCCTTGTGCCCGGCTGCCAGGGCATCCTTCGTCTGCTCTGCCCCTGTGGATTAACTGGGCAGCAGGTCCCTCCCACACCATGAGAAGGCACAAAGGAAAGCCACATGCTCCCAGGGCGACTCATAGCCATTTCTTTCCTCAGCTGGTGTCTGTGGCACCTACAGAGACAGTGGCAGCCCTTGGGGAAATCCACAGAGGGTGCCTGGCAGAACAGTCCACATATGTCTTACAGCCCTTCTTGGCAGAGGTCCCAAATCTGCCCTCATCTCCCCAAGAACAGCGCATCCTCCCATCTCTGGGAGCTGCTGCCAAGGCAAAGAGGGAGGAGATCCCTGGCGCTTTCCAATGACAGCAGGTGGTGACCCCCCTTTGACATGGGACTCCAGTTCCCCTTCCCAAAGCAGCAGCTCCTAGCACGCCCGGCTGACCTCTAAGCCAGAAGATCGGCAAACTTTGTGTGGAAACAGAGCCCAGGAAGCATTACTTAGACCAGCTCTAACCCTATTTTACAAGTATGGGCACAGGTGCTGGGCTCCCACCCACTTCCTGTCGCATTTCCAACATGCTGCCCAGAGCAAACCCCACTTTATCCTGCTTGCTCATCTGCCATCCCTGCCCACCCACCCGTCACCTTCCCTTGGCCTCCTTGCTTGTCTGCGGACGCACGGGAAAAAGGGGTTAAACGCAGACACCCCAGGGAGGTGGGGGCGCTAGTGGCAGTTCATTGCTCCAGCTCCTTTTCGCGGCTGATTTGTCTTCATTAGTACAATCACATCAACACTGACAGCGGCATATTTATTACAGTCCCAGCCCCGACTGCTTTCCACCCAGCAACGTGTAACTTGATAATGAGCTTGGAGGGCAGCTAACCAGGGGCTTCCTGTGGCCCATCCTGATAGCTCCGCGTCTGGCTTCACCCCACCCACCCTAAGTGTCTCACTGGTAAAGAACAACGGGGGGCAGCTCTCCAAGGGTGAGTGCATGATGTGCCTGGGGAACAAAGATGTTGACTGTTTCCAATTGTATGTCATTTCAGCACCAGATCTGGCATGCCCAGCTTAACCCACCAGACACTAGGTGAGGCATACCCTCTGGAGTCCAAGATCGATTCAAAGCAGAATGCCTCTGCGGAGCAGAGATGCTTTATACACCACCCAATAGTCGCCGTTTACATAGAGACTACAACGTCCCCTGTTCTGCTCCCCACAGGACTGATAGGAGAGCAAAGCAGAAGTTTCCCCTGTCTCGTGCCAACAAGGAAGTGAAAAGATGAGCAGTGTTGGTTTGGAGGCTACGGAGCAGGGTGTAGGGGGAAAAAATCTCAGCAGCTGCCCAATAGAAGAGGCAGGGCTGGTAAGCAGCTCCCTGGCTACGGGAATGGGAACTGGAGATACCATTAAAACTAGCCGCTCTATCCATGTGCGTCTATTCCCAGCACAGATGCCAGCAACTCACATGGCTATTTCCCACCCACAGTGCTTCACCGCATAAATACAGCAGAAGAAATTCATGCGGGTTCCTTGCCTCCAGCAGCCTCTTATTCCACTCAAGGGTCTCTTTGGCTCCCTCCCAGCTCCCACTCTAGTGGAAAACTCCAAAACAATGGGGCTGAATTACCGGCTTTTGATTTGAAAATGTGTGGAAGTGGAGAGCTTTCATCAACGGCAGGTGAGCAACCCCAGGACTCGGCTAGTACAGCATTTGCTTCGTAATTGCCTCTTCCTCCTACAAGCCTGGACAAAGCTCTCCCCACCCCCAGTGCTCTTTTGTTTCGAAACATTCCCGGTATGACTGTGCAACAAGAAGACAGTCATCCTCTTCCGTGGGGCCAGGACCATGCCAGTCCTTCTGGAAACAGGCTGTGGAGGAGAAGTAGGCCATATAGGGGGAAGAATTACACTATTTTCAAGCCATGGATCTGCTCTAGCAACAGTGTAGAATGGGATGACAGACACCTGCAATTTTCAAGGCTAAAAACAGCACTAGAGCAACTTGTTGGGCGGAAGACAGTGGTGATCTGCCGTATTTGGAGACCCGCTTATATACACACAAGCTAGCTGCATTCAGAGCATGCACAATGGACGGACACTCTGGAAACTTGCGCGGAAGCCCAGAAATCTGGGCCTGGCTCAGATGGCATGGAACAATGTGAGACTGCAGCATGATCCTTCTCGGTGCAAAGGTGCTGCGCTTGGGACGCTACAAATCCCATCAGGTGACGTGGCTTGGCCTCGGGGCTCAGGAGAGGGTGCTGCATGCTAGCACTCGTGGTCTCTGTGGGCTGCACTGGGCGAAGTCAGCTGGCAGCTGTTTTGAGCACTGGGCACCATGGGTGCAGTAGGAACTTGGCTTCTGGCCTGGCGTGTGGCGCACAAGCCAGATTCTTTCAGTGTGTTGCCCGGAGGCTCTGACGGATGGAGGGAAGAGACAGGCTGTGCTTCCCCATCACTCCTTAGACACAGCCAGAGGCTGCCTGAGCAGTGGTTGCAGCTGGGCTGTGACTCTTCACACAACATGCATTTCCAGCATGCTGAGATCCACCAGATGTCAGATACCAGAGTGCCTGCAGGGGTGCGTCGACTGTGAGGAAGGCTCCCCGCAGTCTACAGGATCACGCTGACATCAGGACTCCCACAGGGCTGCTGTTCCTACCCTGCACAATGACGCAGGGGAGCTGTAAACTCCCCACCTCTGAGAGCCATCTATACTACAAGGAAGGGTACCAGGGAGGCCAGCGACCTAGTCAGATACTTTCCAGGTCTTCCAAGGGGCAGAGACTCTTCCGAAAGGCTCCAGCCACCCAGTGTTTGGATTTTGATTTGCCCTGTTCCTACAAGGGGCCCATCCCTGTGGTGTCAGACCACCTCTTCCAGGAGGAAAGGACTAACCAGTCTGAGCCCAAACCAGATGCAGCTTCGGGTTCATTGGTCTGCTCCAACCCACATGCAGTTAATAGCTTGTACCCAGGTCAGAGCTCAGATAGCCCAACACCAGACTGCTCCAGCCACTGAAAAGGGACCAAAACCAGAGGCAGGACTGACTGTCCCAATGATGCTGCCTTCAGTGGCCTGTCCTGGCCCGCCTCCAGCACCCCAAAGTGCAAACTGAAAGCTGCTGCTGTTATGCAGCCCCTGCCCTTTCATTCTTCGCCCAGCCCAACATGCTTTCCCTCTCCAGTTGCAGGAGCCTCCGTGCTGACAATGCTGGGTTTGACTGAGAGCCCTGAAAGGTCCCTCTCACCTTTTCTGGCTATTGCAACAGCCCAACGCCTCCCACTCGAAGCTGGAGCTTCCACACATGCCCTTTCTTTGCTCATAGAAGGTAAAAAGCTGCCATTTCTCCTGCACGGAGAGCCAGACTTAGTGGGTCTCTGCCTCTTCCCATAACCCACAGCACCAGCCACACGGTCCCACCTGAGGCCTGAACCATGCGCACTCCACCAGAGCCCAGCGCCACGCACTGGACCACCCAAGAACGCCCCAAAGAGCCTTCAGAAGAGCTTGGTCCAAGGGCTTTGGGGGGCTGAATGGTCCCTGAAAAAAAACAGGTTCCTAAACACAGAGGCTAGAATGGGTGTGAGCAGACTGCTTCATCCTGGGCTTGTCCTTGCACCAGCCAGAAAAGCATCCTAGCCAGCTATCCCACAGTTCAGAGATTTTCTGGTGACTGCCACCGAGCAGCCCTGGGGAGGGCAAGGGTGGCGTTTCTATTTTTGTCTGATGACATTACACTGTTTGCAGCGATGTCACCTTGATCACGGCAGATGGTCACCCGGCACCTTCCCTCTGAGCAGAGTGCTCAGCGAGTCACAGCCACACAGCCATCACCCAGCGCTGGAACGGCTGCACCGGTCCGGCTGGAATTCAGATAGGATGTGAGGGTTAACACACCTAGCTCCCAGATGAGTCACAAAGAATATTTGTTGTCTGCTAAAGAGCCCAGACACGGCCAGGCCTGGATTTTATTCTCATCAGAAAGGCAGCACCTCAGCATCCATCTGGAGACTTGCTTGTCCTGTGGCATGCAGGGTTTTCCTGGAAGTCCCCCTGCCCTCCTCTGAGCCCTGACCCTGCTTAGTTTCTAAAATTGCTGCTCAAGGTAGGATGGCTGCCGGCTGGGTATTAACATTTGAAATAAAAAATCCCATTAAATATGACTCGTCAGGTCACGTCAGTACTAACAGGGCCACTGTGGTTGCCTGCTGCTCAGTGGGGAATGTCAGAAGTCATGGGCTGCAGAGAGGGATGCTAGAGTCTCGGCATAATCACTGCATCACTTCTCAGATGTTTACACAGTGCCAGGGGCTTGTGGGAGTCCTATTCACACCCTCTCTGCCGGATGTGCTGGCAAGGATGTATACCGGGAAGGAGAGCACCCCAAGCTCAGGAGTACAGGCTGGGACTCCTGGGTTCCATGCCCGTCTCTAGCGTGTGCTGGGGCATCGCGAGCAGCTCACACCGCCCCTTGGGGTCTCAGTTTACCTCTGTGTGCTGAAGGGTTGTGAACTGACTCCAGGCACCACCCTCAGCCCATCTGGGTCACACGAATGCACACCCCCACCGACACGCACTGGGGATTTGTGAACAGCGGCACCGCTACAGCCAAGAGTGCCTCTCTGGGACCCAAAGGTGAGACAACGATAATTGCTAGCTTTGCAGGCATGGGCTGACTAAGCCACAGGCCTGGGGGAGAAGGAATATCTTCCCTTTTTATAGGTCGAGAAACTAAGTCGCAGAGAGGGGCAGTGAGTCCTCCCAGGAAACTCCGCAGCCACCCCGCCCTGATCAGCACACCGCTGGCACCATGCCCACAGGTTTCTTTTGCCAACATGGTGTCCACTAGTCTCATGCCCCTGCAGCCAGTTAGCTAAAACCAGGTCCCAAAGCACTCACGTGCCAGCCTTCCCACCACCTTCAGGAGTTGCTCTGCCCCCTTTGTTTTATGCCCTATGAAACCAGGCTTTGCCACGGCTCGGCCATGCCCCTCGCATGACCCTGGACTGCTACGAGACAGGCAAGGATTACGACTCTCTTGTTACAGTGGAGGGGACAGAGTCCCAAAGCACCAGGGAGAGACACCAGCCCACAGCGGCGTTCCAAGGTTACAGCCAACAGCACTGTGTTCCCAGCACACAAACAGCCCCGGCGTTGTTACCAGGCTGCATTACAGCTAGTAATATTCCCTTCCCTTACGATTATCATATCATCAAAATTTCATGGCCATTCCAGGCCACTAATGGCTTTCTAAGCAGCATCAAATTTTCATCTTCCTCTCTTCACCCTCACCCCCTTCTTCCCTGAAAGCCACTTTTCCTCCTCAAACCACTCTGCACAAGGCCTCCAGCTAATTCACCTGCCTCCCTTAAATAAAAGGCAGTTGCATGGGGGGGGGGGCACCAGCCATGGGCCACAATCCAGCGCTGCGCTCTACAGCTGGCCAGGCAGCAGGTGCAGAGCAGTTTTTGGCCTCCACAGAGGCTGGATCCGTGACCGATGCATCTGGCTGAGCCTTTCCTGGGCATATTGTGCCTGCGGGATCAGGCCAGGGCAACTCTCCCTGTGGCCCAAACACCCTGACAGGCATCCCTGGCAAAGAGCCGCAGGAAGCTTAGAAGAGGGGGTAGGGGACAGAGAGAAGAGGGCTCAGCCTATTGCTAATTGTGCAAAGCGACAGCTAAGGAACCAATACAAAGAGGGAGGGCGAGATCGCAGCCTTGTGGGGAGCAAAGGCTGCAAGCGGGAACCCCATCCCTGCCCCTAGCGAACGGAGGAGCTGGCATCAGAGGACAGTGCCAGGAGCAAGGAGGCACCCAGGCTAGAGGCAAAGTCAGCCTGTGGCCAGCAGCATTTCTGCAGCACGCCAGTGAAGGTGGGTAATCAACCCTTCCTCCAGCTACTTGAGGGCCCGATGGACCATCTCAGCATCACAGGGGGAGGACTCTGCCTCCATTGCTCCAGTCTCGGGTCATAAGCCATGGCCACAGGTGAGAGGAGCCTCGGCCCCGGGAGTGGACAGAGCACACAGCAAGAGGAGACAGTTGTACTGTGGCAGCAAGGCCTGCCAGTGAATCCTCCTGGTGTGTGACCGCACCTTCCCACGGGCATGGGAGGGACTGTGGGCCAGCAGGGAATGGGTCAGCTGGTCCTCACTGCTTCTTCTGGGCTTGGATTGGATGGGGCAGTGTTGTCTCCAGAGATATCCATTGTCCAAGGGCTAGACAGTCTCCATTTAACAGGCAAACTGGTTGCCTCACAAATCCACTGCTCAGCCTGGGACCAGCGGCTGCCTCTGCTCAGGTGAGGCCCAGGCATGAACATTCAGAGCCAGCTAGCCCAGCTCCAGACCCGGCACATCTGGCCCCAGCGCCCAAATCACAGTGCAGTGGCAGCCCATTCGCTGCATCAGGGAGAACCTCTCCCCTTTGGCATGGTACTAACCTGACAGTTTTTGCTAATCTTACCCAGAGGAACATTTTCCAGTGCAAACCCCAACTAACCCAGCCTGCTCTAACCATCTGCTAGTAAAAAACAGACTAGCTTGCAAAGAGCCAGTGCCACATGAGACGTGCAGAAATGCCAGCACTTCAGATTCAGCCAACGCTCTCCATCGTAGCCACAGTCTCCTCTGTCACAGTTCTATGGCCCGGCAGCACTCGTGGTTAAGCTGGAGTATTTTGGGTCATTCCTGTGATTTTATTTAAGTAAGGGCTGCCTAAGTCTTATAGACAAATTCTCTCCCACCCGCCCCCAAAATAACTCTAAGCAACAGTTCCGCTTCCTGCAGCTCACGCTTCTTTCCAGCACAGAGTCCCATGGAATTAAATATGAAAAGTTTGATTCCTTAAACAACAGATTGGGAGAAGGGGGGAGAGAGCCAAGAAACTCCCCGTCATCACTTTTGAGTTCAAACTCTTTAAACAAGGCAAAAATATCCACTGCAACCAAATTCCACACTCGATTCTGAGAACCTGGGGGCCCTTAAAACAAACAGAAGGCAAGTTCATAACACTAGGAAATAGCTCCAGAGCCGAAGAACAAACGGAGCAGCAGGGAGCCTGAAAGACAGAGATTCAAAGACAAGGAGAAGAGAAACTCAGGAGAGAGAGTGAATCAATCAAAGAGACCTTCACAGCTTCTTACACAGGGACTTCCTGTATAATATACGGCCAGTTTATGTGTTATGTTCTGAACTTAATTACTGAGAAATTATAGCGCCGGAGCTAAGGCAAGGCAGTGGATGGGGAGTTTGAAGCCGGGGGCAGAGAGGGCTTTGGATCCATTTGCTGGTGAAAACGATAGCTATAAATTTAGAGGGAGAGTACATTAGATGTGT
>ML682071.1:10134751-10201168 GCA_007922195.1 Podocnemis expansa
CAGCCTCAAGTGCCCTCACAATCCTGAAATCTGCTAACAAATCCTGAGGTTTTTTTAAAAATAATCAGTTCTGTTTCTTTCTAGTTATTGTCTGTGTTTTTATCTTTTACAAGGTCACATTTTCAAGCTTTTCTCCACAACCTCTGGGTCTAGAAGGTTGTCTCATTTTTAAAGGAGAGCTGAGTGTTTCTCCTATTCCCCTGGCTCCAGGAGTGGGTCTTCAAGTAAAACACGAATTCTTGTTAGACTATGATAAAATCACAAGAGTTGGCCACCCTGGGTCTGTGCCCATTTCTTGCGCTGATTAAAATGCAAAAAAGCAAACCCGCTCAGTGGAAAAAAGGAAATGGGTGGTGTGAAGTTTTCCCATTTCTCAGAAACTTCAGTTTTGTTGGACAAATTGGGGAGGGACTTTGTTGCTTAGAAACACACCTTTGGCCTGCCTGCATCCCTGAGCTGGGTGTTCTGATGCGCCAGAGACCATCACTATGGACGAGGTTTCACCCTGAATGGCACCTTTAACTCCTCCCTTTGCCACCGTATGGCTTCCTGGCCACGATGCACCTAAGGCTGCCAGTATTGAAGGTGATCACTCCGCTCTGCTGGCCTGGGCCTCTCCTGGATCATGGACTGTCCTGTTGGGGAGGCAGAGCTGTTTGTCAGGGCAAAGCGTTCTCTCCCTTTTTCTGATGCGTGCACAGGCTCCGCACATGGCTGGACCACACACAGGGGTAGGAGTCTGCAACCAGCTTTCAGCTACCAGGGCAATGCATCAGAACTGGTGACAGAGTTGCGGATGTCTTCACAGCACCATAAATTGCCCCCGGCCCAGCCACAGCCTGCCAGTCACCCCATTGCTATGGAGGAGAGAAGTAGGGCATGCAAGAGACACCCACGGTATTTGCAGACTAGCTGGCACCGAGCAGGCCAGCTTCTGCGTATCGGCATCCTTCAGCCCTGGGAACGCGGCACCTCCCTCTGAAACGAACATTGCTGAACAATACTTTAGTTCTTCCCCAGCGACCTAGGTGCCCTAGCCTTTCTCTGCATCAAGGCTGTGGTTTGTTGTAATTCAAACGCTGCAGAAGTGGCCAGCCCTCCTTTCTCGGACACGTCTCAGCAACATCACCTGCCCATCAGGAGCGTGACTGGACATGGACCCAGCCCTTGTAATTCTCTTTGACAGAGATCAGCATTCACTCTCCTGGCTCACTACATTTGGGCCAGACATTTGTGTGTGTTAATTCCTGACCAGCCAGGCCAGGAAGGGTCTTCTCACATGGTTTTCACAGAATCTGGTCCCACAACAAGCTACTCCCTGGCAAGTAAAGGAGAAAAAATGGATGGCAGGGAGTGGGTGGCTCAGAGAATTGGGAAGGAAACAGAAACTGCCTTGCAGTTCAGGGCGGTTGGGGCACCTAGCTCACTTCGGCTCCCGTGACAGCCCAGACCTGGAGCCCACCTCCTTTAAAATCTCCAAGTTTGGTGGACTGGTGTCCACATCCCACAAACCAGTACCACAGGTGTGTAAACTCAGCCTAGGCTGAATCCACAGCTGGTGGATGCAGGATCAGTTCCTGGGAAGCCTATTTACAATACACACAGAGACTGAAGTATCCCCTAGCAGTCAAGTTCGGCCCACTGAAGCAAGATGTACCTTCATTACAGAGCTGATGGGGTCTCAGGGGCACTGGCACAAGTGGGTCAGGCTAGGGCTGAGACAGCAGCAGGGAATGCAGGCTGGAAATGACGGTGTCTGCAAAGTAATGGCGTATGGCAATACTCGTGCCAAACCTGCCCATACAGCACCAACAGGGCTATCATGAACCATGTCCAATTCTTAGGTTAAAAGGAAGCCAAGGACTCTGGAAGCATGTCTGGATGTGGGAAGGGAGAGACTGGGGCACTTCTCTTTGTTTGCTGAGTTCCCCTGTGTGTTTGTCTTTCCCATTATTGCTCTGTTAAAGCAAATCCGCAGGTTTTCAGATCTTCTGCTATTGCTGCTGCTGCCAGGGGGGCAATCATGCTGCCTGTTGATTGGGGAGGTGGCACATGTCCAAAGGCCCCTGGAATTCCAGACTGGGGAGCCACGTGGCTGCACGCTCCACTAGTGCCCAGCGTGGGACGGAGCCAGAGAAAAGCACGTGGGAACCTCTGTGCTCAGGCTGTCCCAGCTGTTTGCAACAGCAGGCCTGATCCAGCAGCCAGGCCTGACCAGGCCTTTATTTTTGATTTCCAGTCACAGAGAGGGAGCAGGGTGACTTTCTCCCTCTTAAATGACTGTCCAAGGAAATAGGCTGTCCAGAGAATCTCCATGGGGCCCTCTGCTCAGCCTCCTCCCAGTAACCCCAGGGATAGCAGCCTTTCCCCTGACCCTGCTTGTGCTACAGGGATGGTGTCTTCCCAGAGTTCAGCTCCAGGATGGTTAATGAAATTGTGGGTGCCCAACCGGAGACCCCAAGGGCCTGATCTTTAGTGGCGACCCAATATCTGGAGTAGTCAGCCCCTCTGAAAATCAGGGTTCCAAGGTGTCTTGCTTCAGACTCGTGCAATACAGAGACACCCACAAATCAGGGACCAAATCTGAAACTCTTGGCCTGAGTGACTTGCCAAGGGCTCCTTTGTCTCAGTGGCAGGGCTGGGAACAGACTCCCAGAGCCCCTCACTCTGTTCACTAGCGCACGCCGCACTGCAAAGAAAAGTGGCTGCTGACTGCTGTCTAGCTCTCCAAAAAGAAGGCGTCTCTTCCTCTCCCCGCTTATGGGACCACGTTCTGTGCTGCCACCAGGCCAGCACACCTGTTTGCAGCAGCAGAGGATCCGGTCTGCAGGGGCCTGGTCTACTCTAGAAACACTACAGCAGCACAGCTCCTGTTATGCCCCTCCGGCGCAGACACTACTTGGTGAGGTGCCCCATTGACTCAGGGTCTACTCTTCCCTGAGAGGTGGGAGCCGGCTGGGGGAAGAGTTATTCCTCTGACCTTGTACTGGCTAAGCAAAGACATAGGCTGGTTTAACTATGTGGCATGGCACTGGGCGGCCTTTTGCTTCCTCCGTCTGCACTGGGGCCAGCGCAGCCAGGAACCTCAGCTGCCCGCACCATACCTCCTGGGAATGCACCTGTAAGAAATCGGGGGACAATACAATGCAGCAATCCTCACTCCAGCAACATGACCACCAGCTGTCCCTGCCAGCACAGAGCAACAACAGCTTGCTGGCGTGATCACAGTGGGCATGTGCAATCAGAATGGGGTGCGCCAAGCAGGCTCAGCCTTTGGCACCAGGCAGCGATGTTAGCTAAGGAAACAACACATTTCAAATAACTGATTAGCCTCTTGGGCCCAATTTGGTCAGAGTGCTGAGTGAATGGGATGTAGGACATCTCCCCAGGATGTGGATGTCCTGCCCCTGCAAGCAGGCTGCACTGCAGGGCCCAAAAGTGGCATTCAGAGGTGTGGTTTATGTGTCAGAAGGGTCGCCTGGGTCTTTCTGCTCCAACAATGGCCAGCGTATCCAGATCACACGTGCTCTTGGCAGCTGGTAAAGACAGTACAGTTGGCCGTTAGCACTGCTGTTGGAGAGGCAGTAGAGTCTAGTGGCTAGGACATGGATGGGGATGCAGGTGACCCAGTTATGAATCTCGCTCTGCCGCTGACCTTCTGGGTGACTTTGGACAAGTCACTTGCTCTCTCTGGGTTTCTAGATTTCCCCTCCCGCCCAGTGACTGCTTTGTTTACAGGAGATCAGAGCTTGCCTCTCATTGTGTGTTTGTTCAGCCACCCACAACAATGGGGCCATGCTCTTGGCTCAAGTCTCCCCAGGCTTGAGACGTATCTAAGGGTTGGAAGCATTTAAGTTCTGGTTCAAAACGTATCCCCCTGTGCCTTTTGTTTTTTGGTTCAGTGTTGTTGTTCATAATCCATATTAATAATGCACTTTATTTTCCATATCATCACTCCTCCCAGTGCAGCACAGATTTCAGGAGCTACAGAATTAAGTGATAAATAATAGATAATAATAGTAGAAAAGAGTAAATAATATATTTACAGACTAACAAAATAAACAAGGCAGAGTGCAAGTTGAGCTGGAAAATTCCAGCTCCCAGCACATCCTTTTACGATACAGCCACCAAAAGCCAAACTTGCCAAGGTATTTAGACATCTGAAGATTCAAAGATCACCTGAGATGCCTAGCCTCTTAGCTCCAGTGGGAGTTAAGTGCCTAACCCGCTTACTTTTTTGCCAAACCTACTTGGTAGCTTCAGGTGATTAAACAATTGTCCCTCAGTCTAAACCTAGATACAGCATCTGCTTCTTGCTGGATTAAGCCACTGATCAGCAGCTTCCCTCCCAGTTGTATTGCCTGTTGCACACGGACACCAGTAAAACCTGGGTCCGGGAATAACGGATACATCCAACGTGTGGCTCAGTTGCCACGCCGTCTATTTTAACTGTCCACACCAACGATAATGGAGCTGGGGTGGGGTGGGGGTGCAGTGTTCTGATGAGACAGTGTTGGATTTTAATGGGTGAATTATTAATGCGTGTGAAATATAATGGGCCAGGACAGCAGGCTTGGCCCTTAACTAGGTCTCAGTTGTTCCCCAGGGGTGAATTGTACCAGAAAAAACAAAACCAGCAACTACCGCTGATCTCGTCTCTAAGCATTGTGAGCCCCACAAAACAACTGCTGCGTTATACTCTGGTTAATGGATTCAGGATGGTTCCTGTTGAGTAATTATGCTCAATAAGAGTCTGTCAATACAATTTGCTGTCAATTGTCACTTTGTACAGTATCAAGCCTAATGGGTTCAGGTGCGTGGGGGAAGCAGATTGACACTGAAAATGTTGATTCATAAAAAAATATAAGCAAAATGAATGCTGCTGTTTATCACCCAGTTTAATTTCAGTCTGTTGTGATTGTTCAGGTAATTCAACGTGGCGCTCTGGAGTTTGTTTGCTTAGAGAGTTTCATGCTGGTGAAACGTACCGGGCAGACAGGGCAACCAGAATCTGCTGCTTGTCTGCATAACTGATGCAACACAGGGAGAGCAGGTCAGGGTGCACTTTTCCCAGCCAGCCCTTTATGAGATGGCCTTGAAAAGAAAGGGTGGAGTAGTGGTAAAGGAGCCCAAGAGCTGCATCCAGTTACTGGCTTTTCCTGTGTAACCTGGGACAAGTCACTGCTCTGTGCCTCAGTTTCCCCATCTGTAAAATGAAGATAAAACCCCTTTCTGCATCACGCCTATGCAAATTACAAACTTGTCCAGGCAGGGAGCGTCTGCCACAGTGTGTGTGTGCAATGCTGAGCACAGTGGGACCCCCACCTCATTCCACATGGGCACGATAGAAATGACTCATTGGGCAGAGCAGGGAGCATGGACAGTACCTGATGGAGGCAGGATGCCTTGGCATCCCAGTTTCTTAATTCTGCCACAGACTAGGCCTGGAGCCTTAGGCTGGCGACAGTGTCTCTGCTCCCGTATGGGCAGGATGGGGTGTCACAACCAGCTTGTGGCGGAATCGCAATCCCAGACATGGCTGTTATAGTCATTGAGAGTGACCAGCGGCTGCTGGGGAAGCTGCAATTGAGAGCTGAGAGACTCTTTGATGCCAGCTCCCAATGGTTTCAGACATCTGGGCCCACACAGCACTTGGAATGAATCATAAATGTTGTCTGATAATCAGCCTGTCGCTCAGATGACTCTGCAGGCCGCTGAGCTCCTCTGTGGAGCGCCCAGCACAGCAACAGCAAACAAACTTCATGCAAATGCGCCATGATTCCTCGTGAGGAGGCAGCCTGACTCAGGGGCCCTGTCCCGCCCTAAGAACAGGACACAGCCTCGGCCTGATGACACTCACCTCAGCCACTGGAGAACTCAGGCAACTTGCCTTTCCCTCTGTGCCTCAGTTTCCCCACTACCCCAGTGGGGCTAAAAATCCTGTCCCCTGGTGATATGCATGGACAAAACCCCACGCAGGATGGCTGGTATTGTTAGCACAGGCTCCCTGTTGTGTCGGCTACGTGGGTGGAATTTGAGGCCTCTAGGGAATTCTCGACTTCCGTGTCTATGTCAGATCCTCAGTTCGAAGCACTGCATCCGACACGGATTGAAGCAGCATCAGAGTCTTGCTTGAGGGCTGATGAGCCCAGCCTGCAGGTGCAGGCAACTTCTTCTGTGTACGTACCAGGAAAGCAATAAAGGGAAAAGTTCCCAATGAGACACAGAAGAGAACAGAATGAGAGAGCATGAGATTAAACACACGCACACACACAACAGGGCAGAGACTGGGGAAATTGGCTTCCTTCTTCTTTTCCCGTTATGCTTTGCGAGATGAAAAATACATTGTGCACCATCGCAGCCTGGTGAGGTGAGATTTAAAGAAGTGGGGTAGGGCTGTAGAAAGGGTCACATGGACACTGGAGCAAACATGCTCACGCAGCCGGTCACAGCGCAGGGAATGAGACGGGGGAGGTGAGGAGGGGCGTCTTCTTGCCTGCAAGATGAAACGGTTACATTTCAGATAATTCCAGATAGTAAATTTTTGGAGTCCCTATAAGCTAAAATCAATATTGGCACAACTGTGCGTCATTAAAAACTAAATGAACATGACAAAGCCAAACTGCTGCCTATTAAACAAATGAGTTTCTATCCACACAGGCACAGCGGGTTATTAAATTCTTTATTATGGGCGCATCACATTTGATAAAAGGATGAAAAAAAAAAGCCGTCCTATGGAGCGCGATGTGCAACAGAGGCCATGGAAATCCGACCCTCTCCAAGACACTAAGAGCAGCAATGTGTGATTCTCCATCACTCCAAAATGGTATGGGACTCCAGGAATTTCCACTGGTTTCTAAAGGAATTGTTCGAGTCTTGCAGTGGGAGAATGGGGTCCACAGGAAGGAAGATGGGCAGGATGGCTTGTCTTTGGGATGGAAATCCTCCAGAGTGCCATACAGAAGTGAAGGGTGCAAACCAAAGTTCCTTGAACTCTGAGTGAGATGAGATCTTGGTTCAGGCATCTCTATGCACCTGGCAAGGCCTGCCAGGGCCTCCCATACATCCGATTTACCCCTCTTGACTTCAGCACTCAGGCTTTGCTGGAGAATCTCTTTACTCACAGCAGCACAGTGGCCCCGAACAAGCCCCCTTGCTGCCCCTGGGGCTCCATGCAATGGAAGAGCAGATCTTGGCCCAGTTTTCCTGCTGTCTACTTAGCAGCCAAGGGCACTGCTGGAGCTGTTTGTGGAGACCACACACCCAGCCCCAGGAAGGATGGAAAAGACTTGTCGGTCTCAATGGGACCTTCTCTGATGGAAGGAGCAGCAGCGGTCTGCTCCAAAGCAGGCCCATCAGAGATCAAGTGATGGCAAAGCAGGTTGTCGTTGGAAAGCGTAGGACCTATAGAGTATGGGAATGTGACAAATAGATGACAGGAGACCCATCAGCCAACCCCCTCCTGCTACTGCCCTGTCCAGGCTGCACAGCAGGCCATGAGAAAGCAGGGCAGGGAGAGTCTCGCCACTGGGTTCTCAGAGGAAGACACAAACAAATGGGAAGATCAAATAAAGGATCATGCTCCTGTGGAGGGATGGGGCCCAGCCCAGGGCCTGGAGCCACAGCAGGGGTTTCCGAGCAGTGAATGAAGAGCCCCAGGCTGGATCCTAAAACAGGTGCCCGATTCCAACCGTGGGAAAACAGAGCTTTCTCATCTTTGCCACAGAGAAACTAGATCCATGGTTAGCAGGGCTTCCCCTCCAGTTGGTGGGTCCACTTCCTGCCTCTTGTCTTGGATGGAGATCAACAGCTCTGTGGGACATGGATTGTCTCTTTGTGCTGCTGATGAGGGCTCCTAGGCCTACTGCAATAGCTGGAATAAGTAACAAGAATAGGTCCTGCCACAATTCCAGCATGGATCAATGTTAATTATTCAGCTGGTGGCAGTGCCTGGAGGTGCCATTCAGAAGGGCCCGCACCAGACACATAAACCCTACCCCAATGACCTGCCCTCTCTCCCCCCCACTCAGTCTATTAGTTCCTGCGAAGAGCTCTGAAAGCCTGAAGAGAAAGGTGCTTGATGAGCAACATTATGATAGCACCATTATAAATGCCCGTGAATGTAAGCGGGTGTATTTGCACATCCATCACGAGCTTTGTCCATCCACTGCAGGGTCAGATCCATCATGCCCATGTGTACTCAAAGGACCTGCAAACCTCCCACTCTGCGTCTGCATTGCCATCTAATCTCTCCAGCTCTCGGTTGTTTATAAAACACCTCAGAGAGTCAGCTACAGTCTTCAGCGCGCAGTGTGTACACCTGCTTGGTAGCCCATGTAAACAACAGGCAGAGCAGCCTGTTCTCCTGTCTCCCATGTGGAGGGCTTGGGTCTTGCTGATGAGGGCACAGCGTGGCAATACTCTGCATTTACATACAGGATGAGCAGTGAGCTTGTGAAAGAGACTGATGAGATGGTAAATGTTGCTAACAGCAATCCATGCGTTGGTAGCAGGGAGCATGTGGGGCTGGCTGTGGTCTTTGCCCTCCCATAGACAAGGTGGGGGCATTTTAATGATGTCTAAGCAGCTGGGGGCAACCGGCCTTGGATGGCCATGAGGTCACCCTGCTGTGGCTCTCAGGGCTCCAACTGTGCAGACCTCAGGTGGTTGACATGTGAGCTTTATCCCGGCGATGAGAAAGGACCCCTTCACAGCAGGCACTTGTTCCTCCTCCAGACCTGGCAGGCCCTCCCTGAAGCTGGCTCTAGCAGTGACGCTCTGGTGCCATCCCCGACGAGGATCCCATGCTGTCACACACTCTCACTGCCTCCTGATAGCAAACCCACAGGGGCCTGACTTTCAAACTGCCACCTGTCCCTTCTTCTGACTTTGCCACTAGTCCATGTCAAGCACCCTCTCTTCACCATGCACACCCTTCCCTACAGCATGCAGCATATACTATGGGCCACTGAAGCCCCGGAGAAGATGCTCAGTGACTTCAGCGGGCCCTGAATATGGCTCAGGGACCTTGGACGAAGCAGATGTAGCAATACTAGAGCTGACAGGTGTTTGAGGGAGAGACACCCTAAACTATACTTGGCGGCGATGAAGCAGCCAGGGTTCCTGAGCCATACTCGGGGCCTGCTGAAGTCACTGAGCATCTTCTCCGGGGCTTCAATGGCCCATAGTATGTGCTGCATGCTGTAGGGAAGGGTGTGCATGGTGAAGAGAGGGTGCCTGACATGGACTTCAAGGATGGGTTGGGAAAGTTGCTTCCAGCTGCTTCACCTCTGGAAACCAGACAACTGACATTTCAGCTGTCTGGCACGAGGAAGGGGGAAGCGTCTTTGCCTGTTCATCTGTCAGGATACACACCCACAATCCCATTATTTCTGTTTCCCTTGGGACCAGGGCTCATGATGTGGGCCCCACATCTGGTAAAACAGAGCAAGAACAGCCCTGAGTCAGCGCTGAGGCCTCTGATGGCCTTTTTCGGACCCATGGCTGGCCCCCCGAGTGTCTAGCCCAGCCACATTGGATGGGGGATATCTAGAAAATTTGCTGCAGTCAGTGGACTGGCTCAGAGCAGAGGCTCTCCTTGGTCTGGTTCCACAGCTGCCCCCCCAGACAATGCTAGGATATACGCCCACCTCGGGGGGGCAAGATCTGCAGGACTGTCCTAGTGCAGGATGAGCAACGTCAGTGGCAGGTGTGAAGTGTTTCTAGCTCAGCAATGTTCCCACGGGATGTTAACAGGTTCAGCCTCTAACAGGCCTGGGGGGCTGGGGGCAATGACAGCACCCCAAGATAACGGAGCCCCTGGGTCTGTTGCTGGAGCATATATGGTTTCTTTAGACTCTTTCATCCAGGAACAGGAAGTTGAGCGTCTCACACCCTGCTCTCCTCTATGGACCTGGCTCCCTGACCAGGCTACATCTCCCATGGTTCAACAAAGTCTCCTCTCTCACTGAGACCACAGTGCATCCTGGGAGCCTCTTGGGCTGAGTGCATCCTGGAAAAACAATTTTGATAAAACTCTGCCAGCCGTATATAAGGCTGATTCCCCAGGTAGAATAGTGTTAGCAATGACAGCTCTTAGTTTCTCTAGTGTCAGTGCCAAGTGCTGTCTAACAGCTTAGCTCAGTAGGGACTGATCTCAAGCATTGTCCAAGCACTGATGAGTTAAAACTCTCATTTCCTCTCTGGATTATTGTCTCCAATTTACAACCGTATGCACAGATTGTCTATCTCCAACGGGGGGGGGGGGGGGGAGAGCAGGATCCGGGAGCGGCATCTTCACTGCTTGATCTAGAGATGGCAGCTCATTATTGCCAACGTTATTTATTGATATCATGAGGGTGCCAAGAGGCCTGTACCAAGGTGCACATTCCCCCATGCCAGGTGCTGCACACAGGTACAGGGAGAGACAGCCCTCCACCCCCACCCCGGAGCTTGCAGTCTAAAGACACCAGCCAAAGGCAGCGAAGAATTATTCTCCCCATTTTACAGATACCAAATTGAAATACAAAGAGATGAAATCACAGCGTCGGGACTGATTTCTGCCTGCTCTCCTGCGACTGACTAATTGCGGCTGTTCCAGACATGGAAATAATGGCCAGGAATTTCTTTTGCCTCCCCTCCCAGCCAGCCTCTGTTCTACTTGTATTGTATCATGTCCCCAATACTCCCCTGCACGATGTTACCCATCAGTCTCTCCATCCCAGACAGCTGGCTTGCTAGATCTTTGCCTGCACTCAGGTTAAAGCCAAGATGGATGGATTCACTAGCCAAGCTGACAGGACTATCAGCAGCCGGTACAATTCATTAAATCTGGCCACTTTCATTTCCCAGCCCGGGCCCAGCAGATCAGCAAGGGCCTTTAATTGCTGCATTCTTGCTTCAGAAATTAATACTCTTTCCAGCAACGGGAAACTCAGAGAGCAGAGTGCATCTCTTCCACAGCGCTAATTGGCCCCAGCCTGCCTGGCTTCCCTGTGTAAAATCAAACTCTCTCCCCAGAGATGCAGAATCCCTTGGGAGACTAGCTCTTTTTAGTTCCTCGCCAACTGTCCCTGTCTTCAATCCCGGGTCTGGCTGGCCGGCAGCATTATCATCAGCCTGTGGGAAGGGAATCTGGGCTCCTAAGAGGCTGGCCAACCATACAGCAAAAACCCCTCCTCAGGTGACTGCAGCTGGCTTCCTTGTGGGAGGAGAGGCCCAGCACAGAATGGGCTCCCCTCACCTCACACCAGATCCCTGTGCTTAATAGCTAACATTTCCAGTGAGGCAGGTGCCAGGAGCCATCTAGGCCAGGGCCACCCTGAAGTTCGTCTCTTGCTCCCTAATGGAGAGTGTGTGTGCGTGCGCATGTGTGTGTGTGGTGCATGCACTCACCCCCTGGCATACCCATGGGGTCCATGTCTTTCTACCACACCTGTGTAAGCTGCCCAGTTTAGGTTTCTATCTGCAAAAATTATAACTGGGTTCCAAAACAGAATTACATATATTCCTGGAGGACAGGTCCACCAATAGCCAACAGCCAAGATTCTCAAGGACACACAGCCCCATGTTTCAGGACTGCCAGACGACAGGGGACAGATCACTCAGTAATTGCTCTCTTCTGTTCACTCCCTCTGGCACCAACCAGCCTGTGTCAGGGTGCTGGGCTAGAAGGATGCTTGGTCTGACCCTCTATGGCTATGCTTATGTAACAAAACACATAGCACCAGACTTCTGGGAATAAAATGACATAGCATCACCACCATCAACAAGGACTGAATCCAGCACCTGCAGTTCAACCCTCGACCACTTGAGCTAAAGGAGTAACACCATTTGTTCACAGCAGTAGTAGGCTGTTAACCTTGCTGCGGTGGCAAGGGACGCAGCTCATTTAGCCAATGTAACATTCCCCTTCGCCAAGAATCTCATGTGCCAAAGCGGTTTCCTTCTTGAAAAATCACATAACTGTTACAAATAGAGACCGTGGCTTGCTGCAATTCAGCCTCAGGGCCTGGTGGGTGCATCCCGTTGGAAAGCAGGGTGCTTAGGCTAGTGTAACCTGGAGTGGCGTTAGGTGGCGCAGGTACAGCGGGCAAGGCTGTTACTGCAGGGTTGATGGATAAGCTAAAAAGGCCCGTTCATCTTTGTGGAGGCGGGGTGAGAGGGCACAGCACATGCTATGTTTTTGCTCTGACAGCTTCTTTCCTTTTATTTGTGCGCTCAACAATGTCAGGGAAGCGGGCAGAGCACTATCGATTTCACATCCAGGGCTTTTTTGGTAGGTGTCCCAGACATTTGATCAATAAAGCCGCTCCATCTTCATCACAGGCCGCGCCAGAACTGGGAATTATCGCATCCCAGCACCTCCTGGTTCACAGGTTGCCCTTCCCATGAAGAACACCGCTTCAGAGGTGACTTGTATGTGGGGAAGATCGCGCTGTGTTTGTGTTGTAAGGGCACGAGCTGTCAAGAAACGAAGCCCAACAGCCCCCGAGCCCTTTTCAAAACTCAGAGCTGGTTACCGGAAACTTCCGGCAAGTGCACAGCTTTCCGGTGGAAGGTCGAGGGGTTAGACTTCAGCGGCATGAAGAACAAGCAAGCTGCCCTGGCATCTCCCCAAGGCCCTTTCCCTGTCAGAGATGCTGCTGAACCATGCTGAACTCGGCCAGACGCTGCCAGCTCCCTGGGTTTTAACTCTGATGTTAGCAAGACAAATCAGGACAGAGCAGAGGGAGTAGGGGCGTGGGGATAGCAGGACAGGGTTTGAGCCACAAGGGGTGGGAAGAGAGATGGCACCAGAAATAAATGACATGCAGGATGGAAGATGGGGCACTTGGCTCCACGAGCAAATGGGAGCTGCAGCACCCCGTCACAGAGCAGCCCCATTGATCACTTGCTTGGGATTTTTTGCCCAGCCACCCAAGCGAAGTTTCATTTCACAGTGATGTGGAGCTAGGAAGACTCTAAGGAAGGGTGCGTGTACTCCAGAAGAAAACACTGGCTCTGTGGGGCGGCTAAAGGGTGGCAGAGAATGGGGCACTGGTGTTCTGGGCCCAGACAGCGGGGCTGGGCCTGGAGAGGCTGCTGCTCAATCTGTGCCAACAGGTCTGCCCCTGGCCTCACGTTTCACTAATGTCACAGTGCCGCCATGTTTTTCTAGGCCCTGCAGGATTGCCTAGCAGAGCCAGTTCCCTGAGCCACAGGGGGCTGGGGACCAGAGGGACATTTCCCGGACCCCGGGTACCATTGAAACAGCCAGTCATCTCTTTCCCTAATGGCTAATGCAGCTATGGGCCCAGCCTCTGACCCGACCCCTCTGCCCATTCACCCCCCCCAGACTGACACCCCATCCCATAGAGGATCTGGACAAAGGGGACAGGAGCAGGTGTGCAGCAGGAGGGAACCCTCCTGTCCTGGGACCCCGTGGGAAAAATCAGATCTTATTCTTGCCCTGCGAGACTCAGCAGCCTCATAAGGTAGCCCAGGGATGGGAAAGTGACCTGTACTCCTACCCCACCATAATGCCTCCCCTTGCTGCCCCTTTGCCCCCCCATCCATGCATCCATTCACTGAATGACTCACACCCCCTCTGGGGTAGGAGCAGTCCCTGGCCTGAGTGCATGGGAGCTCTCCTTATGTCCTGGGTGACTCAGAGAGAGAAATAACTTTCCATGGCAAAGGATGGAGAGAACCAGACCCTAAGGACTGGGGCACGGGGAGAATTCTCTTTCAGCACAGCATCCACCTGCCTCCTCCCGCCCTTTGGAAGCTGATTATAAAAGGTGCTGAAAGCCAGAAGGGCCTGGGGACCCATGAGGGGATTAAACGATGATGCATCCAGAGGCAAATGTGTTAAAATTTGCTGGGAGAGGTTAAGGTGCTAAACAACAGAAGAGAGTGAGCATGTGCGTTGCGGAGCTGCCACCTACCACATCTGTTTGATGCCAGCGGCCGCGACAAATGCCAGCAGCTCCCAGGGGGCTAGTAAAGCGCAGTAGCACCTCTGTTGTCTCTCCTCCAGAGTGTTCTCTGCTTCCCTCATTCCTCCCTCCTTCCACCCACCAGCCCGGTGGCTTGTGCAAAGTGGGATCTCAGCCCCCAGCAGAGGGGTGTTGAGTGTCAGCATGGCACTGATACAGCGTGACCTTGCATCAGTGCAGGGTGATTTGCACACGCAGCTTACTACTGGGGTTGCTGCAGGGGTGTGAGTTGAATCTACTTGAGGGGTTTACATAAGCTCAATGACGGCAACAGCCAAGCCCCCTGCAGAGGTAGGAACAGGACCCACCTTTCCCCTCCCACCACACACACAGCTCTTGCTCAGGGGAGAAAAATCCCAGATCGTTGGTAACTATTGCTCCTTCCCCTGTTTGTATGGGAGGGATCTGGCCTCCCCAGCGTCTCGAGGCAGCTGGCATCCCACCGAAAGTTACCGGCGCTGTGGTGGGCCCATTTGGGTTTGATGATGATGGTGACTCGCCCTGAAGAGCAGAAGTAATACCTTTCCCAAACTGCCAGGTGCCAGCTGCAATGATCCAACCTGACAGGTTGCCTGAGGGCTGTGGTCAGAATTTCTCTTGCTCCACCACATGGTGCCAACTATCCTGCAGCATCGGCAGGAGGGAAACCCAGTAAGTATCTCAAGTCCCTGGCTTTGCTCTTTGTCTCTAGGCCACAGTCTGTTCCTCTGACTCTGTTCTCTTGGGATTTCCCTCTGATCTCTGCACAGGTGGTCTGGAAAACGGGGAAGACAAACATTTAAGCTTCTTTTCTCCCACCTTTCTTCTCCATTTTTTTCTGTGAGAGGCCGTGTTATCTAGTGGTTAGAGCAGAGACTGGCCTTGTGAGGCATTGGCAGAGCATTGCATGTGGGCTTCTAGACCTGCAGTCACTGGGGCGCGAGAGTTGGATCAGGACGGCCAGGTTTGGCAGAGCTACCGGTGTGTGGAGAAGAGCCCAACACAAGAAGAGCCATGGAACTGTAGGTCAGAATGTGGGGTGCTTTGGCAGAGCTGTTCATGGGGAGTAGCTTGCCCAGCTCCTGGCTTCATGAGCTTGGCTCAGCCCCGAAGGATCAGTGAGTCTGAGGAGCAAAGGAAAAGCCCATTTAAAGCTGAACGAATATTGCCAGGTAATACATTGTACTAGTTGCCCAGCAATGGAGAGAGAAAAATCAATAAAATACGGATGGAAAGGAGACCCAGTTTAAGTGATTTCAAAGCAAAACTTTCTCCTTGGAAAACCAAAAACTCTCCCAACCCTTCCCATAGCCAACAACATCCGGATCCCACTTTATTCAGCCTTGTTCTGACTGATACTTTGACAGCATGATGGATGGGCTTTGCACACATTTTCTGACACCGCCGCATATCATCTGCATTCTTTATCTGGAGCAGGCCTGTGACGGAAAGCTGAAAATAGGCTGCTCAGATTACCAGGGACCCCAGATAAAATTCTGTAAAAGACTGAGGAGTCAATCAAGTTCCTATTCAACAGAATGACATCTGGGGATACAAGGAACAGACAGGGAAGGTGTATAAGTTGCTGTGAGGAACTTTATGGGGCTGGAATCAATCAGTGGGGATTCTATAAAAGTCGGTGGGTATAAATGAGTTACTCAAATAGGATTTGACATCCAATTGTCTTTTCCATGTTAGATGTTATTAAACTATTACGCACACACACACAGCGACGATATCTGTGCATGCGCGTGTGCACTCGGAGCCTGTTTATACATACATATACACAGACACACACACACAGGGCCTGCTCATCAGCTGGTGAATGCTGAAGAAGTTCTGCTGACGTCAAGGGAGGTAGAATTTATCCCAGCTGAGCGCTGGGCCCCGCGTTTGCATACAAACACCTGCTGGCTGGCTCACTGCTCTCCTCAGAAGCAGACGTCTATTGCTTTTATTGACACACACAAGACTTAACTGGACTCTTACTGACCCTTCCCTGCTCAGTTACAGACTGGAGCCACACGGGGATGAACTGAGCTTACCTTGCAAACAGTTGGGCAAATTAACTCACAGGTTTGTGGCATCCATGTCTGTGGCCCCATCTGTATTTGGTCCTGGCGGGTCCAAGTGCCTAAAGCATCACTGGTACAAAGATGTGAGGGGATTGCAACAGGTCAAGACAGGTTCCCCTGATGTGCTTAAGGGCACCAGAGCAGATTCATGGGAACTGCTCTGGCTAATCAGGACTAATCAACCCAGGTCAGATTTTGGACATCAAACACCAGCAATTGGTAACTGGGATCTGCAGCAAGAGGCAAAAGATGCAGCAGCCATTTGCCAGACACATCCCAGTGGCAAATAACTCCTCAAGTGAAATTCAGCCCAGGCATGGAAAGGAAAGGAGGGGCTGAACAAAGATCAGGATGCTGACCCACTCCCAGGAGGCTGCAGGCTGTCCCCAATTACCCCCTGATAAGGATGGTCTTGGCACTGAAACACGGTGGCACACATCTCCCTGAGCCATTTCAGATGCTGTCAGTTGCTCAAGAAAAGCCTGGCAGTGTGTCCAGCCATTAGGCACCCAACTGTTCCTCTCCCCAGAGTAACGCTTGGAGGGGGTCCCCCCAAAATCCACCCGTCCATGGAGCCAGGGGGCTGGGGCGGTACTGATCTCCCTCCCTGCTGCCAGCAATGACCCACAGGGAGAGGTCCAAGTAGCTGGGTATGGATGTAGGGCTCCATCAGGCTGCCATTGACCCCAGGCAGAGCGAGGAGATGGGCAGTTGGGGATGGATTTGAGAGCCTGTTTAAAAACATCTTTTAAAAACAAATAAATAAATAAATAAACCAGCAGCTTTCAAGCAATGCCAGAATGTAGTACTGCTGCGTCCCAGCCTCTTTTCAAATGGCACAATCAAAAGGCCAATGTTCTGCTGAGCGATATAACTTACTAGGAAAAGCTCTTTCTTTTTTTCCCCCCCTTTCCTCTGCAGAGAAATCTTAGCACCAATATTAGCTGCAAACTTAGATGAGCAAGCAGGTCGTATATCATCTCTCCGTAAATCATCTTCCGCCCTTGAGTACGTGAGTGCCGGTGCTCAGGGAGACGCCTGTACTTAAATAAAACAAAACGAAATTTACACACACCAAGAAGAACTGAGACGAGGAGTACAAACCCAGGGCAGTGGGGAAAAGAATATCCTGGAGATGATGGCACAGAAACAGAGTCTGGATTGTAATGTGCAGCTCCCATCTTACCCCAGAAGCACTTTGGGCTGAAATTAATCTCTTTATTTTGCTGTTGATTAATCATCTCTGAAAGTACCACAGACTTTCTGTCACACTAAGGACCAACTGCTTGCAGATTAAAAAGACAAGACATACTTCTTGCCATGCTCAGTTCAATCACACACATGCCCCAATGAGAGTAATACGCCACTGCACTGACAGAAGTTGATGTGTGCTGCCGTCTCCCCCGCTCCTCCATCCCCCCAGAATATGTGGCAGCAGAGTTTTTCTGTTTGCAGCATCAAAGGAGGAGAGGACAATAATGTGAAAAGGCCAGGCTCAGTCAGTGACTGAAATAAGCACACTGAGAGCCATCAACCAGAAAGTCTCAAACCATATTGCAAACATTTAGCAATTAAATGTTGCAACAACCCAGGTCAGGAGTGTTCCAATTTTTACAGCTGAAATGCAGCCACCTCTGGAGTGTAACATGACAGCTTTTTAACAATGCACTGTAATGCTACATGATGGCTTAAAAAAGGGAGAAAGAATAAGATATTCAAATGCTAAATGACCCACTCTTACAACTTGCACTGTGAAGTCCACAAGTGATCGGGTCTTCCTGAACAGAGAGGGCATCTTTGGTAATATATACCCAGCTCCGTCTCCTTTACCTAACGAGACAGCACATTTCTGCCAGGACATTGTACCCATCAGCTTCAAAGTGGGCACTGGTCCCTTGGCATAATTTCAAGGGCTGACATCTGTTTAAAATCCTGCCACTTCATTATCAAGGCCACTACTGATGACACAAAAGCCACCCCAATGCATTTGCTCTGTCTGCTCTGCTGGACTTAACCAATAAACACTGTTCCCACAGCCATGCTGGGTCTTTCCAGAGGGCAATACCAATGACGCAGACACCCATTCAGAGAAGCAAACAAAAAATGCAGCCACCATGAGCTGCTGCTGAAATGGAAACTTAGCTGTTGCCAAGTGCAGAACGATGGGCTTGGCAGGAGAAGAAATGCTGTGTACAAGCTCCAAAGAGAGCCACTGGAGATGGAGCAAAGCAGAGCAGTCGGTGCTTGGAAGAAAGTACTGATGACCATGGATGCCTGTCACCTTGTCTCTGGGACCTTGACCTTCGATTAGCTGGTTCCCTGGGCGGGGAAGGTGACTTCTTCCAAAGACAGCACACTGCATTGAAAAACCGATGCCGGATAAACAATTACAGTCTATTTACCTCTGACCATATGGCGTTTGGGAACAGGTGTGCATGTAATGAAATACTCAGCTCCAAGTAAGCTTATGGGAGCCTGCCTCTTTATTTCCTCCTGATTCTCTTTGTTGAGCTGCAGTCTATTTACCAGAAGATCTAAATAGGATTGAATTGCCATGGGGTCAGGTGGCAAAATGTGGCAGGACCACCCCAGAGAAGCTCTGCCATGGCTCCACGTATGGGGTGCCACCCAATGCCCGGAGGATTGGTTGGAGGTCAGGGGAACTTGACCAAGCGGACCTCTCGCTGGTGAAGCCTGATGTTCCCCCCTCTTCTCCCATCCTCCCAAGTGGACTGCCAGGTACCATCAGCCAGGGGCGTTATGGTAGATTTTGCCTTCCCCTGACCCATCAGGGTCCATTCTTGGCAGGACACCAGACTGATCTGGTCTGGCAGCTCTCAGGCTTGCTCCCTGCCTGGGTTCATAGCGCTCTAAGCCCCCACTCAGGTCCTTCTGGAGCAGTCTAAGCCTCTCCCCCCAATACCTACACGGCCCTGGATGAAGCAGATGGAAAATGTGGCTACAGAAACAGGCAGCATTACTCTAGCCGTGTTGGTCCCAGAACGTTAGACAGACAAGGTGCAGGAGATGATGTCATGGATCTTGGCTACAGAAATAGCTGTCCTGGCTCAAATTCCCTGCCCCTTCCCAGTCTCCTTCTCCCCTGACAGGGTTTGCTGAAGTGTGGGGGAAATATTGAAGCCCAGACATAGCCGCCTCTTGGGTTTGCAGCATCTCTTCTCTGGCCTGCAGGGGGTCACTGAGTTAATCTCAGCTTAAGAGGCCAAAGTCTGTTATCTGGCAAACTAGTTCAGCAGTGCATCTCTGGGGGATTGAGGGAGAGAGGCCCTGGTGACCCACTGACCCGAGCTCGATTCCATCACATTTATGAGGGGGCCGAGGTTGCTGGCTCTGGTGCAGGCGGTGGGGAGCAGCGCCCAAGATGAGGTAGCTTGAGAGTGGATCTGGGGTGGGACAACTATGGCCAAAAACCCAGCTCCTCTGCCTTCCCCCACTGGAGGAGAGCCTATGTTGCACAGCTCCTCTGGAAGCAGCTGGCCAGCAGGACATGGACGAGCACGTAGACGGCCACAGTGCTGGAATGGATCATTAGACAACCCAGCCCCGGGATGCCAGCCTCCCTTCTGGTGGTCACCTCTCAACTCCTGGCTCCCAATTGCAACCTCAACCTGTGCGTGGCACAGCATCCAGGGTGTGGAAACAACCCACTCAATGGCACCTCCGGAGGGGCTGGCTGAAGACTGGTGCAGCGGGAGCTCATTTCTCCTTTTTGTAGAAGAGCTGTCGGCGCCAGGTCTGACCGACGCTCCCCAGCCACGCAGAACTGGCATCGAAGGGAAGCAGCAACTGGCCAACGAGGGCTGGCGCTGGAGGATGCCCAGCACTGGAGGATGCCCACCGCTGAAGCCCACAGTTGGCTGATGGATTAAAGTGGGATTGTCAGAGCTTTCAATGATCTCACAGCCTTGGCACAGGCTTAAAATCCTACTGCCTAGCACCAAGTTTTACTTCCCTGGCCAACCTCTGTCTTTCTTTTTCCAGCAGTCTGACTGGGCGGAGGCATTTGAATTATAGGCCATGAAACGGGCCGCTGGTGCAGACTGGCCAGTGATGGAAATGTAATCCACATGGCCTGAAGAGTTATGTGCTACTTTCACATGAGGGGCGTAAATAAACCTGCTGCAAGGGACAGGATTGCTGGGTGAGTGTGCCTGGCTGGCAAGGTGGGGAGAACAGGCCCGGGCAGTGAGGTGTCAGTCGCCCAGCTAGATCTCAGCTGAACAGACAGCACCACACAGTCTAGCAAATAAGACACTCAAGGGGAGCTGGGGTCTGGTGCCAGAAGACATTAGCCAGGAAAGAGAGGGACCGGGGGAGATGAGCAGATTAGAAAGAGGCCAGCACAACTTCCCTGTGACCTCTCACTCTCAGTCGAAATCCATGCAAGGCACTTAGCTGGGGTCTGACCCTGATGGGCGCTGAGTGCTCCAGTCTGAGTGAGGTGCCTGTGTGGGATCAGGCCCTGGGCACATGCTAACACTTTAGGTATGGCTCACGAACAGCCTTAAAGCAGGAAAACATTTCAGCAAACAAGTTACAAAAGCATTGGGCTTTTTTCCTCAGACGTGTTAAATTTCCAGCCCCCTCCCAGCCTCCTCTCACCATCCATGGGGGATCATCCCAATGCCTGAGTCTAGATGACAAGTAAGGGGGTCCTGCTTCCAGATTCTTCCCAGTTCCTATCAACTAGTGACTCTGGACAGACACCTGGTTGGAAGCGGGTGCAGTCATCCCTTCCCTGTGCCACGGGACACTGCAGCATCTCCGCAAGATGCTCCAGGAGTTTGTTGCCAGGAGTTGACACATGCGGACGCTGATTCCCCTGACCAAATCAGTGGTATAATCGGTGACATTTAACATAAATAGTTTTCTATTCCCTGCTGACCTTTAATAGCTTTTATCATCGGTTGTGGTTCCTGGCAGTGGTACAAGAACTCCTGGCTGTTGCCCGCATACATTCTGCCCGAGTACTCCAGGAGACCATTGGTTTTCACGGCACAAGCAAGTCCGTGGGAGACATCAGCAGTGACTTGAGACTGCCACTCCTGCTCAGAAACATCAGGGTATGTGTTTCAATTAAAATTAGTGGGGAAGCCACTTATTAAGTGGTTAGTTATTAGGGTAATGGATAGACTCCACATTAACAGGGAAAGACTCAGGCTGTGCACTGCTTCTGTTAATGTCCAATTTTTTATCCTTAATTCCTCCCTTGTGTTTTCTTCTGGAGGCGGTGTGAAAGATGGGAAAGCCAGGAACGGAGCTAACCCACTGAGGCACTAATTGGTGCTGGCTCCTTCCGGCCCTTCATCCTTGGCACATTTCTCAAGGCCAGGAGCGCCTTGATTCACTCAGCTTCAAGCACAGGGTTCCCCTGCTGCCCTGGGGTTATAGCTACTAGTGAGGGACTTTGCTTTTCATGGCTGGAGTCCTAGCTGATGAAGCTGTGCTAGACATGGGTAAGGCACGGGCGAGAGACATGCCAAGAGAGACAGAGGCAGGTGCTCAGGACCAGTTTCCCCATTGCCCCTCACACTGCCATCTCCCCATCTGGTGGTGTTTTGGGTGCTGATGATTCATGAAGATGAGGGAAAAACGATGCATTCCCAAGAAAAGATATGCAGAGAAAGGTGGCCCCCCCGCCTCACTGAGCTGAGGAGATTCTCTCCCTAACCATTGTCTTAGCTCTTTAATAGCTTTTATTTCTGGGGGAGGGAAGCTGCCATGGAGCGCCTTCGTTTGATTCCTTTAATCTTTTGACATTAGCTGTCACAAAGGAGTGTGTAATTAGGATGTGCTATACCTTGCTGGGCTACGCACTCCCCCTTTCCCTTCACTCGCTTGTTTTGCCTCGTGCGAGCGGCTGCATTTTGGAAGAGAGCAAGCCAGGGTGATCAGATATCTTTCCATAATTGGTTTATTTGCTTTCCTTTGTAGCTGTCTTGTTGGTACAGGAATCACTTACCGTGACTCCAAGCATTCTCCGTCTCATTGCAATGCCATGTGGCAGGGCCCATTCCCACGATGCTGGGAGAGTCGGCTGGGTGGATGATGTCTGAGCAGACGAATTGTGTATGGCAGACAGGTAGCAGAGAGAGGCGAAATGATAAGAACGCTCTGGGGACAAGATTCTGAATGCTGCTTCCCTGAATTCCTGGGACTGCTGTTAAAATAAAGGCCCCCCAGTTTACAGCCCTGAGTCTATTCTCTGGCTCTCACCCAGTTCCACTAGACAGGAGAACACAGTTTAACGCTCTTCCCATGCACATCCAGGAGCACACAGGCCCAGTCAGAGTTCAGACTACCAGCTGGCAATATCGCACCCATCACATGTGCAGTCCGGCCCTGCCAGCTCCCTACCACACCATGGTGCTCCTGAGCATCTCCAACCAACGGGATGACACATGCATCTTGGAGCACCACGAACAGCCCTCCAGTTCCAGAGTCATCGCCACCAGCTTGCGGCTCTGTTGGAGAAAGAGGGAAGCGTTCACTGACCAGACGCTCGCCAAGACGTGGCATTCACCCCAGTGAATCATGCAAGGATCTTTTGCCAATGCAAGTCATTAACCCACCCCTCAGTGTCAGAGGCAATAGACCTTGCCGTGCATGTGAGCCAGAGTTGAATGTCGTACTCCTTCCCTCGCTCCTTGGTCTCTAACCCTGGCTCCCATCCTGCCTTTGCTGGAAGCCTGCGACTCCTTATGCCTGTGCCGCTCGCACCCAGGGAACCAAAAAAAATTGGAATCTGCTCAGCTCAGCTCTAATCATTGCCACGAAAGCAACAGTCAGGTTTATGAATAAATGAAGTGAAAGCAAAGTGTCTGGCTAATGGAATAATGACAAATGTGTGGAGAAACCAAAGGGAAAAGGGAACAATTTGAGAGATTAAATAATTTAGCAGGAGGAGCCTGTTCCTGTGTCTGTGCGTGGGAAATGTAAGTAAATACGCAACCCTCATGAGCTCAGAGACCTCCCTGGGGTGGAAAGGTGGGGACGGGGAGGAATTCTTCTCTCACCTCCTAGCTCAGGGGGAAAGCTTTGGGCCCTGAGGCACCTGGATTGCAATGATGTTAAGGAGTAATGTTGGAGCCAGGAGGGGTAGCAGGCCCAGGGTGCAGTCAGCCAGCCATACACAGCCAGTAGATTTCTGCAACACACCCACCACCTTGCCCTCCTCTGCCATGTGCTGTTTCTTGGAAACCATCTTGCTATTTGCATCAAGATAGAGCGTGACATGCTAGGACCTGTAGCCTCCAGGGGCCACTCACTGCACAGCAAAGAGGGTACCCAGATGGAGTAGCCACCATCTTAGCCAATGTCAGGGCTTGAACCAAAGACGATCAGCATGGAGTCCTAGACGCCAAAGCCAGGCAAGACCTTTATGAGTCCTAGTCTGACCTCCTGTATCACGCAGATCATCAGGCTTTCCCAAAATCATCCCCAGAACAGATCGTTTCATAAAACATCCCACCCTGATTCAAAAACCTCCAGGGATGGAGACTCCACCAGGCCCCAGGGTAAGCTGTTGCAATAGTTATTTACCCACAGGGTTAAAAATGCAAACTTTATTGCCAGTCTGAATTTGTCTAGTTTCAGTTTCAAGCCATTGGCTTGTGTTAGAACTTGTAAGCTAAACTGAAGAGCCCATTATCAAAGATTTCTCTCCCATGTTGAACTCACCCATGGCCTTCTCTTTGTTAAGCTAAACAGACTGAGCTCTACGAGTCTATCTTTGTACAGCAGATTTTCAAATCCTTTAATCGTCCTCACCAATGTTTCAGCTTACTGAATTGTGGGCACCAAACTGCACATCGAATTCCAGCAGCAGTGACACCAATGCTGAACACAGAGGGAAAATAACCTCTCTGTTCCTACCTGAGATTCCCCTGTTTATGTATCGGCCAAGAGCCGTGTTAGTGCTTTTGGCCACAGCTTCACATTGGGAGCCCCGCTCAGCTGATTAACCACTACGATCATCAACTCTTTTTCTGCATCACTGCTTCCCAAGACAAAATCCCTCTCCTGTAGGTCTCTGTTCCGAGATATGTTCATTTCCCACAGAGCCATACTGAAACACGAATTGTTTGCTTGTGGCCAGGTTACCATGTGATCCAGATTCCTCTCTGTCAGTGACCTGGCCTCTCTGTATTTTGCATCCCCCAGCATTGGTGTCGTTTGCAACCTGATCAGCAATGAGGATTTTAAGTTTTCTCCCAGGTCATTGGTAAAAATGTTAAAGATTGTAGAGTCAAAAAACAATCCCAGTAGGACCCCTTTAGAAACACCCACTCACTGATGATGCCCTGTTTACAGTTACATTTTGAGACCAATCAGTGACCCAAAATGCCATGTGGTACCCAGTCAAACACCTTAGATCAGGGATCTCAAACTCAAATTACCATGAGGGCCGCATGAGGACTAGTAGAGGGTCACATGAGGATTAGTATGTTAGCCCGAGGGCCACACCACTGAACTCTTTCCATACAAAAATATTGCAAATATTGGTAATGATTGTTTCATTGTGGGCCACAGGAAATAGCTTTAGGGGCCGCATGTGGCCCCCGGGCCACATGTTTGAGACCCCTGCCTTAGATGATGTCAAAGGGCACTGCACCAACCTTATTTTCCTTATCAATCAGGAGTCTCTACAGATGGGTCTAAGAAGTTTGCCTCTCTTCCACAATCCCAAGGGGATGTGCCAATGTGGCAGTGTGGGAATGTCCCTGTGAGAGGCGCACTCATGCCAAAGTGACAAGGGCCACAGAAGTACTGGGGGACAGGGCTAAGAACAGTTGGTTCTAGGTGCCAGAGCTCAGGCCCAGATGAAGAGTGTCAGAGCAGAGCCACGTGACAGGAGAGCAGAAGGAATTCATTCACACTTCTGCTGAGATGTCAGCGCTCCAGCAGCTTTGCTAGTGAGGTGCAAATGGACTTGTCAGGAGTTTAGTGTCCATTTAAACATCCCCTTTTGCTCAGCTGGAGCTCTGGAGAGAGCATACAGCCAGGGGCCTGGTCCAGATGGGTGCTGGGCTATGCAACACAGATGCCTATGGAGGCTGAGGATGCTCAGAACCTCACAGTTTCAGCCTCTCCACTGGGAATGGACAGGAACCTGCTGAAAAGCACGCTGGAGAGGGAAAATGTATCCTGTTTTGTGCCTTTTATTTTTAATCTGAAGTAGCAAGGTCCAGTCACTGTGACTGTTTCTTTACACTAGCTACCCCAAGGTCATGCAGTAGGATTAAAAAGCCTGGGGAGCTGGACAGCTTAGAAAGCCTCACACTTCGAGGCATGAGTTAACCTCTGATTATTGAAGGTTGGGAAGAAACTTTCCTTGAGAGAGGGTTATACCAGAGCTGCCTGCAGCAGATGTTCTGTCCCCTTCTACTGAAGCAGCTGGTGCTGGCCATCAGTAGGGACAGAATAGTGGGCATGCTTCTGGCCTGATTACTGTATCCTTTGCCAGAAGTGGGATAGGAAAGTCCCTCATCACCAGCCACTAGAACCAAGTCCAGTTGGAGAGCAAGTTGTTCTCAAAAGCTGACGGTTCAGTGGCCTGTATGGAGTTGGATTTGGTGAGTCTCTGCCCCTTTCCCAGCAGATATGTACCCATGGCACAAAATCTCTCCTTTTCATCAGGCTCAGCAGGGAGACCTCCGGAGGCAGAGTGGCAGGCCACTGGGATAACTATGGCCAAAAAGCCAGGTAATAAACCCCTTGCCATACTACCCTCTGTGTCACACTTGCCTTGAGGATACACCAGGACGCGTGTTCTCTGGTTCAGCTCCTTCCACCCACACAGAATCTGCTTGGTACATGGATATCGGCCCTTGTGGTGGGGACACCCCACACCGGTTCCACTCCCATCCAGGCCAAACACCCTGTGCTCAAGTGACACAGGCATGCTTCCCTTGCTAAAGGGGTGATAGATTTCCTTCCTCTCTTCAACTTATAAACTACCACACAACCCACAAATACAGCACACGCTTTGCTGGCAGAGTGGGCTACAACAGGTATGAGCTGAAACATCCAGCTGCTGTCTACCCCACAGCTCTGAGAGCCGCCAGGCAGTCGGGAAATTGTATGTTACAGTAGGGTGCGGTTTATTCTCCCAGACCTCTAGCCACTGTGGCAATGCAGATAATAATAATCCATCCACTGCTATACCCCCACTGCCACTGTAGCTGAGCTACTGTGCACGACTAATGAGCAATTCTTTTTCACGTGTGACCACTGGTGAACTGTGGAGAAGGGCTGGTGGAGGCTCACAGCCATGCAAGATTTTAGCATGAAGTGTGTTGCATCCAGAAATTCACACAACAGGACTAAAAGACACCAGATATTCCAAGTCAGCTTGTTCAGAAGCAACCAAAAGATTCATCAGAATAAAAACAGAGAGGAGCACATGCAAAAGGGGTGCTAAGCAAAGGGTACATAGCAATGTATCCTTCTACCAGGAGTTGGCAGCAACAAGGGCTGGGTTCAAAAAGCCTAAGTGGTTCTTCTGAACATTAACAGCACCCACCTGAGGACCCCACCCATGAAAACTTCTGGGCTTCAAAAATAGCTTTTTTTGAAATCCAGAATGGGCTTCCCTCACAAAGACTGAATCTGTGCTTGAAACTAAGAGAACTTTCATTAAGGGTAAAGCACACAGCCCTATAGACTTAAAAATGAATGATTAAAAACTTCCACAGGAAAACTTTGTCTATAATCTTTCAAATCAGCTCTCCACCTCCCTCTGTAAAAAATGTTGAGTAATCTTATTACCCCATAATGGCCTTCTTTCTCCCTCAACATAGCACACTCACTTCTCAGCATCCATAGACACCAAAGTTTGGGGAGCTGAAATAGACTGAAACATGGCCATCCCAAGTCTCTGAGGAAGGGCAGTCTGGTTTTATTTTAGAGTGCCAGCCCAACCCTCACCTATCACTGTCCAACCAGTTGTGAGTATGTACGCAGTTATGGTGACTCCCAAAGGGTCACTGGAAGAATATGAAGCTTTCTCTGTAGCTATACTTTCCCTTATACACCAATAGATGGTGGCAGAGAGCTCATTCCCCACAAGAGGGTCTGTCCATCTGGCATTCTGGGTAAATAATTTATGCAGATGAAGCAGCTCTGTGGCTCTATTTTCCTCTGTTCACCAACAGATGGGAGCAGAGAGCTCCTTTCAGGTGCCTGTTGGAGAAAAGTTGATGGAACCACATGCCCTTGAAAAATGTGGTTCTGTCAAAAATCAAAAGACTTTATGAAATTCGTTAAATTTTGGAATTTTGAAATTGGGAATTTCCTTTTGGAAGAAAAGCAGAAAAGAAAATTCTGACAATGTTGAAACGTCCTGTGAGGACATAGTAGTTGTTCTTTAACATGCTCTTTAATCATTGCTGCAGCACATAGTATTTCATCATCATATTTAATGTGTATACCATCTGGCCTTTTTCTAGATACAGAACAGAAATATTTACTGAATGCTGAATAGTTTTTCTGCATTGCTATTGACAATGATACCACTTCCATCTAGAAATGGACCATTATCGTTATGAGGTTTCCTTTAGTTTTTAATAAACTTAAAAGCCCCTTTTATTGTCTTTAACTTTGATGTTCATAGAGTTCTCCATCTGTCCTTTTGCTTCCCTTATCATATTTCTACAACTCCTAGTTCTGTATTTTTATTTACTATCATATTCCCCTTTCTTCCATTTGTTATAGCTATTTATGGTTGCCTTTACTTCCTGTTGGCACCAGGTTGTTTTGGGGTTTTTTTTTGACCCATCTGGCTTTCTTTCTCAGTTGTGATACTGCTGCTTTGGGGCATCTAGTATAATATTCTTTAACAGCTCCCAATTACCAGTTCAATTTTTTCTATATAGATGCTTCTTCCCAGCTGATTGTCTCATGATTGTTTTCAGCTTTGTGAAACTGGCCCCTTTAAAGCACCAAGTAGATTTTCAAGGTGGGCAGCCTTTACTGAAGACCTGACCCCCCCTTCAACCACTCCCTACACTCAGGCAGGGTCATGTAGGAAAGCAGCAGCCAAGGTCTCAGTCCATGCTAGAACCCCCCAACCTTTAGCTGAAACCCACTGTAAGCTGACGGCTAAAACTCAGACCTTCAGTGTTTTCAAGCCTGCAGGACTGACCCATTAGTGTCTGCTGTGAAGAAACCATTAAGAACTTTGGTGATCAGCAGGGAAACAGGAACAAAAACTGCGCTACCACTCCCATCCCTCCCTCTGAATTCCTTATTCCTCCAAGGAAGCCACCGGGCTGCCAATGCAGACAGCCATCATGGTGGTGACAGATGGAAGCAGGCTTTTTTCCCTGGCCATATGATCTCCCTTAAATGTGTGGCCTGTGAAGCTGAAACAAAGCAACAGCTTTCATCTGCCAATGTTGGCGTTTGCAAAGGAGCCCATCATGGGCTGCCCCCTCATCCCTCCCGAGCCCAGAGCCAGCATGGAGGCAGAGCCTGGCGCAGGGAGACCCCAGGCTGCCTCACATATGGGACAAGCAATATTTGCTTTCCAAGTCTTGCCCCAGCCTTCTTTTGTCTCAGGGCACAGCAAGACCTGACTGGTCCCTTCCCTGAATGGGAACCCTGGAGCTAATGATGATAATCAGCAAGTGGGACTGGAGGTCTGAAAGACATCTAAGATACAGACAGACAGCAGAAGCTCAATCTATTTAGTTTATCCAAGGAAAGGTTCAGATGATTTGATCACAGTCTACAAGTACCTCATGGGGAAGAGGTTCCCAACAGCAGACGGATCGTTAATGTACCAGAAAAAGGCCTAATGAGATCCAGTGGCTGAAAGCTGGAGCTGGACAAATTGATGAACCGCTTGAACAGCTTCCTAAGGGAGGGGTGTGGGGTCTCCATCATCTGAAATCTCCAAATCAAGTCTGGCTATCTAGCTAAAAGATCTGCTCCCCCTCAAACAGGAGTTCTGACTTGACATAGAGTGATTATGGGTGAGCTTCTCTGGTCCATGTGACGCAGGAGGTCAGATTAGCTTATACTAACCATCCCTTCTGGCAGCAAAAGCAATGAAGAAATGCTCCTGGTGAATTCAAAGAGGGGAGGTGACTTGAATGAGCCTGGAGGGTTCATCCCCTGCAAACTGAAACCTAGGAGTGCCTAAGGAACTCCTGCATCTCAGAAGAGGAGGGGATGCTGTGCTGGGCAAGGGTCACTTCTGGCTGGACCCCACCGTGGTCATTCAGACACTCATCACTCTTCAGTCTGCAGTGCTAAGGTCGAACGTCCCCTTGTGAGTCACAACGATGCCGATTGTGCTGGGCAGCTTGGTTCCCAGGAAGCAATGAGTAGAGATCTCTCTTACAACCTTCCATTCACATCATGCCTCTTCTGCAGTGAGGAGCTCAGCAGGCATGGCACCCACCTATCCCACAACTACCTTTCTTTTCACACCCTTAGCGGCATTTGCCCAGCACACCACATTATCAGGAGTCCAGGCACCTGGCTACAGTTTAGGGCCCTCCTGTGGTGAGCCCTTCTTGGGTCTGAGGTGACATCCCTGCTCCAGAGGGCGAGGGGAGATGGTCTCCTGCCAATGAACTCACTCCAAAGCAAAGAGACACATCAGCGTATCAGCCAGTGAGCTAGGGCTCCATAGCAGGCAGGGCCCAGCAACTCTCTAAGCAAGTCCCAATGTGGCTCACCACGAGTCTCTCAAGACATGGGCAGTGGCAATGCAGGCTTCTCATGCATACCACTGCTAGTGGCCAGCTTGCCCAATGGGAGTGGTCTTCAGGAAGGAGAGTGCAGTTTAGCCCCCACAGCCTGTCCCGCTCTTGGAATGGTCAGCGAGGTGACAGATTATTAGGGTAGGGCCTGTAAAGTGAGGGCTCCCCAGCAGGAGACAGGCTGAGCCCTCCAGAGTCCTCCTGTATCACATCTGTCCTCTCTCACCAGCTTTTTCAGAAGATGGAGAACATCTGGGCAACTGGGTTCTGTGTACAGCTACTGTCACTTACCATGTTCATGAGAAAGCAGCATATACAATACATACAAACTGAATCACACAGCTGTTTAAAGCGGGAGGGGAGAAGAAGGGTGTTCGAGGACTCTTGAGTTCAATTTCCCAGCTCTGTCAGTGGGACCTTAGGCAAGACACCTTCCCCTCCTCTGCTCAGTTTCCCCCAGCTTCCTCTTCTATAAAGCAGAGATGGTTGCACAAGGCAGTTTGTGAGGCTGCTTTCCTTGATGTTTCTAAAGAGCATTGGGGATCCTCTGACCAAAGACCCCAGAGACGACACCACAGCAAGGCATCTAAAAGCTTCACAGCTTTATTCCTGATCTGGCGCAGCCAAGTTAATCGCGGGTGACTGAGGGGCCATCACTAGTCCATGGCTGGGTGCCTCTGGAGCACCCCCTGCTTCCATCGTCCAGGGGAGTGAGGGTCACTGAAACTCCCCCAATGGAGCAAGTCTTCCACCGTCAGACCCCACCAGCCCCAGCTGGCCCAGGCTCTGATGGATCATGGCCCAAAGATCTCAAACCAGCATGGGGTCACTCGAAATACTGAGGTGACCCCTGAGAAGCTGAGTTGCTGGCAGTGACAGGGGTTCCGAGCTGGAACAAGTTCTTTTCAGGGACATTGTTTCTGGACAGACTAGCTTGCTCTCGGTCTCTGACAACTGATTTGGTAATTGGGGAGTGAGCAAAGTGGTCCAGCCAGCTGTTGGTTGAACAAATTCAGAGCTTCGTGCACTCTACGTTGTCTGGTACTTTATAAGCACTGTTTTCTGTCTTAGCTGTATGTGCAGGCTTCCAGCTGCAGGGAAGGGGATGCTGAGGTGCTCAAACCGAGGGGTTTTTGCCCCTCCTGCCCAAATGCTTCCCCCCTCCTCCAGCAAGATAGAGAGGAGCATGTTCAATACATCATATCTAGCACTGCACTCCCCGCCATAACAAAGCAACTTGTGCAGCTGGGCTCTCACACAGGGCCTTAAAACAACAAACCGCTTCAGAAGAGGCTGGTCCACTCAAGCAACTGAAATCAGCATCCACACGCCTACGATGGAGGCACCACTAAGACACCAGCCTGTGCAGTCCCACACTCTGGATTTGACAGTGAGCTCACATACTATACCTTGGGAACTAACCAGCTGGCTGGGCCCAGCCCCCTTGAGCAGCCCTGCACTAGCAAAGTGGAGTGTGGCAGAGGCAAAGACATTTCTTTGCAAGGTTAACAGCTTCAGCTGCCAAGCTTCTGAGCAGCCACAAAATGGGACATGGCTGTAATTTCCTGGCAGGATGAGGGCGGCCACAATGGCTGCACGCCCATTGTGATGGCACTGATGATTCCACTCCTGCTCCACCCTCCAAGGAGGGCTACATTTAGCACCTCTTGCCTAAAATAGCCCCAACTAGACAGCAGCTGGCGATGTCCCCTTGGCTGCACATGGTGTTCCTTGCGCTGCAAGAGCTCACAGGTTTCTATGGCACAGCTCAGGAGGAGCATGGAATGAGTCCAGTTTCTGTCTAATTGCAGGGTGGGCATGGAGCATTGGAAGGAGCTGTTTGTTCCATCCCAGGCACGGCTGAAAGAGCTGCTTTCCCAGCGACGGCTTTGCAAAAGCCAGGAGGAAATCTGTCTGGGCCTGGCTCCTTTGACGAGGCTCCTGAGGGGAAGAAGAGAACCCAGCTTGGAAAAGGAGGGCTTGACAATTGGAGGCAATGAGGGAGTGTCAAGGAGAGGGTCTGATTCAGCTGAGCTCCAGCCGTGAAATATCTGGGAAAACCAGGGCAGAGGCATCAGCCAGTAGCTCAGAGAGATAATGCTTCTCCAGTCGCCCATGGATATGTCTGGAGACTGGTCCAGATGTTCAGAGGCTGCACAGGCGGGGGAACAACCCCACCAGTGTCCTCACAACCTCATCTCGCAGCCCTACCCTGCTGCTCCGCCACCCCACTCTGATCCCCAGACCAAATTTCTGAGGGATCTCCACTCCGAAACTAAGCCTGCTTGGCCTCTCTCTGCACAAGAATGGGCATGCCGGGTCTCTGCTGGGCGCTGAGCTCACCCCAGACTCACGTGAAGCCAATGGGACTCCTGTTGCCACTGGCTTTGGCAGGATTAGGCCCTTCAATGGTCATCTCCTCAGACAAAGAGTGCTGTTTCTCTGCTGAGTCTGTAAAATACCAGGCACAGCAATGGCCCTTAATCTGTGCATCTGCCCCAGGCATTTAAAGGGGCCAAAAATAGAGAGAGGATCTTGTTGCAGCTGCCCCCAGTTTTCTGTCTCTGTGTGGCTCTTATTTTTTTGATGGGGGAATTACCTATGTGCTTCTAAAGGGGACCATGTTTGCTATTTCCTGAGCAGCCAGCTTCAGCCACACTCCAGCAGTGGAGCTGCTGAACCCAACCCCAGCTAGAGGGAGAATGAAGGATGTAAATGTCCTGGACAGGTGGGTATCCATAGCTTCCCGCTCTCCAGGATCCCCTTACTCGAGGGTGGAAATGTGAGCAATTTTGGAAGCTGTTTAACACATTGAGAAAAGGAAACCAGGGAGGTAGCGTCAGGCCACAATAAACCAAACCGTTCCCAGGCAGCATGTTTGTGCATAAGGAGCACTCATTAAAAACATAGTGCTGAGGGCCGATGTCAGCAGGGATGATCAGCAGCCAATAAAACTCCCAGGGGAAGGAACCTGGCTAACAACTGTGCCGTGTCTGGGGCCAAGGGAGAGGGAAATGAAAGCAAATGACATCACTTGGCAGTGTGGGAGCCAATACCCAAGAGCTATTTCTGGAAAGGTCTGGGCCAGACATTATGGTTAAGCTCTTGCAGATGTCGCTTTGAACGACTCACAGGGACTGTTTCTGCTGGGGAAGGGGGACGGATGCCAGGGTTGGGTCGGTTAACAGGCTAGCAGGGCAGCCATGAAGAACCCTGCAAGCAAGCGGGATAAGAAATGCCACCCTCATGCTCCTCTACAATTTATCAAGAGAGTTGTTAGCTTTGGGCCTGGGTTCAAGCCCTGTGCAGGGACATGATGTGGGGAGGAGTTACACTAAGTTCACCAGTTGACCTGGGTGTTTCTCTCCTGCCTCTGAGCCTGGCTGTGAATTTGGATCCACACCAATGAGATCCTGGACCTCAATGGTAATCACCAGCTTGGATGTCAGAGCCAAGCTCCATGTGGTTGTAAACCAGCAAAACGTCTAAGCTGAGGGACTTGGAGTGACCCTGTGGTTCTCAACCTGACTCCCCCAGCCTGTGCTTCCTAGGGTCCTGCACGGGGCTGAATCCCAGTTCTTTTCTACACCACAAGTGCAACAGTGTTTTTGTAACCAGCTCTCCTCTGGCTGGATTACAACTGGTGCAGTGAGCTAGGTCCTTGGGGCAGAGTTTTCACAACATAACCACGTGTCACTCATGGGAGGCCATGCCACCTCTGTCCCGTGGCATGCTGGGAAGATCCGAGCATCTCTCCCACAGCAGCTCAGGTGGGACAGCGGGCCCAGAGGACAATGCGGAGTGGCACATGGGACAGTGCACCGGGGAACGCCTGGTCACACCCGGGCAGCAGGCAAGAGGACCAGCCACAGTGGATATACTGGTACGGAGAGGGAGCCCTCAGGAAAGACAATTGCAGGCCTAGGTGATAAGCAAGGGCAAGACACTGTTTGTTGCCATGGTTACTCACCTAGCATCCACAAAAACCACATTTAGAGCTCGTAGCAGAGAAGCAAGACCTGGCTGAGTCCCAACAGTAGCGTAGGCCCAGAGCTTCTGATTTAGCATTTATATTGCAGGACCCCATTTGCAAAAACAGCTGCAGCGCGGTCCCTGCCCCAAAGAGTTTACAAGATCCCCCGTGGAAGAGACCTGCCCAGGTCACAAGCAAATGGGTGGTGGACTATGTTCCCTCTAAGCTGTGCACGTGTGCACATGTACACAAGTTGTGAAACACGCACACACAACAAAATAAAGCACAAACAAAAAAATTCAACTGTGCTAATATTTGTATGCTATTTTAAGAAGGCGATTTCAAGTAGCATGTTTCAAATAAGGTTTTGTAATTTATAAAATCATTTCCATCACCATATCAAAATAAAATTTAGACATTATTTGCATCTTACACCCTTGCTTCATTGCACTCAAAAGTTTAGCCACACTCACTGGAGTGCGCACAAATTTGGACACTGGTTCCAAAAATTTGCACAAAAGAAATTCTTTACACACACAGCCTATGAAAAATAAGAGGGAACACTGGTGGTGGAAGCAGGATGCCTAGGCCAGTGCCCTCTCCCCTAGCCTGGACAGCCAGACTTTATGGGGAAATAACCATCCAGCTCCGCTGTCCCAGTGGGTGGCATGAGGCTCTTACATGGCAGCCCCCGGAGGGTTTCTCACTGAAAGTATTCTCCCAACAGCTGCATTTCAACTGCGGATGCAGAGGCACTTAGGAAAGCTAAAGTGAAACCAGACAAACCTCTCAATCCACTTAGTGCAAATGCCTGCGGATCCCATTTCATGACTGGGGGGAAAACAAGAACAAATATTGAGCAAAGGAAACTAACTCAGAGCTGAAACATCTTATTCAATAAGAAGTTATGAAGGAGAGGACAACTGGTGCAGCCCCGTTGGTACCTGTCAGTGCTCGTTTCCCCCTTTATCAATCCTGGCCACTGGAATTTCTTCATGGGTTTGTTTAAGAGGAGTTTAGTGCCTGACATGACATATTATCACTAGGATACAGTCTTCTCTGCCTCGAGCTCTGGCAGACATGGAGTTGTGCAGGCATAGCCGGTCTCAGAGGACTCAGGTGGGCTCAGAGAGCACATCCTCCTCTCTTGCTGCTTCTTGTGTGTCCTTTTTGTGGGGCAGCAAGACTCTGGAAACCTGAGTGCAGAAGAAACCTTGCAAGCCATGCCCATCGATCACTGACCTCTGAAGAACCCAGTCTCACAGGGAGACTCCTGCGGAGGTTGGTGTAACCGACTGGTGAGGAAGCCTGTGAGATGAGGATAGGAGAAGAAGTGACCCCAAGGGGAACATAAGAAAGTTTGTGTGAACCTGGGCCTTGTCACACTTCAACTGACTCTTCTTACATCTTCTTTGGAAGGGAATGGAACCAATCAAAGACAGGAACCCTGTTTTTTTATCTTACTCTTAACACCTGGGCTTATTTACACTTGTGCAGCTCCAAGGCGTCTCATGGGGTTATTATTCAGGCTTCACACCAAGTTGAGAGCAGAGGCATGTCCATTGCCAATCGTAATTGATCAGCTGACCTGTTGATCTTCTGATTAGGTCTTCCTTTGGGAAATCAACAATATCCGTCAGAAGAAGAATGTGGCTGCACTAGATGTTCATTCTGTTGCAAAATGATCAGCTGAAGACAAGCAAGATTCCCCAATGATATCTTGGTTTTAAAAAAACCTGGGAGCTATTTGTTGGTATAGAAAAAGAAAAAGCTTTCACAGTGTGGGAAAGTATTTTGAAATAGTACTGGTAAAGGTGGGTTATTTGACAATAATGCATGATATATAGTGTAACTTCAGGGTCTCGTCATGCTGGCAGAGTGGAGGAGGGTGGTTTCTTCTTAATAACTGAGGTCTCTTTAAATGAGATGCAAACCCTAAATGTCCAATGATCCAGCTTGTGGTGAACTGTACTTTGACAAAGCCTATGTTCAAGAGCACCAAGTCATCCATTTTCCCCCCAGAAGGGCTCAGGTATATGACATTTGGTGCAGATTAAGACAGCTCAGCCCTAGGACAGGGCACTGGCATAAAAAATGGGATTTGGCATCTCCTTGGGCAGAAATATTGATATCTCAAAGGATACCCACAAAGGCAAGCAACAGGGCAGAGGCTAACAGAACTGGCTTGGTGAAATTCTTATTGCATGAACGTTGGTCGCTCATTCTTGTTGTTGAATTCGGCTAGGAAAGAAAGATGCGGGGAGCTGCCCTGTGAAGAAGCTCATGTTGTGTGATGCAGAGGTCTCTAGATGTTGGGACAGTGACTGATGCAAAACTCTGTCAAGCCCTTGTCTCTGAACACTGCCCAGCCCACCCAGTTCTGCTCCTTTTCTGGGGCGCTACTTAATGGCAAATAGATCCCAATTGTTTAGTCAATGTTCCTTGGGCTGGGCTGTCATTTGTAGAAATGTGAAAAACCCAATAAAGTTTATATACTGGAGGGAAAACAAGAGCAAAAAAGACATGCCCAGCCTGCTGGTCATTCTCCAGCACATCGATGCAATTGCTTTAGATCTCTTTTCTTGCCCAGGCTTGGTGCAGCCTGGAATTCTGTCTGCCAGGCCCCAAGTGGAGGGAACTGTTCACAGTCTGGGACCCTGTAGCATTGAATGATCAGACATAAGGGCTCACTGTCTCTAAGAGAAGTTGATCGCCCGCCATCCTGGGGCTGGGAGGAGTGAAGTGGACACATGTGAGGTGCCCTTCCAATGCAGTCTGTTGTCTTGTCCCACAGTTGAACAATGGCTGGAGAGTAGCTCTGAGGGTGTTAACTGACCTCAGCTTAACCACAGCCCTTTTCCTGGTGTGGACTGTGGACACACCACCTTATCCCCAGCTGGAGCCAGAAAGGAAGAGGAAAAGGCTGTGGCTAGTTAACAATCGACCTGCACCTCAGCCTGCTCTCCCCTGCCTGTAGGCCATGAATGCCGGTGGCCGGCTCGCTCGTTCTCCTAGGTACCTGTCTGTAACCAACAGGCTTGGTGGGGCTCAGGTGTACCTGGTTGAAAGACCAAGCAGCAAATGGATGTCCCTGTTGCACTCTGGACCTGCTGGTGTCACCTACTGTTCCCTCATCCCTAAATCCTTCAGTGATGGCTCCTACTCACTCTCAACAGGTCCATCCGTGGTAGGGTGGGATCATGTCTCTCCTGTGAGCTTCAGGCTCTGGTCCTACTGATAAACCATGGGTGGATGAGGAACCACACACAGCCTGTCTGGCTGGAGCTTTTCTCAGACAGGAAAGGTTTCAAATATGTAGAGTCCCTAATGCTTTGGCCTTATGGAAGGGCCAGGAAGCCAAGTCCTTGAGACAGACTCTGACACAGAGCCAGGAGACTAGAACAGATGACCTGGGGAGATGGGAGGCAGGGGGTGGGAATCGTTCACTGTAGCTTTCCAAAAGGAGGCTGAATGTCTGTCTGTCTTGGCTGGTTTAGTCACAACAAATGCTGCATTTTGGGTTAGACTAGGCTCTGGTCTTCACTGACAGTAAAATTCAACATAATGCTGCTTATCTTGACCTTCTGCAGCCTGTGTCTCCACTGTCAGACAGTAAACTCAAAAAAAAAAAAAAGCTGTAATTTGGCCAGCTAATGCCACCCTTGCAAGTGGCCTAGCACTGAGGTTGAACTCTGCAATTGGAATTTAAGTTTGTGTAGGCGGAGAGCAGCTTTTCCAGCTTTTCCTGTCTTCTGCACCATAGCAGCAAAGCTCCTCCTTAGCCTGCAGACCCAGAAAGTTTTTAATTCCTCTTCTGCATGCAGCATTGTGCCTTTCTGTTGTGCCTGAATCATAGAAACAGCAATGAACACTTTCCTTGCATTTTTTATCCTTTTGACGAGGGAGTAAGTGGAGGACAACTGTCTCCTCACAAGCTGCTGTGCCTATTACCCACGGTGCAATGCATTTCAGGAAGTAATGTGAGCAGTGGGGATGTGGGACCCCAACAAGCAATCTGCTGTGATCACTCGTCTTTGCCGTCTATAATTTGACAGCCTAAGATTGAATTGCAACCCCACTCCCAGTGTAGACAGGCCCTAGATGATGCTATGGTTCTGTACAAACACGGATCCCAAGCCAGCACCTGCCTTGACTTCAGTGGGGCTCTGTGCTCATGCTGTGGACAGCCCATGTTGGCCATGTAGTGTGGGGGGCCACCCCGGCTAGTAACTACCCTGCCTTTCTCATGTTGCTGACCCTAGCTAAGCTGCTTCAACAGCCCTTTGGAGCTACTCACTTACCAGTGCATTTATCCACCCCACTGTATGGAAGGGAGGTGTCATTATTCCCATTGTCCAGAGAACCACAGTGGGACGCAGGCTGCATGAGGCTGGGGGCTAAGATGGGGTCATGACTCAGACTGAACTGGGCCAAAAAGCAGCTACCTGGAGTGCCAGGGCCAGCAAAGGATGCTGCTGCTTCCTTCTCTTGGCACCCACATGGCCAGGTCCAGCTGCAAGTGGGCTCCAGGCCTTCCCTCCCCCATCATGCCCCAGGGAAGGGCTGAGTGGCCAAGCAGGAGTAGTGATGGAGCAAGCACAGTCAGGGACGGGGGCAGGAAACAATGAAGGAGGGACAGGCTGCGCGCAGAGCATGGGCCAGTCTTGCTCCCTATTTTTCCCCATTTGACCCTAGAATGGAGTCAACTCCCTGCTCCTTTGGTCGCTCTGCCCCACACACAGCGATGACATGCCAGGAGTGTGGCAGGGGTGGGTGGACAGAAGGAGAACTGGGATGGCAGGCCATCTGGCTCATGCGAGAGAGGCTGGGGATTTCCTTAGAGCAATCATAAACTGATGGCTGGGTGGCAAAGTATCCTCGGCTCTCCCTCCCTCCTATAATAAACCATGGGCCTCTTGGCTTTGCCGAGTCACTTCTCCCCACCACTTGCGCACCTGTCATGAGACGTTCGAGTTCCATGGAGAAGCAGGATGCTCCCAGTCACATGACCAGCACTGCCTGCAGCACCTAAACTATTAGATTGGGAACTGCTCCTTCTCTGGGAAAGGCTGAAGGGGCCCCAAGAGCCAAGATAAACACTTGAGGATACAGGAAACCCCCTTGCTAAGAACTTGTCTGTAACAGAAGATCTTTGTCACTCACAGCACAGTAGAGAGTAGGGCCGGGGAGCAGGCCCAATTGGTTCTGGACCACAACAGAACCAAGGTATTAATGAAAAGGATGTGACACTGAGCCAGGATATAAAAGCCAGGGAAGGGGAGGGGTTGAAGGAGAAGAAAAGAAAACTAACAGGGAAAAAAGTTCAATCAGATTTGTAAAGGGCACAATTTACAAAATCCGTCACATATTTTACTAGGCTGGGATTTACGGATTAGCCTGTAATACTTAGGCAGCTTTTTGTAATAAAACCCTGAGCTGTAGCAGCCTTGGGAAAGCGAGAAGGTAGAAAGAAGCATTCTTTCTATCTCCCTTTCATTTTCCCAGCTTTTTTTTTTTCCTTGATCTAGGCAGCCCCATTAATCTGTACTTTATCTGCCTATGGAGAAGGATTGAGCTCTTTATTGGATTTTTGTCAAGAATAAATGATTTAGTTTGGGATACTGTGGAAACGATTTTTGTGGTGTTACGCCATCTAATAAATGAAACAGCAGGGATCAATTCCTCTCTTGCAATATGTTCAACAGGCTGGGTGAAATATGCTCCACTGTTATTTGGCATTGCTCTGTGTGTATATATATGTATACACACGTACACAGAAACACACAACACCATTGATAAAAGTGTGACTACATGAATAAGGCCCAAGACTGATCTCATTTACAAAGAGTTTATGGCAGTGTAACTCAATGTGCTGAGGTGTGATTTCCTTGCCAGTGCACATATACTCCTCCTAGCTTTCATCAAGGAGAGCAAAAACTTACTTATTCTCAAAAAGGAAAGCCAAGCTTTTCAAATAATCACATGGCTCCAGAACCTGGGGCTTTAAGAACATCAAATATCATGAAGCCAAAGTAGAATCAAGAGAAATAGCAGCAGCACTACACAAAGATATCAGTCCTGCTTTATTCATAAATTTATAGCGTTTAACATCAGAAGAGACCATAGGATTATCTACTTTGACCTCCTCTATAACACAGGCCATTAAATCTCACCCTGCTACCCTGCACTGAGTGCAATAACTGGTCTAGCTAAAGTTTAGCTTCCAGATAGGCCTCCAGTCTCATGTGAAGGCACCTAGAAACAGAAAATCCCCCACCACCCTTAGGAGTTTTTTTTCAATGGTCAGTCACCCTGCCAGTGAAACATTTGTGCCTGATTTCTACTTTAAAGTCCCCTGGAGGCAGTTTCCAGCCATTGGTTCTCTTTATGCCTTTTTCAGACAGATTAAAGACTAGATGAAGGTTATCTTTATAAATGTGGTTTAAATGATTTATAGATGTTATAGGCATATTAGAAACATGAGCAATATGTGCCATAGAGACGGTTACAAGGCATGATTACAAACTGCCCAATGGAGTTTAATAAATAGTTAATGAATGGTTCTAGTTTGCTATAAAGTGTCTATTAATCATTTATTAACAATTTATAAACTATTAATAAATGGGACATTAATGCAAAGTGTGGCCAAAATATTAAAGGCCAATCACCAGGCTGGGTGGAAGGGCGTCTGCCCCCAAATTCTACATCCACCAACCTACTATTTACTGCTGGATGAGCAGGACACAATTTAAGTTTATCACTTTTCCACTTGTCTTGCCTCCCTTGACTATTTCCAGGATTTAGGACCAACTCCAACTGCCAGCCAGACTGGACTCATAACAGGCACTTTGTCTCCTTCTCTTGCCTGGGCTGGGGAAGAGGACAAAAATTCAATACGGCTGCCAGCCAATGGTGTCAGCCAGTTGTGGCTTGTTCTCTTAGTGCTGAAGGCGCCAGCTTCAAACTCAGATGATGACCTAGGCAAGGTTCCTGGCCCTCAGCTGACACAGCATAGCATTCTGCTCTAGGTAGCTGCGGCTGACTTCTGTATCAACTTTCTGGGTTCCCAACTCCAGACTGAGCACAACCATACCAGGAGAGATGGCCTTATAACCCAGTCACCCATCATTTTGCCACCAGAATGTCAACCCTCTTCCATCTCCAGTCCAAAGCTTTTCTGCTATTTCAGTCTCAAGAGAGGACCTGGACACACCAAGGTTATAAAGCACATAAAAAAACACAGATTTATTTCCCTTTCAGGCTGGGATTATGAAATCCATAGCAAAAATTCTTTCTGATCGGCTTTTAGAAGAGTTAATTATGATGGAGCAAACCTGTATGGGAAAAAATACAGCTGCTCCTTTCCCACTGATGTGACATGGCTATTTGAGCAGCACCCAGAGAAACAATGTCACAGGAGGTTTTTATGCATGGTAAGTCATGGTCGAGGAATCTCTGGCTATGCCAGTCCCATGTACTTAGCATCGGGGCTCTTTAATGCACCGTTTTCTATGCCTTTGGTAGCTGACCACCCTGCTTCATCGGCTACATGGCTGGGCCAGGGCTCATCTGAAGGACTCTGGAGAGGTGGAGGGGTCATGGAGTGGCTTTTCATATCTCCTAGTTAAGAAAGGCCTTTGCAGGAAAGACTCACGTGGCTGTTTCTTCTCCCTGCTTTGTGATGCTAAGGGAGGGCAGACCCTGGAGAGTAAATGATCCCGCATGGCAAACTTCCTTCCTAAGTCCACCTGGCTCAGCTTCAACACAGCAAGAGGGTAGCTCAAGGCCTGGCCTCTCAGCAGAGGGTGGAGGGAGGAAGGGAACAGTGGCCTGCATAGCTTGGAGAGGTTAAAGACCTGACTGTCAAACATTTTCTGAATGAATAGATCTGGGACCCATATGAGCACCTTGGCCAGCCTATCATGGGCCACTGTCCCTCCCAGCAGTACTCCTGTGAGGAGGCACAGTGGTGTCCCCATCTTCCCAGCAGCATGCGGGCATCCTCCTCAGCTGGACACGCCAATGACAGGCATGTCAGAAAGGCCCCTCCGCTCTTGGTTGGGGCTGCTGAGCTCTTCTGTGAAGGGTGGACAAAGCCCAAAAGCTCCATCCTCCAGCTGCTGCTGCTTCTGCCACCACAGGGTGGAATGTGCACCGTGCAAGGGGGCGTGAGTGGCCCGTCTATGTGATGGGAGTGACACTGTGCCAGGCAGGAGCTGCAGATGGGGTCTAGGAGAAGGTGACACAGGTGCCTACATTCCTTCCTGTCTCATTTTCCAGGACTGACTCATCCCCGCCAGCAGCCAGGAGGGGAAGGACTCACATCTTAACCTTGCAGCATGGGAAGGACGGTGGGCTTCACGGGCGGTCAGAGGGAGAAGCCTCAGCGTGCGAAAAGACCATTCCCTGGGGGTAGGCAGGCACTGACACCAGCCCTCTAACACCAGCTGGCCCTGCTGCAGGCTCAGTGCCAGGCAGATGGGGTGGAGATGTACCATCTCCCTGGCATCCTTACTCCCCATCCCAGCCCGGCTGGCCAGCAAGGGAGCAAACAGGTGTTCCTCACTAACAGACAGGAATCACTCAGCAGTGAGAAGCGCCAACCCATTAGCAGCCTGATGCTCAGCTCTGACTTTGACAAATATGTTACAGCCGCAGACAGTGCTGGGAGCCTGGCCACAAGGGCTGGACAACTGCCCTGGGAATGGCCTAGTGCACCCAGGGGAGCAGAGGGAGATGTGAGGTGCCCATGCCAGGCAAGAAGTGTGGGCCTCCAGAAACAGCCTAGTCACTGCTCTGAATGAGTCCCTTTTTCCAGGTCACAGTTAATGCAGTCCAGAGATTCTCTGCAGGGACTTGCCACGTGGATCCATGGGCCAGGCCCACACTCATCTTAGCCTTGACCTTCCTAGGGCAGCAGTGTTGCAAGAGATCCCACATGCGCCAGGCTCCTCTGCCCCAATCTCCAGCCCAGGCCCATGCCACAAACTCATGGAAGCTGCCTCACTGTGTCCCCTGCTCACAAGTGCAAAGCCCCAGCCATCTGCTTCATAGCCCATCCTGCTGACACCAGCACTCCTGGCCGGTGGCAATGGATAGACCGTAGCCTTCGGGGATGGTTTCTCTCCCTGTCTCCATTTAAGGACCCTTGCTCCTTGCTCATGGCGGACAGGACAGCAGCAGAGCCGCCAGCCCTGTGGCCTCACTGATGTGTCTGCCCCATGTGGCTGGACAGCTGTTTCCGCTCCCAGATGGCAGCAATCTGTGCGGACAGGACAGCTTTCCCATGGCACAGCGTGGAGCTGTCTGAACTTCACAGCAGAGCAATGCTGCGTTAGCTCAGATGAGGCTGCTGGAGTGGTAGGGAGTTGGCTAGGACACTACCCTGGCGGGCTCTGCAGAGGGCCAGACTGGAGGGTGACACAGCTAGAGAAGTGCTGCTGAAAGGGTGTGGAAGGCAAACACCGCTCCCGGCTCAGGATGAAATCAGGGGTTATTACCTTGGGAAAGCAAACCGCTCGTAAATTCTACAGCAAAGCCGGGAAGGAAAAATTCCATTTGGAAAAGGCAGCCAAGGACTATTTATAGTCCTCTCTGGCTCCTCTTCCCTTCTCCCACGCGCTCCTGCCCACGGCCGTTGGCCATGGGAGCGTCTCCCTCCACCCACGCCTCTCACACTCTCCCAGTTTCCACTCTGGCATCCCCTCCTGTCCTCCATTTGCTTCCACAGCCTCCTCCCCCCAAAACCCAGGCAGGAGCCAAGTCGCGGGCAGGAATTAGGCCTAACTGGCCACAAGGCTGTGACAACAGGGAGAAGGGCTCATGGCTTCTCACCTTCCCTTGCCTCACAATCCCCTGAACCAGGAGAGGAGAGTATTGCGAATGCTTCAACATTGGAGGGCACCCGTCCTATGGGGACTGGAGGCGCTACCCTATTCTGCAGAGTAAATGAGATTTGCCGCAACCTCCTCCTGGGAGCTGCAACTGCTGGGTGGGAAACTGTGGTTTGTTGCTGCCCAACTCCTAGTTCCCCTAGGACAGCATCAGTTCTCTCCTGCCTATCTTCTGTGTGGCAGACATCGACCCAGGCCTCAATAGCCAGCCTGGGGGCTGTGGTGGGGCTGCATGGGTGTAGTGCAGAATTCAGCCTGGGTGGTGAATGGCCTGCATTTTTGCCTGGCTGGACTCGATTTAAAATGGTGCCATGCCAGGTAAAAATTCAGGCCAACTACCAGCAAGATGCTTCCCTGAGTCCCCGGTCAGACCATCCTGCAACGAGCTGTTGCCCTGCCAGCTCCGGGACACCCCAGACGGTGTCTGAACCGATCCTCTGCATTAATGGGCAGCTGTGTTACAGAAGCTGAGCACTCGTGCAAGAGGCCACCTCCACCTCTTATTATACTGGCACTATCGTGTCCCCAAACACACTTTTCCATGGCATACCATGAGTGTTTGGAATAAATCCCACTATATATACACATGGGGGACCTGGATTTAGCCAAGGCAGAAGATGACAAGGCGACTGACACTCACGTTGCTCTCCCAGACCAAAAGGCCATTAGGGCCAAGTTCTTTCCCCTCTCGAGATGGAGGGCTGGGGCAGGTAGTTAGGGTCCCTGGTGCTCTTGGTGCAGGGGGAGCAGCACACAGAGCTTCAGGTGGAAGTGAAGGACAGTAGGCCAGAAACAGCAGAAAGCTTGATCCCCAGCTGTCGGGCTCCCAAGCAGATCCACATTAGCTAGGGCTCACGACTCGCTTGTCCATGCATGTAGGCACTAACCAGACATAATGTGTGCTTGTCTTGCGTTGGCTTTTTACTGGGGGGAGAAGAGAAAGCACTTAGGTACCATAGTGAGGAGCTCCTGACAAGAAGACAGAGCCCAGATCGTGAAGATCCAACACACCACGGTCAATTTAGCTTCAAGGGCAAAAAAGCCTTTCCCTGTTTTGCCTCTCAGATGGAAAAGCCACACCGTGCCTGACCAAAAAGTGGAGTATAAATAATTCAGAGCACTTTGCCTGTAGCACCCCAGCAGCATCCTGGGAGTTTACTGAAGTGGTGGTGGGAGCAAATAATGGCTGGTGAAATCAGAAAGAATTCAAGGCAGGGGAGCCGCTTGGTACAAACAACAGAAATCAGTTTCTTCTCCTCCGTGGCCCTCAGTCATCGCTGCACCCATTTGTACTCTGGAGCTAATAAGCCCCCCCGGTCCCTTACCATGCTGGAGTGAGTCAGCAGAAAGGTTCAGCCTCTCCAACAAGGCCCTAAAGCTTGAGTTAAAGATGCTTGACCGGGGCTCAACCCAGACTTGCAATTCCAGCCCTTCCTTTAATGGCACGAAAATTCAGATCTGGGTCCACTGCAAATTTGTGTCTCAGCCTGGCTTGTCTGCATGCCGGTGTTAATTCACAAGCGCACCTGCTGCGTGCAAGGTGCCTTCCGAATACTGAGGAAGGGACAGTCAGCGACTCTCAGTACAAGGACAAGCAAACAGACAAAGGAGAGGGGGAAGGAAAGAGCATGACGCAGATTCAGTTGTGGAAGGCAGCCTAGGGGGCAGAGCTGTGCAGGACAGTGTAGAGCCCTCTGAATTAAAAATTTGCCAGGAATCGGGTAAACCCACAGTGTCTGAGCTGAAATGAGCATGCAGCTTAGCCCTTGGAGCTCAGAAACCACGCTGCTTTCTGGCCAGATCTCCGCTGAGAGGGACTGATTCTTATTAAGAATGGCTCGCTTAGCATCGTTCACACACTCAGTGCTTGGCCCTGTCCGAAACCCCTGGGCAGAAGCTCCAAAACCACTATCCATCCTATGTAGCGGCTTCTCCCAACAAACACCACATCTCTTGTGATCCACACTCCCTCTGCAGCCTCTGCCTTATCAGTTTGGTCAGGCCACGGGCTGGGGAGGGAAGCAAGGGTATGGTTGCCTGTGCTTGGGAAACAGATTTGGTTTCACTTTCTTTTAATTCCTGGATCTCCAAGCAGGCTGAATACCACTATCCCCATTCTCCAGCAGGCAAACTGAGGCCCTGAGTGAATAATCCTAGACTCACAGAAATGTAGGGTGGAAAGGATCTCAAGAAATCACCTATGTCTCACTCTTCCTCCAGTGCAGAGAGGTAGAAACAAATAAACCTGGACCATGCCTGTCAGAGGCTAGCTATTCTATAAACCTTCCATGATAGAGATTCCCCAGCCTCTTTACATAACCAGTTCCATGCTGTACTATCCTGAGAGATGGAAAGTTTTCCTTAATATCCCATGGAAGTCTCCGTTGCCATACATTAAACTGATTTCTTTTTGGCCAGCTCTCAGTGGCCATGAAGATCAATTGATCTCTGTCCTCCTTCCCACGTTTTAAATATTTGAAAGCTGTTCTGAGGGTCCCCCCAGCTTTCTCTTCACTAAACAGGCCCTTAGAGGGTCAGGTTTTCTGCAGAAGGGTTGGTACAGCCACAGGAATCAGTGGGACCAGAACCCAGGTGTCCTGGGGCCCAGGTCCCCTGCCTTGTCTCCCTGTACTCTGGCAGGAGACGTTCCACCCCCCCCCCCCCCCATCCCTGATGGGGAGAGGCAGGATGGCGTCTGGTTATTTTCCAATCTCCGTGCTTCTCTGCAAGGTAATTCTATCAACAGCAGACTACGGGTTTTTAATAGAATGGGTTTGAATGAGCTGTCAGCTGCTCTATTTTAAATCACATTCTTGTTTGGAAGCATCACACCGCTGGTGCCGGGCCTTCCAGGAGGAGATAGTGGCCACGCTGCATGGTGAACAATAGAGAGCAGAGGAAACGGCAGGACGCACTGAAGGGGAAGGCAGAGAAGTGGGGTGAAGCAGCCTGACCTCCCCCATGTGCCTTATCTCCCTGCTACCAGCTAGACAGCACTGAGGCAGGTTAGACTGTTCTGGGATCTGTGGTGCTCCCTCTCCGCAGAGAGCCCTCAGGACACAGGATGGTCTGGGGTCCCTGTGCCCACTCCAAGGCAGACCCTTCAGATTCCCAGATTGCCAGCAATTTTGGTTTTATTGCCAAGGCTGCCGGCAACATTTCATTAGCTAATCAGGTAGGCAGGAGATCTTGAAGATGTAATACAGATGGATAGACACACTCAATTGCCTGCTGGCCCACAATATTGCTGTGCACACACGCCTGTCTCCTCACACACTGCCAGTGCGACAGCCTTACAGTAACCAGCCAGGGAGAGTAAAAACACAAGGGGGAGAAACCTACTGGTGAGAAAAGGGGGCTGAATTTTCAAGGGTGCATGGGTGGGACAGATGCAGAGTGGCAGAGGGAGGCTTCTGTTCCCAGCGTGGCTGTCAATTGGCCATGTAACTTGGTTTTCTCATCCTTGGAGCAGTATCCTGAACCTCAGTGGGGAAACTGAGGCACACAGTGGGGCTGTGGCTTGACCAACATGAATATTCTTGCAGACCTTCCAGCACCGTGGCTTGGAGGGATAGGAAATGGCAAAGGATGAGTCTTTTCAGCTTCCTATTTTGAATGGCTGGTGTTTAAAATACAGAGCATTCCTGTGGCTGGTGTCTTTTTGAACCACCATGACTGCAGCCAGTCCTCACATGCTTATTTTTATGCCTCCTCCCAGTCTTCTTCAAGTGCCTGGAGTAATTCTATTAAAGCTGGTTTCTTCCTCCTGCCTGATAAATGACCATGCAAGATCTATGGTCCCCAATTAACAGCCTTGCTTCTCAAGGACTCTCTGTACTGTGTCCTGAGACTGCCCTTCCCCTTGTGGCTGCATTAGGAACCTGGAGCGATTAGCCCGAGGGGGGCTGCAAGGACCCCCACAGTGCAGGGAGCAGAGATGTTTTCAAAGGCAATGGAGCCAGATTGTTGCAGGCAGATGATACAGCAGCCTCTCTGCACTGATGAAGGGGGCAATTAGCATCAGAGCCACAGACTAGGTGTCTGATGGATATCCCCAGCTCCTCAAGCCACCAGCAAAAGCGACAGCCACTCAGCTGTGCATGGAAGCTCTGAACAAGATCCATGTCCCACCTGGCCCAACAAGGATGGAAGGGAAAATAGAGACAGAGATCAGTAGCGGAGACAGGAACAGAAGACAGCTTCTCTGCACAAGAGGTCAAACTATTAGGCCATGCTACCTGTTTGTCAGTTTTACCTGGGCAAGGTAGAATCCAAGCCAAGCCCCACCCCAAACTAAGCCAGCATGCCACAACCCTTCCTTGAAAGGACACAGACGCGTCCAGGGGTCAGGGGTCCAGAGTCCTGTAAACGTAGTCAGCAGCAACTCTTACACCCAGTGACTCTAACAGTATTTTCCTCTGAGCATGAGGATGGGAACACTGGACACCAATCAGAGGTGTGGACGGATGCCTCTGGGCCTTTGGAAGCAGGTGCCATAAGAAAACGCCTTTTAGAAATGCAATGATTCTCCAACAAATGCAGAGATTTGTCAGAGCCCACATCGACACTGTATTGCTTGTGTTTTCCGGAAAAGATGATGCACATGTCTGGTGCAGGGCTCTTCTTCAGAACCACATGAGCTGTTAAAGAGCTGCTACAGTCCACCCCAGGCATAGCTGCACTCCCCTGGGCAGGTGCCATGGCCTCTGTGCATGTGGAGGGTAGTGTGGAGTCCTGGCATGGCGAGGGCTGTGGGTATGGGAAAGAGATGCTACCTTTTCATTCAGCTTGAGGAGTGGACGGTTCGGAAGATGGGGACCAGGAGAAAAGAAAGGCCCCTGCGCAAAGGGCACTGGAAAGTGAGACTTCAGGCCGCTACCTGCTGGCACAGCTGTCTTCATCACCGCATGCTGGGAAAGAAAGAGCCTTTGCGCACCCCGCGAGTGGAACATGGCGAGGCAAGTGCTGATCTCACACGCCTCTTTGCCCACCTGCCATTTTGTATCTGCCCCCACACAGAAGGGGGAACACAGGCTGTGTGAACTCTTCCCTTGCCATGGAGGATCCCACGCCTGCTTTGAAGAGCCATGTCCAAGGGTGAAGGGGTAATCCAGGCCCTTCTGGGGCCATGGGGTACATAAAGACTAACATTTATTTTTGCATGAGCTTTCGTGGGAGAAAATCCCACTTTGTCAGATGCTACGAAGATGGGTGAACTTCCAGAATCTTCGAAGCATCTGACGAAGTGGGATTTTCTCCCACGAAAGCTCATGCAAAAAATAAATGTTAGTCTTTAAGTGCCCCACGGCCCCCAGAAAAGCCTGGATTGCCCCTTCACCCTTGGACATGGCTCTTCAAAGCAGGCGTGGGATCCTCCATGGCAAGGGAAGAGTTCACACAGCCTGTGTCCCCCCTTCTGTGTGGGGGCAGATACAAAATGGCAGGTGGGCAAAGAGGCGTGTGAGATCAGCACTTGCCTCGCCATGTTCCACTCGCGGGGTGGGCAAAGGCTCTTTCTTTCCCAGCATGCGGCAATGAAGACGGCTGTGCCAGCAGGTAGCGGCTTGAAGTCTCACTTTCCAGTGCCCTCTGCTCAGTCCCGCACAGAACCTCATGCAGGGGCCTTTCTTTTCTCCTGGTCCCCATCTTCCGAGCCGTCCACTCCTCAAGCTGAATGAAAAGGTAGCATCTCTTTCCCATACCCATAGCCCTCGCCATGTCAGGACCCCACACTACCCTCCACATGCACAGAGACCATGGCACCTGCCCAGGGGAGTGCAGCTATGCCTGGGGTGGACTGTAGCAGCCCTTTAACAGCTCATGTGGCTCTGAAGAAGAGTCCTGCACCAGATATGTGCATCATCTTTTCCAGAAAACACAAGCAATACAGTGTCAATGCGGGCTCTGACAAATCTCTGCATTTGCTGGAAAATCACTGCATTTCAAAACTCTTTTTTTAAAATTTTTTGCTGAACTAGACTAACACGGCTACCCCTTGAGAAACTGGCTTTCAGGGGGCCCTCTGAGTGCATATCCTGTAGGGGCTGCTCCCGTGATGGGGGACATATGTCACTAGGAATCGGGCCAAAACTCAGTGTGGGCCACTGCCCAGCCACCCAAAGGTACACAGCTGGGCTGAGAGTGAAACTGCAGGTGGGTGGCTATGAAGGGGATCCCTGCAGCATCCCTGAGCCCACCCGGCCCTCCTCCACCATGCATCCCAGGGCTCGGCTGTCAGGAACACAACACCTGGTGCCATTCAGAAATAGCCACATTTCCAACCCATGGACCTTGGTCTCCCTGCTGGCCTGCACCACTCCTCACATCATCAGGAGGCAGCACAACCCCAGGGAGAGAGCCCATCACCCCTGGCTGCAAACAGCAGCCGTTGGCGCGGCAAGCATCAACTCATAATTACAGCTGTGGTTTGTGCGTGCAGAGCTTGGGATAATTGCATTTCCCCGTCAGATCTCAGCCAGCCCGTACTGACACATGAGAAGGGGCAGAACAACACGATGCCGCTAATTATTTTTTAGTGGGCCAGCTTCCCTTGCAGGGGAGAAGACCAGCACGAGGGAACCCATCACTCAGTAGGGTTTATCGTGCCTCGGAAGAGGGGGTGTGGATAATCCAGAACCAGCGAAAGTCACCTGGAGACCAAACTGCTGTTTACCTGCAAGATTAAGTGCTCCCTCTCCCCGTCCCTGACTCATCAACAGGGCTCCCGCCTGTCTTGCAGTTGCTGGTTGGGAGGGGATGGAGCCCATTGTGGGATCTCTGCTCAGCCTGCCAACAGAAGGGCCCAATTAGTGTCAGTTAATGTGGGTATTTGTCCATTGGGAACTGACTGAGACACAACTGTTTGTTCCTCTAAGGCAGTGGTTCCCAACCAGTGTGCTGGGGCACACTGGTGTGCCACGAGAACACCCAAAGTGTGCCGTGAGCATCCCCCAGGGCTGGAGTTAAACTTCCCTCCCTGCCAAGCCCAACCACCTGGGCTGTGCAGAGCTGGGAAAAGGCAGGGGTTAAAGTAAGGGGGAAGGCACCGGAACACAGTTCGGGAGCCCCTATTTTTAGGCAAGCAGCATTCTGGCCCCCTAAAAATAGAGGAAGGCACTAGAAAGGGGAGTTCCAGGGATCCCCCTATAAATAGCAGGAGCAGCCCAAATGCACCGTTCAGGTGGCTCCGCTCTAAACCTGGCTCCACCTTAAACCCAGCCAGTAGAGAGCTGGGGGAGGCCGGGAGTGTGTGAATCTCCCCCTGCAGGGCAGAGTAGTTTGTGTCAGCCAGCCTGCAAATGGCCCAGGCAAGGGCTTTGGGGGGCAGGGCTGCGTGGGGCAGGTGTGTGTGTGTGTAACAGAGGGGGGTGGGAGTGGATGTGTAGCAGAGGGTGTGTAGCTGGGGTTGTGGGGTGGCTGTAGCTGGGGGCTGGAGGCCTAGTTCTGGCCCCTGCAGTGATGGGAGGGTCCATCACAGGTGGAAGGGGGCTGGGGGAGGGGAGGACGGGACCTACGGGGGTGGGAGGGAGCAGCAGTGGGGTGAGGATTTGCCCTGGGTGGCAGGGAGTCACTGTGGAGAAGGGGGAAGTGGGTGCTGCACCGTGTTCCCCTGCCCCACCTTACCACTCCCTAAATTCCCCCGTCCCCCACAAAGCCACTCTTGTTCTCCCTTCCTCTCTCCTCTTTTGCCACCCCCGCTCTGCTCTGCTCCCCACGCTCACTCCTTCCACTGCACATGACTCCTGACCAATGTTCCCTCTAAGTTGCATGGCTGCGCGGCTGCGCAGCCCGCCACAGCTCCCCCGCGCAGGGAAAGCTGCCAGCTGCGCAGGGCCGGCAGCCAGAGACCCTGCTCACAGCTCCTGTGGGGAAGGGAGTTATTAAAACTCCCGCCCACAGAAGCTCTAACGGAGCATGCCCAGAATATCTGAGCATGCTCTGTTAGTGCTTCTCTGGCCCAGCAGCTGTGGCAGGGCCATGCAAAGTAAGCAGGGGAGCGGGGGGGCGCCAGGATCGGGCCCACGCGGGGGGGGGGGTCCCAGCGCGGCAAGCAACCAGAGTTGCTCAGCTGCTGGTGGCTACTAGAGGGAACATTGCTCCTGACCTCCCGTGTTTTGCCACCCCTGCTCTGCTACCCCCACTACCCCACATAGCAGCATTTCTGAAACACTGTGCCATGGCTCATGAATATTCATAAGTAATTTAAGTTCATTTAAATGTTCATGAGTTTTTTAATGGTGGTGTGCCTTGAAAAATTTGAAGGTATCAAGGTGTGCCATGGCAGAGAAAAGGTTGGGAACCACTGCTCTAAGGGCATGGAGGGAGGGACCATCATGTGGAGCGTCTATGCAGCCCTCAGGAGCTAAGCTGAGATCAGCTTTGCCCATCCTGAGTTGTTCCCTGCTACCTGCCAGAGGGCAGGGTTGAAGCCGAGCAGGGCAACAAGGAAAGAGTTTGGGAAAAGGGCAAATAGCTAATGCTATCCCCCTCTGCCTGGGCTCTGGGCCCTGTCCAGGGACTTGGGATGGTGCTGGGGCTGGCAGCAGAAGAGCATGACCCTGGAGGAAGGGCAAGAGAGTGCAGAGGGTGTCCTGTATGCTCTACCCAGCCAAATGACCCCTCTTTCCCATCCGGAGCCCCACTCCTCCTTCTGGCTCATGGGCAATAGCCAGCCTGCAGTGGGAAGTGGCACCCCAGCCTAGGCAGACAGCCTCACCCCCTTGCAAGGCTTGCTGGCTAAAATCACAGTGTAGACACTGCAGGAGCTCTGGGTCTTGAACCCTGCTGACCCCTTGGTCTGAGCACTGGTGGCTAACCCAAGCACATGCTGGAGCTCGCCATTTGCTATGGGGCAAGGCAGGGCAGTTGCCCAACCAGACCTTTGCTCCCTCTGGCCCCCAAATTTTTCAGAAATGATCACTCCAGCTGTGACACCCACACTGCTATTTTCAGTGGCTTGTGGCGAGGTTGACAAACCTACATATCCTCTGCCCATACACTTTTGCCATCCACGACCCATCGTGTCCCTGGTGGATGCCAGGCCATGATGTTGGCTCCTAAAGCAACTGTCTGTTGCAGCCTCCTCTATGGATCGTCCTTGTACACCGATGAGGAGGCAGCGGCAAAGAGGACCGAGTTGCAGCTCTGAGCAGCACCCAACACACACTGTCTCCCAACTCCCAGGGAGGAAATAAAGCAAACTGAGGCTCAGCGAATATGGTAGGAGTGCACATAAGTTACCGCAGCCCCAAGACATTCATAAATAATGGATGTGCTGTGGGGCGGGAGAGCTTTTTGCTCAGTTAATTAATATGTACAGTAACATGTACGCACTCCAAAAACAACGACATGGGCTTTTTTCCCCTCTCCGTGCTCCAAGGAAAAATATTTCTGGAGGGAGCGAGCCATTTATTATTCTGCCCATAATTACCTCATTGTGCAGTACTGGTAATAAAACACGCTAAGGAGCAGCAGCCCCAGCCAGGGTGTTGAGCAAGACAGGGATTTTCACTTGGAAAAAATTGTGAAGAGCCCAGTGCTCAGGCAAGCAGGTTAATGCAATCCTGAGGCCTTCACACAGTCTTGATCCACAGTCCTGGGCTCCCCCCAACACAGCCCTGGTGGTGCCCCCCATTCCCAACCCCAGCCAGCTCTGCTGAGTCACCTTTGAATTGATGTGGCCCCCTCGTTTCCTCCCACAAGCCTCAGCTCCACATCTCAGTCTGGCCCCAAGTTCCTTTGTGGTGCTAATTGTGCATTTGTCCTGCTGCCTCAGTTCACCTCCAGCCCAGCCTTCTGCACCCCTGAGCTGTTTTATCAACCTTGTAAACACGCTGGGGCGACTCCCTTCATGGCGGCATCCCAAGTGGTTAAAAAGAGAAATAACAGAAATGGCTCCAAGCTCTGAGCTCAACTACAGGCCACCTGGCATGGCCCTGCCCCACACTGAGCCAGCAGATAGCCCCAGTCTCGGGACGGAGTTAAGGCTGATGTGTGGTGGGGTGATGATGGGCTCCCCACCATTGCACAGCCTGCTTCTCAGAGCTTCCACTCTCCACGCTCTAGGAGGGCAGGAGGCAGCCCTTGGCAGCCTGAACTCTAGGTCTGCGAAGTTCTGGGGCAGCCAATCCACAGAAGAGGCAGTGACCTTGCATGTTCCCCCAGCCACTTGCTTCAGCCCTGCACTAAAGGAAGAGACCAATTCAGGATGCAGGGAAGAAATCCTTGTCTCCGTGGCCCCCCAGTTCTTGGCCTCCTTGCTGAGACTAGAGGTCGCCTCCTGGAGCCAGCCGTGCAAATCCAATTGGCTGTGGTCCTCGGGTCCCGGGCTATGCAAAGATCCTTTCCCCAGTGCAAGGAACATGCAGGCATGATGCCTGGTTAGAAAACTCTCACACACTCCCAATTTTCCCTCCCCCAGTGTGTATGTGCTGCCTGCATGGAGGACTTCATGCCATTCCCCAGGCAGGAAGTTCTCTCTCGGTACGGTACCCAGCTGCCAGGATCAAGCAGCCCTTGAGAGTCCCAATGAAAAGACTCCGTTAATGAGGCCTGAGCCACGAAATGCCTGCAAACAGCTCTGCTGTCCTGCCCCTTTCATGTGACCCCCTCCTTCCAGCACAGAGACAACAACGCAGGCCCCACAGAAACCCAAGTCACTGGGCTCTGCCAGACAGCTGTGATCCTTTGGCAAAGCATTTAAAGAGTGAACCCCAACCGCTGGCGGAGGAGGAGAGCTGAGGACTGGCTTAGCTCATCCAAACAAAGAACAGCTGTCTTGTGTGGCCACCTAGCAGATGGCCTCGGAGTCAGAGATAAGGACAGCACAGGCCTTGCTAAGCTGCAGGGGGATGTGAGAGTTCTCCAGTCTCTGCTCAGATAGAGACATTGTGACGTTCCCCGCCCGCTGCAATCTGGACTGATGCACAGGTGTCACCCCCCTTCTCCGTTCCTGAACCCCGACTTCCCCTGCTTTGCTGTGTGAACCCCCACTCCTGGGTGAACACATGCATAGCCCCGGGCATGTGATTGGTCCCTCACCCAGTCATCCATGGGATAGACCCCAGCAAACACCCCCCATCCCAGGTGCAGCCCTGGGAATTGCCATTGTGCAGAGTTCAGTGCTGCCCATTACGCACTGCAAACTCATTTACACCTGTCCATCAATTTATCAAAGACTATGCACCAACTCTGTCATTCGTAGTGAGGTCTCCGCCCACTCTCAACCCACATGCACTGCTCTAGACAAAGCAAATAACTTTATTGACTGCACAAGATTTGAAGTGATTCTAAGTCAGAGTGACATAAATCAAAAAGATTATGAAGTCAAGAAGTTAGTCACAATCAAACAAAAGAAAAGAAAACCCTTATTTGAAGATAAAATCCCGTCTGTAATTCAGCCTACCACACAGGTTGGCTGCAGTATGTTTTGCAGCCCAACCCCCAGTTTTGCATAGAAGCTGGATTCCAGGGGAGAGAGTCACTAATCGGAGTGCCGTTTTCTTTTTACAAATTTCCTCAGCACCCCTGGGGTCAGGTGATTGCCCTTGTCCAGCAATGGATGCGATTTTTCCCTCTTATGCCAAGGTGTATGCATGCCTCCGCTGGTTGTGGCAACACTGCTTTATGTTTGTCTACATAAATTCAAAGTCATGTGAGTCACACAGCTCGGGATATGATAGCAGCGTTTCATATCTGTACATATGTATCGTACTGTGATTTATGCCATCATGTGCTGGAAATGCCCCCACGCCTTATATATGACACTGGACAAACAGGACAGTCCCTACGCAGAAGAATCAATGGACACAAACCTGACATCAAAAATCACAACACAAAAAAAAAAAAACAAAGCCAGTTGCTGAGCACTTTCATCTTCCTAATCACTCCATTGATGATTTGTTAATGATGGTCCTCAAGAAAATCAATGGGACATCAAGACTTCAAAGAGAAACAGCTGAAATTCAACTAATATGCAGAATTAGATTGTGTGAAAGCAGGGCTGAATTGTGACTATGGATTCTTTTCACATTATAATAGGTAATATGTAGTTTGACTTCACCCTCCCTCTGTGTGATGTTTCCTCGAGTCTGAATCCTTACAAATGCCCTGATCTGCTGTTGCAATATGACCTGATCCCATGTCTTACACTCCCATGCATTTATTTTCATCCCATTCTGTAAGTTTCCCCATCTTCAAAGCATCTGGTGAAGTGGGATTTTCTCCCATGAAAGCCCATGCGATAAGTAAATCTATTAGTTTTTAAGTGCCACAAGACTCCTTGCTTTTTTTGCAGGAAACCTGCGACTGTAACATTAATGTTCAATATGTCACGAGCATTCCAAAAACTTTGTATTAGACCATACAGGATCCCACCTGCTTGCACACGTTACAAGACCACCTATGAGGTCCATGCCACTACTTCATTGGTGCCAAGAAACTTTCCTGAAATGCAGCACTAGATGAGAACCATTGCCCTGGCCAGTCATGCTTATATCTCAGATGAGCCGAGCTGTGGAAAGAGAGACAGACGAAGGCAAATGATTACAGAATTTTGGAAGTTCTAGGGGTGCACGCTAACTGGCTGGATCCAAGTGAGGGAAATGTTCAATTTCCAAAGAACAATTCCACAGCTGTCTGGCCAGCCTCTTTGCAAAGACTGCTGGAAAAGCCTTTCATGGCAGCCAGCTTTGCATGACTGCCTGTATGTTTCTGTCTTTCTCTGTGGCGCACGCCCGCAACCCGGGTGCTTCTCATGCTGAGTGCAGAGGGGACAGGCCTGAATGACTGTAATATGAGCCGTGAAAGTGGGTATTAACGGCTTTATTATAGGGTGATGTCTGCTAATTGCAGCACTCCTTTCAGGAAGCCAGGCGAAGATGAGCCCAGGAGACAGCACCCAATTATTAGAACTCAGTGCAAAAAAAAAAAAAGAAAAAGAAAAAAACTCCAGAAAGCGTAATTACCAGAACTTCATCCTCTGAACATCACAGCACTGGAAATCTAAAATGCAATTTGTGTTGCTAGCGTCTGTTCTCTCCCATGTTATTGTTGTTGTGATTGTTTGATTATATTTTAAGTTAATAATTGTTTCACGCTGCTGTTTCCCATTTATCTAGCTGTCCACACATCGCTGCAGGGATGCTGTGCAGAGCAGCTGCTCTTTCTGTGTGCAGGTGTGGGGCTGGGCTGTGGGGGTCAAAAAGGTGGCCAGAGGGGCCTTCCTGGAGGCCTAGCAGGACAGGTGGTGCAGTTGGGGACAGGCGCAGGCTTCTGTGCTGTTTTAAGTAAGTCAGTTATCAGTAAAAATGATGCTACCGTTAAATAGACGCCCTCTCTCCCATCAGTGGTCACCACCACCAAAAACAGTGGCCTTGTGCACCACTCCCTTGCTGCACAAGGGGAGGAAACTGCAGCTCAAGGATAGTCATTTTCAGGAGCTGCATTTCATGACCTGGGCCCATGTGCACAGATTTGCAACAAAGAGAATTCAGGCCCAGAGCCTGTCCATGGTGAGGATATGTCCCCTCTTCCTCCCGTGATGCGAGAATCTTAAAACACACACAAACATCTTGCCCTCGCAGCCGTGGAGAAAAGCTCATGATCTGAGATTGGAACAGCTCAAAAAAAAAGTCTCTCTTTCTTTGGTTTGTAAAATCTCATGATTGTCAAGCCACGCTTGTGCTTTTTTCAGGGGGAGACAGGGGTGAGTGCTGAGGCATGTTTAGTCTCTGGGGGTTGGCAACATCATCTCCTGTATGAAACCCATCCAGGTTCAGACGAAAACAACCTCTGCTTTGCACGTCCACAGTCCCTGCCACCTGCAAGCTCCTGGCACATGGCTGCCCCATTAGAAACAGCCACAAGCATATTGCCAGCTCATTTTGCCAAGCAATAGGCAGAAGCAAGGACTCCTAGAGCTTGTACCTACTTTGCATCGGTGCAGGCTTAGTAATTGACAATTAAATTTAATTATACCTCTGAGAAATAATAGTGGAAGGGTTTTGTTGTTGTTGTTGTTGTTGTTTTTAACTGGGCCTGTCTAGAGCTGCTTAGATTTTAAACTATAGAATCTCCCAAGAATTGTTCATACCTTTTCTAGGCCATTTGCCAGACTCAGGAACGGGACAAAGAGCACAGCAAGGGATAATTCATGCTGCCTCAAATAAAACCCTTGGGAATTGCTTTTTAAGATGAGACCATTGGTCCATTTAGTTCAGTGTCCTGATTCATAGTGACCAATATCAGAAAATTCAAAGGCAGGGGCAAACCCTTTTAGGAGGTATAACTCTTAGGGGGAATAATTGCTCCTAGGGTAGCTTCTTCCTACCCACATCAGTTAGTGGCTGGCCTCTAGCAGGACAGTTTTACACTGTCTGGCATAATTGTGGATAGTCCCTTACCCAAACAAAAGTCTGATCTTCTCTTGAATCCTTCAAAGCTCTTGGTCATAAAGATATCCTGTGGCAATGAGTTCCACTGGTTAGTTGTGTGTTGTGTAAAAAAAAGTAAAAATCCTTTGATCAGTTTTAAATGGATTGCCTCTCAATGGTACTGACTGCTCCTTTGTTGCACTGGGAAAGAGAGTGAATAACAGCAACTGAGTTGTTTTCTCCACACCATTTATTATTTTGTATGCCTCTGTCATGTCCCTCCTTATTCACCTTTTCTCAAAACCAACACAGCCCCAATTTTTCCAATCTCTCTTCATATGGAAATCTCCCCAGGCTCCTAATCATTTTCATTACTACCTCTAAGCCCACAGGTTTACTGAACTAGGACGGCCAGCGCAGAACATGGTCTCCCAGCAGCGAGCATCCCACTGTGTCCTATAATGGTACGGCAACATTTTCAGCATTATTCTCTAGCTTATCCCTCATGCACCTTGCCACTATTTGCTTTTTCATTGGTTGCTGTGCATCAAGCAGAGATGTCCATGTTGCAAGGCACAGAGGCCTTTTTCCTGATAGTGTATTCTTAATTTAGACTCCAGCAATGTGGCTGAGTGCTTTGCACATCTTCAAATTGCCAGATTGCCATTGCCTAAACTAACTAGTCAGCAACCTCTTCCTACCCCACTGCAAGGGGGCAGAAACAGTAACATATGTAAGAGCCACAAGTCCTGTGCTGAGTTTGCTAGAATCTACTGCTTCCCTAACAGACTGTGGGGAGAAGAACACCAGACTGATGATGCAGTCTGTTTTCAATCAATATGGCCTAGCCATGAGGCTGAGCTTTCATTAGGTTGTACAACTACTGCGTTTGAGATGAGTCAAAAATACTAGCCCCTCCCAGCTGAAATCCTCTAACTGGGTAATCTACATATGAATGTGCATAACTGAAAGTTGTAGTTAGCTCAGATAAGGGAAGATAAAGACACATAAACTGGGTTGAGTGTTATTGCCCACAATGCTCTGGAGAAATAATTGTTCTCATTAACATAATACACCTGCCAGTACAACTGTCCACCTGTAGGTGGCAGTAATTCAATGTCATGCCTGTGCCCAGAGAATTAGCCCTCAAGCGTCTGAAAGATTGGGTTCAGATTAACTTGTAAAAGTTAATTATAAAGTCTAGGTATTTTTGCCCCCCAAAGGATAAAGCCATTAGCACAGCCTGCAAGTGAAAAGCCTCCCCATGATCGCTAACTGCCAAGCAGATTGCATGAGTCCGCCTATCAAGGTCAGAAAATCATTGTTTCAAACCAATTTTTAAAAGGATTTTGTAGCATAATCATTTCAAACAACTGTTCCAACCTTTTAATACAGTACAGGAACTCAGAGCTGGTTCAAGATAGTCAATTTTTACAAAGTACATTTCAAAAGAAGATTCTATCTTCCCTTTTCATTTAGTTCTTTTATTAGCCTATCATTTACTACACGATGAAAGTTCAGACTCAGAAAGCTCACAAATTATGGCATCTTTAGGGATTAATAATTTCAGTGGCAACATTATTACAACAATTCTGGGGGGTCCCAATGATCATGATTCGTGTTGCTATTTGAATAGCTTTTATTTATCATGAAGCGGTGAAGAAAGAAACCGGGCTCTGCTGCTGTGACGGAGATGCCAGCCAGAGCCCACTGCTAGTGCGTGAGAGTTAAACATCACTCGATTGTCAGTCTCCGCATGTTCTGTATGCACAGGCTCCATCAACGGACACGTCAGCACAATGGTACCTAGACAGGAAAATGATGTCATTATCCATGCCCCTGAAAAGAACACTGTCAGATTGATTTAGGCCCCAAGCTGAGGTTTTGTACAAAGGTTTCTGAAAGTTTAAGACTGACAGCAGCATGTGGATTATTATTTATTTCAGCGATGGCAGGTGTGGGCTTAAACACACCCCATGCTGTGTTTGCTAAGTAAATGCTGCCGCACACCGCTGGTGCCAGAGGGCCTGGAAACTAAACTGATTAGGAGACAAAACTCATCTGTTTGTTCTTTGCTTCCATTGGTCCCCCAGGTGGGCACCACAACCCCCGGAAAGCAGCCTGCAAACCCCAAGTGTTCCAAAATGGTCCTTAGGCCCCAAAACCAACAGAGCACCTTAAAACCCAAAATATTTAAAAATTATAATTTGAGAGCTCTTCTTGTTCCTTTCAATTTCTGAGCACCCTGGGTACACTCAAGTCCCATTTTCAAGTTTTTCTTTCTTTCTTTTTTTTTTTTTAAACAAAAAATGAGTCCCATATAATCACAGGACTCTGGGAGCTGGGGCTTTAAGAAAAGCAACAAATAGTGTGGGATACAATTGTAAAAGTTGGCATCATTGGCTATCATATCTATTGTGGCCAGGTACTGGCCTGCTACTGCCATGCTCCATCTGTCCTCCCTGGTGTCTCAGGCCTGGGGTAAATCAGCCACCTGGTTAGGTCCCCCCTACCCAGGCCAGTGTTGCAGGCTCCTGATCCCTCTAGCTGAGGCCTCCCTGGTTAAGGCTCCTGGTGCTCCCCTTCCCCTTGTAGAAAGGGGAGGGGAAAGGAGATGTGCCCTGCTCTGACAGCTGCTGAGAGGGGTTTGCTTTTCCTCCAACCTCTTAGCTTCCTAGACCTCAGCCATGCCTCTGAGGGAGGGAGGCGGGCGGGCTGGCTTCCACTTCCTATCCTTCCTTCCTCTCTCTGTGTTAGAGGAGGTGTGGCTTTTATAGGGCCTGGGCAGCCCCTAATTGAGCCCAGCCATCTCTAATTGCCCTGCAGGTGTTTCTACTTGGGGAACAGCATTCTGGGGCTGACAACCTACCCTCAATCATCTTTCTCCTGTGGGGGCAGCCCGGCCGCAGCACTCCCGGTTGGATCGCATTTATCTATCCCGTCGCCATCTCACACGAGCCCACTCCTCCAGCATTAGGCCGGCACCCGTCTCAGATCACCACTTGGTGACTGTGACGGCCTGTCTCACGGTGGAGAGGCCGGGGCCGGCCTACTGGCACTTCAACAACAGCCTGCTGGAGGATGTGGGCTTTGTGGCATCCTTCCGGGAGATCTGGCTGGCCTGGCGGGCACAGAGGCACGCCTTTCCCTCGGCACAGCGCTGGTGGGATGCGGGGAAGGTGCGCGCCCGGCGCTTCTGCCGTGACTAAACTCGGGGGGCCAGCTGGCGGAGGGATGTGGCGATAGAGCAGCTGGAACGGGAGGTCTTGGAGCTGGAGAGGCGCCTGGCCACCAGCCCCGAGGATCCGTCCCTCTGCGGAGCATACCGGGAGAAGCGGGAGGAGCTCCGGGCCCTCGTGGACCTTCGGGCCCGGGGAGCCTTTGTTCGATCCCGTATCCACCTCCTCCGGGAGATGGACCGCGGCTCCCGCTTCTTCTATGCCCTGGAGAAACGGAGGGGGGCTCAGAAGCATGTCACCTGCCTCCTCGCTGAGGATGGCACCCCCCTCACGGACACGGAGGAGATGCGTGGAAGGGCCAGGGCCTTCTACGCCAGCCTTTTCTCCCCGGATCCAACCGAAGCCGACGCCTGTAGGGTGCTCTGGAATGAACTCCCCGTGCTCAGCACGGGCGACCGGAACCGGCTGGAGCTTCCTCTCACTCTGGCCGAGTTCACGGACGCCCTCCGTCGCATGCCCAATAACAAGTCCCCGGGCATGGACGGGCTGACCGTGGAGTTCTACCGCGCATTCTGGGACGTCCTCGGCCCGGACCTGGCCGTCGTCTGGGCTGAATCCGAGGGAAGCAGGGAGCTCCCCCTCTCTTGCCGGCGGGCTGTGCTAGCCCTGCTGCCCAAGAAGGGGGACCTCCGCGACCTTCGGAACTGGCGTCCCGTCTCGCTCCTCTGCACGGACTACCAGATTGTGGCCAAGGCCATCTCGCTGCGGCTTGGGTCCGTGCTGCAGGATGTGATCCATCCTGACCAGACCTACACTGTCCCAGGCCGGTCCATTTTCAACAACCTGTACCTGGTCCGGGACCTCTTGGAGCTCGGGTGTAGGGACGGTCTGTTGTTCACCCTCCTGGCCCTGGACCAGGAGAAAGCGTTCGACAGGGTGGACCACGGGTACCTTCTGGGCACCCTGCAGGCCTTCGGCTTTGGGCCACGCTTTGTGGGTTTTCTCCGGGTGCTGTACGCCTCCGCAGAGTGCCTGGTCAAGCTCAACTGGACCCTGACCGAGCCGGTCAGCTTCGGGCGAGGAGTGCATCAGGGCTGCCCGCTGTCGGGCCAGCTGTACGCTCTGGCCATCGAGCCCTTCCTTTGTCTCCTCCGTTGGAGGTTGACGGGGTTGGTGCTCTGTGAGCCGGAGCTGCGGCTGGTCCTGTCAGCATACGCCGATGACGTGCTCCTTGTGGTCCAGGACCCGGGCGACCTGGGACGGTTGGAGGCTTGCCAGGCCATCTACTCGGCGGCCTCCTCCGCCCGGGTCAACTGGGTCAAGAGCTCTGGCCTGATGGTAGGGGCCGGGTGGTCGGCGGGCCCCCTCCCGCCCGCGCTTCAAGCCATCCGGTGGAGCGCGGGTCCGCTGCTCTATCTCGGCGTTTACCTTTCTGCCACCCATCCCTCCCCGGACGAGAACTGGCGCGATTTGGAGGACAGGGTCGTTGGGTGGCTGCGGAGATGGACTGGACTGCTGCAGTGCCTCTCCCTCCGTGGGAGGGCGCTGGTGGTCAACCAGCTCATCCTGTCCATGCTCTGGCACCGGCTCAACACCCTGGTCCCGCCCCCGACATTCCTGGCCCACCTCCAGAAGACGGTTCTGGGGTTCTTCTGGCCAGGACTGCACTGGGTCTCTGCAGGGATTCTGAGCCTCCCCCTGGAGGAAGGAGGGCAGGGCTTGTGCTGTGTCCACAGCCAGGTCCACACCTTCCGCCTCCAGGCCCTGCAGAGACTCCTTTATGGTGCAGGTAGTCCGGCGTGGAGCCACCTGGCGCGCACTCTCCTCCGCCGCTACCGAGGGCTCTGATATGACCAGCAGCTCTTTTATATCCAGCTGAGAGGTGGTCCGCGAGACCTCTCCGAGCCGCCGGCCTTCTACCAGGACCTCCTCCGGACCTGGAGGCTTCTTTTAGCCTCCAGGGCCCTTGTGCCCACCGAGGGGGGAGGACCTCCTCACGGAGCCCCTGCTACACAACCCCCATCTTCGTGTGCAGGTTGCATAGGCCCCCTCTGTGAGGCGGTGGTTGGTCCTGGCAGGTGTCACCAGGATCGGAGACCGCCTGGACTACGCCCAGGGGGACTGGGTGGACCCCCTCGCGCTTGCCCGGCGCATGGGGCTCTCTGCCCTTCGCACCCCCCCCGGTGCCTACTCCAGGAGGTGAGGGCAGCTCCGTCTCCCCCTGCTCGGGCCTACCTCGAGCGGGTTCTGTGAGAGGGTACTCCCCACCCCCCTCTCAGTCCTAGCCCTCCGGAGCTTGTCATCGGGCCCCAGCCCTGCAAGCCCCCCCAGCAGTCCCCGTCCCACGCCCCAAGTCGGCTGCTGGACTTGCAGCCGGCCCCCTTCCGAACTGCGCCTCAACAATATCTGTACACGCTCATGCTTCACACCATCCAGTTCCTCGCCCTCGCGTCCCACCCCGATACTAAGTGGCAGGACCTTCTTCCACCTACAGAGAGCGAGGACCGCTGGTGGGCCAGCCATTATTCCACCCTGACCCCACGGCCCACCGGGGACATCAGTTGGCGGCTCCTCCACGGAGCTGTGAGCACAGGTGTGTACTTGGCGCTGTTCACCCCCTGCCCTGAGGCCTGTCCCTTTTGCGGCGTGAGGGAGACCCTGGCGCACGCTTACTTAGAGTGCGCCAGGTTGCAGCCCCTTTTCTGGCTCCTCCAGACCCTCTTACTGAGGTTCTGGCTGCACTTTTCCCCGCACGTGTTCCTCTATGCACTCCCTATCCAAGGCCCCACAAAGTCACTGGACCTCCTCGCTAACCTCCTCCTGGCCTACGCTAAACAGGCCATCTACAGGACCAGAGAGAGGAGGTTGGCTGAGGGAGGGGCCTGCGACTGTGGGGCTTATTTCCGGTCCCTTGTTCGCGCATGTCTCCAGGCAGAGTTCCTCTGGGCGGCATCCACTAGCTCCCTCGACAGCTTCCGGGAGCAGTGGGCGCTGCCCGGGGTTCTCTGCTCGGTGTCCCCTTCTGAGTCCCTTGTTATACACATATGACCTCACACCCATCCCCCTGTTTTCTCATTAGTTGTCCCAAGGAATTATTTAAAACAGGGTCTAGTGCCACCTCCCCATAGGCTGGGGGAGGGGTTTTAAAAGTGGGTGAGCTTGCACCCACCCACCACCGCCTGCTTTCAATAGGATCACCCTGCTATAACCATCAGCCCTGGCTTTGTTACTCTATCTATCTATCTATCTATTTTGCCCTGGTTTCCATCACAACTGGGTCTGAGGGCCTTCCGTATGAAAAGAATTGATAATATCACAATCCCTAGCTGAGATCATGAGGTCACTGGTTATTTTCCCTTATCAAGCTCTGCTTGGGGTATGGATATTTGGACAGGCTGTAGGAAACAGGGTCTGTTGCTTGGGTTCTGGTGGAAAAGCTTTATCAAAAAGGAATGTTTTGCGGCATTGCCTGAAGTTGGTCAAACTCTTCATTGGCCCATCTTCTCTGGCAGTTTGTTGCAGACTGCTTTTCTCTGGCTCTCACAGGCTTCATGATCAGCTGAATGGTGACACATTGGTTTGATTTTTTGAAGCTGTGTGGGAATGCTCTAAGATGTTCTAGAACAGAGAAGGGCTCTGTTTAAATACATGATCTTTAACTTTAACCATGCAGTTGGAAAGCTTAAATCATTGCAGCCTGCACACAGTGAAGATCTTCCTTCTGAGCAGTTGTTCTGGGCTCCAGCAATAATATTTGCAACTCTCTAGCACTATCATCCAGAGCTGTGTATGTACACCAAGGCATTAAAGGCTTGGAAGCCTGAGTGCCCCCATTTTACAGATAGGAAAACTGCAGCCCAGAGAGGAGCTTTGAGATGCCCAAGGTTGCAGTGCACATTAACAGCACAAATGGGGCCAGAGCAGAGGAGTCCTGGCAGCTCTGACTGCTGTGTTTCATGTCATACACTCAGAGAAGTTCGAAAACAAGCCAACAAAAACCATGAACAAATGCAACGGCAGCAAATAAAAGAGGTGGTGCAGCGGGCACTACGAAGTGTGATGGGAACAACCTGCACCAACAAGGAGCCCCTCTGTCTATGAGAGGAGCAGGGCTTCCCCAGCTCCAACCCTGGACAGCAGTATCTGCATCACTGTCCTGCCTCAGAAATGCAATTACAAAGGTGCCTGCTGGGTAGCATTTCCTTGTTAAGTTGACTTAGACTGTCCACACTGAAAACTGTCGACTGCCTGTGTCCACGCTGGCTGGTGCTAGGTCAACCCTTCTTGGTCACCAGCAACTCTGGGAGGGGGCCTGGAGGCCAATTAAGTTGATTTAAGGGCTATTCCCCATCTACATTTAATGAGAGTGACTTAAGCATCAAGTCAACCTTAAGAGGTGGTGGTGTTAAGTTGATTTAAGAAAGAGCTTAAGTCGATTTAATAAAAGCCCAGTGTGGCCACAGGGTCTGTAGGTCGATTTAACCTTCTTTGAGTGACCTAAGTCTCCAGTGTAGATGTACCATAGATTCAAAAGTCAGAATGGACGCTCTCATCTGATAATGCAGGTCTCAGAACCTCCCACCCACTTCTGCAATACACCTCTCATCTAGGGCTGAGTTAAAATTCTCAAATCATGGATTAAAGCCTTTAAGGTACAGAGAATCCATGAGAACAGACTTTGCGACTCACCCTTCTCTGTATGTGTATGTTCTCCAAACACACTTCAGTTTCCATTTCGTGCAGTTGATGAAATGGGATTGTGCCCACAAAAGCTCATGTGATCAATAAATTTGTTAGTCTTTAAAAGTGATGCAAGACTCCTTGTCTCTAGGCTGGATTGGATCTGCTGCACTGTCAACACTCCAAACTGTCCAGTCTCCACCAATAAATCAGATTGTTTGTGTCACATATATGTGATCTCCTAGCCAAATCAATGGGACACACACCATTTTTTTCACACGCCAAGTACATCTCAGTGGGCGCAGCTTTTCCGTTCACAGCTCGACAAGAGGAGTGCACGCATTGCAATTCCCAAAGGGACACTGGACGTCCAGGCATTTCAAAGCACTGCAAGACACAGAGCTACCAATGTGGCTCATCATCAAAGTCAATTTCAAAAGGATAGCCGTGTTAGTCTAGTCCAATAAAAAAACAACAAGGAGTTGTGTGGCACTTTAAGACTAACAGATTTATTTCTTTCATAAGCTTTCGTGGGAGAAGATCCCACTTCCTCA
>ML682071.1:10201568-10248573 GCA_007922195.1 Podocnemis expansa
TGAGGAAGTGGGATCTTCTCCCACGAAAGCTTATGAAAGAAATAAATCTGTTAGTATTAAAGTGCCACACAACTCCTTGTTGTTTTTTTCCATCATCAAAGGCCAGGCTCCCTCAGACGATTTACAGAGGAAAACACTTGGGCCCAGTCTACACTGCCGCACAAATTTGCAGGAGTTATGCAAGCTACACAGAACAGCTTATTGAACTCCTATCTTAGCTGATGACTAAGGCAATCTGAAACGATCGAGCCGCAGTACAGACATCTGGAGAGAACCAATGGGCCACGTGAAGATTCACAGGCAAAGGGGGCCTTCTAACACCCTGCAGTCAAGAGGCAAAATAGGGAAGCTGAGGTCCATTCTGTCCCAAAGCTTTACCAAGCATTAGAGGCTGATAGAGGAAAAATCAAGGGCAGCATCACAGAAGCAAGGCCTTTGAAGAATTCAGATGCTCTTCCTCCAGCTAGAGCCAAGGAAGTGGCAGAGGCCAGAGTGGCCTGTCTCCCTCTATGATTTCTCATTCTGAATGCATGTTGTCCTTCTGCCCCCAAAGGGAGGATGGCACAACAGCCTGCTTCCCGGGCTTCCAAGCAATGGTTTATATACATCACCAAAGCCAGTAAACTCCCAGTTCCAGGGCCAGGTGGCCTGAACACACCAGCATTCTCTGTGGTTCATGGGAACTGCTGACCCTCCAGCCTTTCCCAGCTGATCGGGGAATGCAGCATTTAGATGCCAGCACGCAGACCCTGCTTGGGAAGGGAGATGTCCAGGCAGTAGGAAGAAAATGCCTCACATTAGCCCAGCTAGTTGGCCCACACATGCCCATGAAACATACATGCACCAGGAGCAGAATAAAGTGCAGGGGAAGCTATTTGAAGCCAGCACTCAGGTGCAGAGCATCCTGAGGAGAAAAGCAATGTCCCTTCTGCTGGGATCTGCCAAAATGGGGTGGGAAGGACACAGAAGTTGGTCCCTCTACTGGAAGGCGTAGGGGCTAAAACCTCTTTATGAGGGACACCAGGTACGTGATTGCCAGGGTGGGAGCCATGTACCTCCCCTTAGCGAAGGAGGAGAGCTAGGTGTATTCTCTCTTTTGGCCTGTGTGATTAGCCACCGCTTGGGGCTCAGCTTTCTTCCTAGAGCAGCACTGAGGGGCCTCCAAACACGAAGCGATCAGGGAGGTAGACCACAGACCTTCGTTTTCAGAGACGTATCCCCTTTAAAGCCTGATGCTGGCTGGGTCTGGCAAGTTAATGAAAGCTGCCCAGCCGGGTGGCCGAGGCTGGCCAGGTTAACACGTTCCGCCGTGCAGGCTGTGGGGAACATAATTAAGTGCTAACTTGTCATATTTTTTTAAATGAAGTACCAGAGCTGAAGATTTATAATTGCTAATGAGCCAGAATAATAATTAGTTGTTTTCTAATGAGGGCAACGACCGCTCAGGCAGAGACAGAGCAAGGAGACAGGTTCTGGCTTTGGTCTGGTTATTTTTATATAGCTGCTTGGCATGTCCAACTGCTCCCACCTCCCATCTTTCTGCTGATCTCCAGTGCTGGGTTCTGCTGGTCCTGGGAGGCATCTTCAGCAGTGCCTCTCCCTTCCTCTCTCCTTTATCTGTCCAGAGACAGGGTATGGGGTGCAGGAGGGCCTGTGGGACCAGCTGATCGAACTCTGCCAACAGAGTGCATTAAAATTCAGAGGGTTTCTTGGCACAGTCCCTCTCTCTTCTGCATGCTCCACTGATGTGGTGGCACCTGGCCCATGCTGTGCTGACTTGCACCCACAGTGCACCATGGGGTGTGGATTGCAAATGCAAGCTCCTGAACCGCCCATTAAAAGGGAGCTGGCGTTTACATAAAATATACATGAGCTAACAGCGAGTGGGGTCGCTTAGTGTATTGCACTGCACCAAGACTCCTCTCTTGGACAGCACCATTTGTGCCAGCCAGCCAGAACCTGGGCCCTCCTTCTTCACCCAGACTCAGCCAGGCAATAGAGTTAATCTCATCTGCCGTTTTTGCCTCCACTTGTTAGTCGGTTCTGCGCAGTTGCCAGATAATGAGGACCACCAATCTCCGTGCTTCGCTGCTAGCCCTGGCACTTGGGAGATAACTGTGCTTGCTGTAGCGGAGACGTCATGTTACCTAGGGAAATGGCCCATGGCAGTTGGCCAGCCCGGTCCATATCCTCCACTGGGACAGCGATGGGCTGTTCTCTAGAGTGAACTTAGTGAGCTGGCACTAGTTCAAGCCATATGGCTTTGGAAGAGGCTTGGAGTGCTGAGCAGACACCTCTTCCCATTGTTTGGTTCCTGCTGAGTTCAAGGAAAGAGAATTCTGGCCATAAATAAAAGGATAGCACCAAAGATACCCAACTCCATCACCCCTTTCTCCACCTGTAGTTTCAGAGGTGGGTATTTGCCCACTAGAGCTGTGGATGGGGCTGGCCAACCTGGCTAGTAACCAGCCCGGGGAGGTGAGGACTGGTGAGCGGTGGTTATGCTGTGTTTTGTGGTTCTGCTCCATCACGTAGAGTAACTCTGGTTCTCCACACCCCTGTGTTGGTGTTGGTGTTGGCTACACCAGTGCCCTCTAGGTGGAAAATGCTCCTGTTCGGGTGCAGTACAAAAGCATTTGAATGAGTGAAAAATAGAGGTCAGCAAAATCAGCCTCCAAGCTCCACTATCCCTGTGGGCCAAGGCTGCCCTCACAACCTCTGACATCCGCAACTAGCCTAGTCCTCAGCCTGAGGAGAGAGAGGGTTATATCTGCTCAGCCTGCTGCGTCCCTTGCTTAAAAACCTCTCAGCAACCTGACAGGTAATTGGCCACCATATCTCCCTGGGGAAGCACTGATGACGGTTCTGGGTGGGGATCACAGATGTGGAACTAACTCCAAAATTACATCACCTTCCTGACAGCATAATTACTCCTTTCCCCTGAAATTTTAATATGGATCTTACATCCTTAAACAGTTGCGTGTTATTTTAAGGGCTCTGCTTCTCCTCCCCCTCAAACACTTTGCCAGGTGAAGCTGGCTCTGCTGACAATCTGAGATTTGCCTCTCGCTCCAAACAATCAGAAAGTTCGTCGGATGGATTGTAATTGGCAAGGCCACGGGGGGGAGGGATGTGCTGTCAGGAGTGGCGGATGGGGGAGGATAAGCAGGTGCGCTGTCAGCTTCTGAGCCTCCCCATGATGCGGAAAGAGCAACGGTGCCCCAGGTTTTCCACACCTTCCCTTTGCACTTGGGTTTCGGATGCACCTCGACACACTGAAGAGAGGATTCTCTAAAGGTCATGCTGACATGCAATTAATCCTGAGACTGGTGAATGACAGACACAGGGAAAGCAGAGCAGCGCCCGCTGAGAAGGAAAGGCGTTTTTCACTGGAATGGGGAAGCAGGGGTGTGTTTGTGTTGTGGGAGGCAGTGATTTCCCAAGAGGGGAAGGCAAATGCATGAAGGGGATGCAGTGTAGGCTCTGTTCCTAGCGCTGCTGTGGCTTTGTGTGGTGGGTGATTTGGACAAGTCAGGTCTCACTGTGGGCCTCACTTTCCCCCCACCCCCATAAATTGGAGATAGCAGCACCCACTTCTTTCAAAAATGAAGCTCCATCAGAGCTCATTTTATTATTGCTGTAAGGGTGCTAACCTGGAACGTACGCATGCTGGGCAAAACCAGATGGGTCTGCTCCATGACAGACCCCGTAGCAACAGTCCACAGTGAGTATAAACTATCCCAGTTCTGGCCAAGAACATTTTTAGGCATCCAAAATCATTGGGAAGCCCAGACTGGTTGCAGCACAAGGTCTGGGTGCAAGGAAAACCTTCACAAGGCGTGGGCCCTCCTGGCAGCTCTTGCTGGGCAAGCAGCCCTGCCGTCATGCCCATTTGCCTTTGCCAAAGAAAATGCCGGCCCAAGGAGATGCTGATCCCAGGCTGCGGTCTCCATCATCACAGGTAACAATAAACCTTGATTTGCCAGCTCCATCCCCCCGTGGCCTGCTCCAAGTGTGCAGAGAGTGGATGGCTGCCCGAATAGAGTACACTAATGGTGATATTAATATTATTGTGCCTGGGACCTGCCCTGGGACAGATGCATTAATGATACCGTGTGTGGCTCCCAGACACAGAGCACACAGAGCTTGAGGAATTCAAGTAAACAGTCAAGGCATCCACATCAAGGAGAAGAGGTAGAAGGAAACATCTTCCCCCATCAGGGAAAGCTGGCCACTCGTGTACAAGTATTACATCAGCTGCATGCCCACTGAGCAGCATCATTTCGATTGGACAGATGGAGGAAACAAAAGCATAGGAAGGGTCAATATTTCTTAGTTAATCCCTGAAGTTAGGTAACTACACATACTGGTAGATCAAGGGGGCCTAATTAATGCCTCAATATGCAGAGCTGCCACACGTGAATTTCTGGTTTGCTCTGGTGACATCTGACCATGCTCAGCCCCTGCAGTGCAGCAACCTTGAGCATTCAACATCCACCAGACTGACTTTAAAATTGTGAGATTTTACAGATAATACCAGTGGATCCTGTTTATTCTTCACCTCAGGTTTGAGCCATGAAGGGGATGCCTTTTCAAGCTTTCCTCTGCAGCCACAAGAGCTAGAAACCGACTTCTATTTTCAGCACAAGCTGAGAGTCTCACTTCATCACAGGACTCCAGAAGCTGGGGCTTGAAGGAAAACCACAAAACAGCATGAAGCTTGGGATAAAACTGCACAAGTCAACCACACATTGCATGTGAGAAATCAAGCTCTAGGTCCCCCAAAATGGATTTAGATGCCTAACTTTTAAGATGCATACAAGGCTTGTCTGAGATCCCAGGATTAGAACCCAGGCACTCTTGGCGGCTAGTGTTCGCAACCAAATAATCGCTCCCTCTCTGGCTTTCAGCCAGCTTTGATGTTAAGCTCAAATCACAGAACAAGCAATAAATCCGCCTGCAGAGCCAGAGTGCCTTGATGTCTGTTCGCTTGTAAAAGTCATGTCGTGTCTGCTGATTCCTGAGCTGCCCACCAGGCCCAGCCATAAACCGCTTCCCAGCCCACTTTTGCAGTTGCTGGAGAGCCTTTCCTCAGTGTGCACCCACACTGACCAGGCCCGGGCCTGTATGAAGTGCTGACTTTACTCTCCTTAGCTGGGGGCTGCAGACCCAGGCCATTTGACACGGGTCTCGCTAGAACATCCAGCCCTGCCTGCAATACTAGGACTCAGAGCTCTCACCCAGAGGCAGGAGACCATGCATTTATTAAGTGAGTAACATGCTCCCCTGAGTGCCCATCCCAGGTCCCCAGTGTGCACAGGATTCACAGTCCTAGGACTGCAGCAGTCTCCACTGGGATTAGGAGCTTGAGTCCAGAACCTCCATCCATCCCCCCGGGACTGCCCCCCTCAAGTCTTCTCCAAAATAAATGGCAATTGCCCAGCGCCTGGGAGGAGAAGCGTGATCGATAGGGCTGCTTGTCTGTGCGGTTTGACTCTCCCTCTGTAGATGCAATCACGGCGCTAGAGACGGGGGCTGGCAGTTGGCGTGCAGTGAGCAGGAGCAGCCCTTGCATTCAATCAAGGACCAGATGGGGAGCTGACAAGAGCGCGCCGAGGCATCAGGTTTCTGTGATAACAACCTCTCCCTCTGCCCAGTGATCAGCGCGCCTGCACTCCCGCACCACTGAGTCCTGAAAGACCCTTCTTGGACCCCCAGCCCCAACTCCCCTTCCGGTACCTGAATGCTGCACATCAATTTTCTGTGTACATGAAAGGGCAAATGGGGCTGCGGCACCCGCAGTCCAGGGGCCCCAGCGTGTGGCTGGCAGGGCAGTCGTGAGGCTACCCAACTGCAAGTCCTGTGCATCTCTTCTTTCGCCCCTGGGGAGCCTGGCTCCCACTAATCAGTTTAACCCCTAGCTGCCCACACAATCCGGCAGCAGCTTCTCCACATGGTTCCCATTCGGAGAGATGAGGATGGCCTGGCATGCATGCAAAAGTGTCCGTGTCTGGGATAGCACATCATTCATCATACTCCTGCTATGCGAGTGACAGCTGTTGCTCTGCTCCCCTTCCTCCTCTCCACTCTTGCTTCATCCAGAGTCCCCGCTCTCGGGGCACCCTTGATTTCCCTTTCATCAGGCCCTGACTGGCACTCTGGACCAAGGAATATCCTGGAACGCAGCACCATTAGATTGCTCTGGGGGGCAGGAACTGGCCATTTTGCCTGTGCTTGTACAGCACCTAGCAAGAGAAATAATCAATAAAAATAACAGCAGCAAAGGGAGGAGGAGTTTCCTTCCAGACAAGCCAGGCGCAGACTCCAATATTACAGGTTGTGATCACCTAGGCTGGCCTCCTGTCTAACACAGGACAGAGATGTGCCCCCATAACAATTCCCAGGGCAGATCTTTTAGAAAACCATCCAATCTCGATTTAAAAATTGCTAGTAGAGAAGAATCACCCACGACCCTTGGTAAATCATTCCAATGGTTAATTACTCTCGCTGTCTAAACATACTCCTTAGCTCCAGTCTGAATTTGTCTGGCTTCAGTTGCCAGCCATTGGCTCATGTGAGACCTTTCTCTGCTGGACTGAAAAGCCTGTTATTAAATATTTGCTCCCCACACAGATACTTGCAGACTGTAATGAAGTCACCCGTGAACTTTCTCTTTGTTAAACTAAGTAGATTGAATTCTTTGAGTCTATCACAATAAGGCACATTTCCTACTCCTTCCATCATTCTCCTCGCTGGTCTCGAAACCCTCCAGTTTATCAACATTGTTCTTGAATTGTGGGCACTAGAATGGGATATGGTGTCCCAGCAATGGTGGCACTGGTGCCAAATACAGACGTAAAATAACCTCTCTGCTTCTACTGAAGATGTCCCTGCCTTCGCACTGTCCATCATGGCTGCATTAATCTGAACCCTGAAACAGTGGAGATGAAGATTTTCAAAGCCTGACACCCCACATGCATCCAACCTGCTGAACTCTTTGGAAGATCCAGCTGGCTGTTTTGTGCCTACTTGGAAGACAAGGGCTTCTGAAAATGTACCCCAGTGGCAGAGAGTAGCGTAAGGGCAATGGGATGGTCTCTGACAGACGGCCGCTGGGTCTGTCCCTGCTTGTCACAGGATCTCCTGGTCGCAGGCTTGCAGTAGGTGCTACCAGGTGCATGTTGTTCTGAGCGTGGGGGAGTCAGTCACCTACGATAGGCTGAGACCAGATAAAATTCTCTTGCCTGAGGTGACAAATAAAGAGCCTCAGGATCACAATTAACCTGCCCAAGAAGACACCTGTAACCAACAGCACCTTGAATAAGACGAGGGCAGGAGACAGAATCAGAGGCTGGTGACAAAGTCAAATCAAATGGTTGGAAGGGACCTCATGAGATCATCAAGTCCAACCCCCTAGGGCTTGAACCCAGGACCTTCGGCATATTAAGCAAAGGTGCTAGCTACTACACTATTAAGTCCAACTCTTTCATTTTAACCTGAATTTTAAAGTGGCTTCACACAACCCCAAAGCAGTTGTTACTGGGGCTGCCCTTGGAGCTGAAGCTTTGGTGAAATGTGGCTCGATAACCAATAAAAGCTGAGCTGGTGCCCAGTGGAAAACGTAAAGCCAATTACATGTTGACTCAGGGCTGCAGCCTGGGTTCCATTTCTTTCCTATTTGGTGGAGGGTCAACAAGACTATGGGAGGAGACCTGAGCAGGCTGGTGAGTCAAACAGTGGATCTACCATCCATCTATGGCATTCCCAGAGCCCCAATTGCCAGACCATGAGAGCCCCTTTACCTCCTTTGTTTCCCGACTATTGACTATTCCCCATCTGAAAGTAGTCTGCTGGTGGCTGGGGAAGGTGGGGGGGCAGTAAAGTGGATTTTGTAACAATATCTCCTCCTCCTTCTCTCTGAAAATTGAAATTGGGATAGGAGATGTTGCATCCAAAAGTTTCTGGCTGCAATGACTCTGGGCACGGGGGCTCACGGTCACCAGAACTCTGCTTCTCTAGCACAGACCCCTGGTGCATGAGTTGTGACAGAAGATTCATAAGCTGGTAACAAGCCCACGACCCTCCTCTGTGCGGTTCTTAGAGAGGCAACCACCATTTTCCGCCCACCTCACTCAGTGCACCCTGTGTCACATTAGACTGTGGGCTCTTTCGAGCAGCGACCCTGACTTTCGAGGTGCATGTACACTCCCTAAAGTAATGGCCCCCCCAATCCAGACTGGGGGCTCCAGACTCTCCTGCTGTTTAAAAACCACAGTCCATCACGCTGACACACACAACTCTTCCCTGCTGACTCAGCCACTACTGTGGAATAGAGAGCGCCAGGGACCGAGTCACTTCCATGCCAGGCACTGCTTTGAAAATAAACCACATTAAAACATGTTAGGATTATAGTCAAGTGAGATTGAGTTGTTTAGAAGCCAGGGAGCATGAAAAGACTGCTCAGCTGGAAGCTTTATGCCAGCAAGTCCCATTCAACATCATTAATTCACCGTCTCCGGGCATTCAATGTGTCTCTTTGATGCTAGTTCTTCCAGTTAAACTGATGCTTCATTTATCAGGGTCTCCCTCCCTGGCTGGAGTTTCTAATATGGTCTTTCATCCCCACAGAAAGATTGGCTTGAAAAAACCAACCCAGCAGGACCCAGAGGGGAGAGTCCCACTTGCAACTGCTGTTAAAACAGAAGCCTCTTTTTGTTTTGGTCTCGCCAACCTTGACTTGTGCCACTTTAACAACAGGGGAGAGAGGATGAATGCGCTCAAGGAAATCTGCCTAAAATTCTTCGGCAAGCTGGAGATACAAAGCAAGAGGAGATGGGAAAAGGCGAGCTGTTCTTCCAATCCTACAGCCCTCTTCCTGCTAGGCACCAAAATCTAGTTCTACTTTTACTAGTATCTGTGGGCAATTGCACCATGGCTGGAGCAATAGCCTTCTGCCACGCATCTCTGGGAGCATCTTTTCTTTATCATTCAGCTTCGTGGCTCTCTTGCACTACAAATAAAACTCTCTGATCTTAATTACTTCTTCCTCCTGCTCTTCCAGAAACACATTATGGACAGTTTGGAGTTGTAGCTCAGGAGAGTGTAAGCATATTATTATTTTATCCATTTTTTAAAATTCTGATTCTGTTATTAACTATTGGAAGCATTTGTGATGCTCTGGCATGAACGAGACTCCATAAAGTTTAGCCTTAATGTTATCTTTCACGTGTTACAGTCGGACAGCGTCAGAAAGGCAGAACTGTCCCTGTCCCTCCTCCCTCCAGGTTTGTCTCATCTTGACCCAGAAAGACTGCCATGTGCTAGAAAACTGACAGAAGATGCGAAGGAGAGAAAGAATGGCTCCTGTCCCAACCATTAGATGCAACAATGACCTGCCCATGGGATAAGTGCAGAGGGAAAGAAGAAAAGGGAGGTAAAAGCTAGTTACACTGTCATTAGAACCATGCTGGGTGGAGCTGTAAAAGGCGGTGGCCTTTGGCTTTCGGTGTCCTGCACCTTTAAATGGTGCCAGGACAGTGGCCATTTAGATCTCAGAACTGCCATAGGTTGTTGCAAAGGAGAGGTCCACACCAGGCACTTTCCACAGGCATTTCATCTCCTTTGGCCTTTAAACAAAAACAATTTGATATTGAAAGTACACGCAGCTGCATAACAACCTCTAGGCTCATCAGTGGGTTGGGAAGCCAGCAGTGCAGACCAGGCCTCTGGCACGCCAACTGAAGGAGTAGCTCCATCAGATAAATGGAGCAGAAGGTTGCTACCCTTTGTAGACCAGCCCCTACCAAGGGATCATGTGGCACATACTGGACCAGCGGCTCTTGATCTCTGGAAAGTGCTATCAAAAGCTAACTCTGGCCTTGTTCATCTGAGCCTTCCCTCCTGTGGTGACATCCTTAGCTTGCTGCAGCAGAGGAAAGATAGCTCCAGAGGCTCCTAACAGAGTTTGCCTGATGTTTACAGCCCCTTCATGGCCTTGCTTTCCAGCACTGCTTTGTGAGCTGCAGATTTGCTGAGCTCTTTCCATCCTCCAGCCGAGTTTGTTTTGTGCAAAGTGAAAGTGATTTGGTTTGCAATCTCGTTTTTTGCCATCAGTCACTTGCCTGTGACACTCAGCGGTAATGGAAGGGCACAGGAGCTCTGCGTTTTCTATTTCCACTCGGTAGCATTTCTCCTTCAGTGGGGACATAAATTCTGCCCTTTTTGTGTGTGCAGATTTTGCAGAATTAGTCGCCTTTTTCAGAGCTCTATATATTCCAGGCAGAAGTATATGCCCTTGGGGTGCAGGTAAGAGCTTGACAGAGGAGTCTTACTTAGGGTGCAGAATTTTGTAGGGAACTGAGTATTTGTGCATTCACACTCAGTCAGTGGGAAATGCACTTATTTCTAGACAGTTCACAAGTAAAAGGAGCTTGAGGGGGTCTCAGAAAACTCAACTGGCACTGAACATGGGTGCAAATCATTAACTCAACTCCCCATCTGTCACATGAACAGCATGAATTCAGGACAGGAAAGGAACTGAAATATAGCACCGGGAATGGGAACACAGCACCAGGAATGGGAATACAGCACTGGAAACTGGAATATAGCACCGGGAATGGGGTGCATAAATAGAGCTAGAGGAAAAGATGAGGAAAGAGCGATGAAAGTATTGCTAATTTAGGATTAAGGGGCATTGTCTGATCCTGGGAGTGGGGAATTAGAATGGTAAAAGGGGCCTGTGGATTGGAACCAAGGTACTTTGGCAGAGCTGTGACAAGGAAAATTTGTGCCCAGCTCTTCCCTGCACCTACCAATTATTGGCTGAGCCAATAACAATATCTTGTCCTATTATAGGCAAAGGAAGATTTCTGATCACATTGTAAAAGTTGAGGCTCACAATATTCCTGTGTGGTTGGGAAGCATTCCCTCCCTTTGCAGATGGGCCAGCTGAGGCAGAGAGAGGTTAAGGTACACAGCCAAGATCACACACCAAGTCAATGGCAGAACTAGGAATGAAACCCAGGAGTCCTGCACCTTAGCTGTTACGTTGTAAGTAGCACTGCTATTCCCAAGCAACCAAACCTCCTGGGTCAGGCCCCGAACATCATGAACGTGAGTTAAAAATCATGGTTGTTTTAAAAACAAAATTCACAAATTCTCCGTTCTTTCCATTTGCCTTCTGTCTTCTGAACCTTCAGGGTGCCTCAGGTCATGTTTTCAAAAAATTTCCTGCAAATGTGAGGGCTAGAAATGAACCTTTTCTTTTTTAAAATGCAAGCTGAGAGTCTCAAGTACTCACATGACTCCAGGAGTTGGAGCTTTAAGAAACTCCCCAAATAGTGCAAGAGTGGGCAACTCTATGTTAGCCCCTTGTTGCCGGAAACACATGAAAAGCCCCTCACAATCAAAGAGGGGAGGGTGCAATTAGTATTAGGAATCCTAAACTACCTCTAAACAGTCCAGTGTAGTGGGGCTTTGAATCAGTAGTTTAGGTCATGTCCACACTGCAGTTGATGTCAGCATAATTTACATCACTCAGCGGGTGAATAAATCAACCCCGAGTGACACAAGTTACGTTGACATAAACACCAGCGGGGCTAGAGTAGGTCAGCCAACAGAAGAGCTCTCTCCCATCAGCTAAGAGGGCCTACATTAGAAAACTGACAGCAGCCTGGCTGTAGCTGCACTTCTGTGAATGCTCTAGTAGAGCCATAACCTCACAGACAACATAAACTTCCCGAATGCTGCATTAATGAGCGCCCCATTAGAAATTCTAACGCAGAGAGGACTGAGCCAGCCATGATGAATAAATGCTCTACGTTCCCTGGCGGATGATTTTGTGTGATTAAAGTAAGTCCTGAACACGACACCTGGGTCAGATTTATTGTTGTTACTTTATTTTAAGAAAATATTTTGAACTCTGTCACACAGATGCTCAGAAGTTTGTTTTCCAAAAATCTTGTGACCACATGCAAGCGCAGCCTGTGCTGAAAAGTGACCATGGAAAAACAGCTGTTTTGTTCATTGGATCTGCTCCCTCAGCATTTTTGGGATTTGAACCTCCCCTTCCCTGCCACCAGGAGTTCTGCCCATCTAGCTCAGCTGCCTTCAGTAGAGTTACTCCTGCCTTACACTGGGGTGAGACCTAATTTTGGCTGCAAATATCCAATGAAATCCAGAACAGAGGAGGTTGGATCCCACAATGCTTCTTCTATTACTACAGTGTATTTGTCTTCCGACAGTGCCTAGGAGCCATAAGTATGGACCAGGCCCCAGGTACGCTGAGCACTGTAAAAATACCAACCATAGAATAGTCCTTATCCCAAGAGCTGACCACCCAAGCATAAGACAGGAGACACCAGCTGGATGCAGACAGGTGGATGGAGGAGCACAAGGAATCAATAAGACAGCATTGGTCAGAATGACTGGGGGCAGCCTCAGCACCTCGCTGCTAAGATTTTGCTGGGAATGATGGCCAAGAATCCCAGTCAGGAAATGCTTCAGTACATGCTTAGGTGATGTCATGAGCAAGAAAGAGCCCGACCCTGAGAGCTGCTCTGTGCTGCCATCGGAGGCATGAGTGTCACACATGCAGACATCCACCTGTCTCAGGTGTCAACAGCAGTGAGGATGCAGCCACACAGCCTCCCAGTCGGTGCCTAGGGGCTGAGAAAGCTCCTACATGACGTGGTACATCTACCTCTGGTTGCAACATTGATGTGCCCTAAGGGTGCGTCTACACAGGGCTAAAAGACCAATAGCACGGCCATGGCAGGCCCAGGTCAGTTGACTCAGGCTCAGCCTGTGGGGCTAAAAATTGTTGTGTGGACATTCAGACTCAGGTTTCACCAGGGCTTGGGCTGCAGTTAGAGTCCAAATAATGTCTACACAGTAATCGTTCAGCCCCACTGTTCTGAGCCAGCTGACCGTGTGCCCCTGCCTCTTGGGTTTTCTAGCCCTCTGCAGACAGTAGGCTTACTGACCTGGTGATGGCCAAACTTCTTGCTCTGATGCAGAACCACAGGGTTTGACTCTGCTGTTTAAATTGCAGTCTGTGTGGGTTGCTACATAGAAATGTAGATTGGAAGGGACCTTATAGGTCATCTTGTCCAGATCCCTGCACTGCCTGCCCAGAACACGGGATGCTGTGTCATCACCCCAGCTAGGACTGACCTTCTGTATCGTGAAAGGACACAAAACTGTTGCAAAATCCATAAGGCACCGCTTGTTTGCAGCAGGCCTGTCCAAAGCCTTCCTCTCACTGCCTGCATGGGGGATGGATGGTGCCTGGCAATCAGTAATGTGGGGACTAAAGCCAACGTTCCAACTCTCTCAAAAGTCCCTGGGATCCATCTGTCCATAGGGCCACATGAAAAAGCCCACTCATTTGTGGCAAACAATTTCCAAAAGAGAAGTCATCTCACAAGTTTCCAAAAGTCACCATTTTTTAAAAATTGTCATAAGAAAAGTACCGAAAAGAAGTTCTTCAGTTTCAGTTTCCCTCCCTTTTCCCCAAAAGACATGTAAATTAAAAACAAAACAGGAAATTTTCTCAACCACCTCCTCCGGATTTGGTTGTCGTTAAAAGAGCAGAAGGCGGTCCATCTCTTGGCATTGCTCTCTCTAACCCAAGAAGCTCCAAGTTTCCTGCACAGGCCATTAATTTCTCCTCTGGAAGTGGTGGGCTGTCAAAGATTGTTATGAATTATGAGTCCTGGATTGTCTGACTTTCTCCTCATCGAGGCAATAGCGGAGACAGAGCAGCTGGCCAAGGCTGGAGGGTTCCAAAAAGTGATCTCTCCATGGGACAGCAGTGAGTATCTACAATACATTGCCAGGTCAAAAGGAACTCCACCCATCTTTTTTGAAAGGGAGTATCGACTCCCCTGGGGCCAAGTCATGCTCTCAGCTGCAGCAGTGTGAATCTGGAGTTCCTCAGCTGACTTTGATGGAGTTGCTCCAGATTTCTACCTGGCCCATGGCACTCCTCTCCTTCTGTCTCCTGTAATCTTCTCATTTCCTCCGCTATGTCTTGTAATGTCAGAAAAAGCCCTTCCCATGCCAACGGATGGTCAGCACGGTGCCCTGGTGGACACCAGTCAACCCTGGTTCTACTTTAGCCTGACAAGCTCTATCGCACCACCATTGAGAGACTCCGCTCCTTCCTAAGCCATGCATCTGCCCCCTCCTTCGACTTCAATCCCCATTAGCCCAAAATCTAAGTAACAACCACGTCTATCCCAGCCTCTGCAATCTGTAGATCCGTAATGACAGCAGGAATCAGAAGAGTGGTAACAAATTTTCCATATTATAGCGTTTTACATCCCGATACCTGCCCTCCTAAATGGCTTATCTGTGAACCAAGTGAATTCACTGTAGGATGCTACACAAATAGCTGTCAGGTAATAGATAGGGCACCCATGAAAATGAACACTTACAAATGTCTGTAGCATTTACTTAAATGTCATCATGCCGATTGTGCGCTGTTGTTATACAATGAGATGGCTTTTCCTGCTTCTTCAAGGAATCAGCCTCCAGGGGGATTTTTGTTAAAGGCATAGGGTGTGTGTGTGTGTGTGTGTTTGTTTAAACTTGGGACACTGCTGGGCTTTAAAGACACTGCAAAACAAAATCCTCATGGCTATGTGAGAACTGAAAGACTTTTTGCTCTCCTCTGCTTCTGCTGTTTGATTACCCTTGCCCTTTGGGTCTCCTGTACTAGCCCCGTGCTACAGTGTCTGGACTACAGAGGGTTAAGTCTCAGGTAAGGAGCCTAAGGGAATTCATTGAATTCACTGGGAGCTGGGTTCCTACATTGCCCATGCTCCTTATCTAAATCCAAGCTAAAAGCCCTTCTTTTCTTGTAAAGTACTTTTAAAAGCAGTGATTACCTTATTCCTACTAATATCAGCTAAAATGTTGAGCATGAACTCCCTCCAGCAACTGTGCCCCTTTGACCTACAAATATCCTGTAACGTATACAGTAAAGAGCACCTAAAGGCAAGCCATTAGACTACAGTCAAAACCTAGACCTCCATCATATTTATTCCTCCCTCATATTTCCCTGGATGAGGGGTTTGCCAAGTGTCTGGCTTGGACATAGTGTATTCATTTATTCAGATTTATGCAAATACATTCACATAACAAGTTAATTCATTTAGCAGGTCAGGCAGTTTTTATATTTCCCCGTTTGATACACAGATCATACTCTTTCAGCTGTTTTTTTTTCCTGCCCCCTCCAACTTGCACCCAATTCTTTTGTGCTGAGACGGGCACATTTTAAGCATGGACATGATCTATCTATTTAATCTAATAGACCTTATCTAGCTACATAGCTCCCATCACCTTACGTCTGGAGAAGGCCGTGCATGGGCTACCTTCGTGAGCGAAAGGGTGAGTGCTAAAGTAGACAAGCAAGGTCATGAGATGAGGCTGCTTTGAGCAGTCACAGGCTTTCTGCCTCATTCCTGATCCCTGACTACATGCTCCACTCGGCTCTGCCCTGGGCTCTGACCCCTGGCTCCTGGTGCCTCCTCTGACCAGCACTGCTCTGACTGACTGTAGGGATGCCTACATCCCAATTCACAACAGCTGTGCTGGGAATCCAGCCTCTAGGGCTCTGTAGGGATGGCAGCTATCCACCAAGCTGTTTGTTCACAGATGCCAAGTCCCTCCATACACGGGCGGTGCCCCATGGATTATGGGGTGTTCTGCCGGGAGTTCCAGTGTCATCAAGGGACCCCACATGCACTATGGAGATGCATCAGCCAAGAGACTTTTCCTGCCATGGTCTCTGTCTTGCTCTCTGGCATCATGTCCAGCAAGGCACCGGAGCTCAGTGAGGGCTTGTCCACAGGTCACCCAGAGAGGTCTCTGCAGAGTGAAGCGAGGAGTGCCGTGCATGGCCTCCCCAGCAAGATGATCCTCAGCCAGCCTGGAACTGGACCATGGCCGTCCTGCCTGGCATTACCTCCTTCTACAGCTGTCTTGTGGCGTTTAATGGGGCGTTTGATGTCCTCATTAGGAGTGAGACGGACTCATTTGTGTCTGTGCTTCTAAGGCAGTCTCTAAATGTCTCCACTCAGATATCATTGGAATAACGGAGACGTGCTGGGATAGTCTGCAAGACTGGAGCTCTGCCATGGATGGGTATAAACTGTTCAGGAAAGACAGGCAGGGAAGAAGAGGGGGAGGACTAGCACTATATGTAAAAGAGCTCTATGACTGCTCAGAGCTTCATTATGGTAGTGGAAGCGTGCCAGTAGAAAGTCTGTGGGTTACACTGAGAGGGGAAAGCAACAAGGGGGATGTTGTGGTGGGTGTCTGCTATAGACCACCAGACCAGAAGCAGGAGGTGGATGAGGTGTTCTATGGACAACTAGCGGAAGCTTCTAGATCACAGGCCCTGGTGCTGATGGGGGACTTCAGTTACCCTGACATCTGCTGGGAGGCCAATGCAGCAGTGCATGGGCAATCCAGGAAGTTTTTAGAGAGTGTTGGGGACAACTTTCTAGTACAAATGCTAGAGGAACCAACTAGGGGCCTTGCACCTCTTGACCTGCTGCTCACAAACAGGGAAGAGTTGATCAGGGACGTAGAGGTAAATGGCAAGCTAGGCAGTAGTGACCATGACATGGTTGAGTTCAGGATGCTGATTAAAGGAAGGAAGGAAAGAAGCAAAACACAAACCCTGGACTTCAAAAGCAGATTTTGGCTCCCTCTGGGAACTGATGGGCAGGATCCCTTGGGAAGCTAATCTGAAGGGGAAAGGAGTCCAAGAGAGTTGGTTATATTTTAAAGAAACCCTGCTAAGGGCACAGGAAGTTGCCATTCCAATTAGGAGAAAGAACAAACATGTGAGGCAGCCAGAATGGCTTAGCAGAGAACTCTGCTCTGAGCTTAAACATAAAAAGGAAGCTTATAGGAAGTGGAAGCTTGGTCAGATGACCAAGGAGGCATATAAAGATATTGCTAGGGACTGCAGGGATAAAATCAGAAAGGCCAAAGGACAAATGGAGTTGCGGCTAGCAAGGGATGTAAAGGATAACAAGAAGGGGTTCTACAAGTATGTTAATAACAAGAAGAGGATCAGGGATGGTGTAGGCCCCTTGCTGAATAGGGCAGGCATCCTTGTGACAGAGGATGAGGAAAAAGCTGAAGTGCTCAATGCACTTTTTGCTTCAGTTTTCACAGGCAGGGTCAGCTCCCAGCCCACTACCATGGGTGTGGTAGATGGGAGAGAAGAAGACAGGTCCTTGGTGATGGAAGGTCAGGTTAGGGACTGCTTAAAGAAGTTGGATGTGCACAAGTCCATGGGGCTGGACGAACTGCATCCAAGAGTGCTAAGGGAATTGGCCGATGAGATAGCAGCACCGCTGGCCAGTATCTTTCAAAACTCGTGGAGAATGGGGGAGGTGCCAGAGGATTGGAAAAAAGTAAATATAGTACCTATTTTCAAGAAAGGGAAAAAGGAGGATCCAGGGAATTACAGACCTGTCAGCCTCACCTCAATCCCTGGAAAAATTGTGGAGCAGGTTCTCAAAGAAGCCATCCTCAAACACTTAGAGGAAAATAAAGTGATCAGGAACAGTCAGCATGGATTCACCAAGGGTAAATCATGTCTGACCAATCTCATTTCCTTCTGTGATCAAATGACTGGTTTTCTGGATGCAGGAAGAACTGTTGATGTGATATACCTTGATTTTAGCAAGGCTTTTGATACAGTTTCCCACAGCATTCTCATTGGCAAATTAAGGAAGTATGGGTTGGATAGGTGGACTATAAGGTGGATAGAAAACTGGCTAGATCAGCGGTTTCAGCGTGTAGGAATCAATGGTTCCACGTCTAGCTGGCAACCAGTAATGAGTGGTGTGCCCCAGGGGTTGGTCCTGGGGCCGGTTCTGTTCAACATTTTCATCAGTGATCTGGATGATGGAATAGACTGCACTCTCAGTAAATTTGTGCATGACACCAAGCTGGGGGGACCAGTAGACACGTTGGAGAGCAAGGACAGGATTCAGGGAGACCTAGATAAATTGGAACAGTGGGCCAATAGAAATCTTATGAAGTTCAATAGGGACAAGTGTAAAATCCTGCACTTGGGATGGAAAAACCCCATGCACTGCTACAGGCTGGGAAACATTCAGCTAAGTAGCAGCAGTGTAGAAAAGGACCTGGGGGTCATGGTGGATGGGAAGCTAGATATGAGTCAGCAGTGTGCTCTTGCTGCCAAAAAGGCCAATGGCAAACTGGGCTGCATCAAAAGAAGTATTACCAGCAGATCAAGGGATGTGATCATTCCCCTCTATTCTGCACTGGTGAGGCCACATCTAGAATACTGTGTTCAGTTTTGGGCTCCCCACTACAAAAAGGACAGGGACATGCTAGAGAGAGTTCAGCAGAGGGCAACCAAAATGATTAAAGGGCTGGAGCACAAGCCCTATGAGGAAAGACTGAAAGCATTAGGCTTATTTAGTCTGCAGAAGAGAAGATTGAGGGGGGATTTGATAGCAACCTTCAACTACTTGAAGGAATGCTCTAAGGAAGATGGAGCTCGACTGTTCTCGGTAATAACAGAGGACAGAACAAGGAGCAATGGTCTCAAGTTACAGTTAGGGAGGTCGAGGCTGGATATTAGAAAAAACTTTTTTGCTAGGCGAGTGGTGAAGCATTGGAATGAGCTGCCAAGGGAGGTGGTGAAATTTCCATCTTTGGAGGTGTTTAAGGCCCAGCTTGACAAAACCATGACTGGGATGGTTTAGTGGGAGTGGTCCTGCCTCTGGCAGGGCATTGGACTAGATGACCTCATGAGGTCCCTTCCAACCCTATGATTCTATGACTGAAGGAGTTTGCACCATGCAAGGAGACCTTTCTGAACGCAGCCCTGGTCACATCTACATAGTGCATAGCAACCAAGCATTAACCCTTCCTTTGCTGGCCTTTCATGGCCACTGACTTTTGTGAGAAGTCTGTCACGCCTTTCATCTCAAAGCATCCCATGAAGATGAGCCCACTCAATCCATACAACCCCCTGGGATGCGGCTGCTTCTGGGGTGGGGTTCAGCAGCCCAGCATGACAGCAATGTGGTGGCAACACTTTGGCCAAGGCATGAGAGGGCACCAAGAGAGGATTTAGGAGAGCTTCTGAAGCCAGTTTAGCCCAGGACACTACACCAGCCGCCATCATGGGTGTCCACAGAGGAGACAAACTCAGCTGAGGGCAGATCAGAAAGAAAAGTTCTGCTTCTTCCTCCACAAGGGAAGCCTGTTTCCAGCCAAGAGCCCGAGGCACCTTGCTGCCTGATGAACCCGTTTGTGATGGGATGACTGGAGGGGCCAGCCACACAGAGACAAGCCAGGAGCAGAAGGCTGGGATTTGATCAACAACCTCACATGACCCTCCCTGATATTTAGATCACTGCTTTCCTTTTGGTTTTGGACCCTAATGCTGCCAAGGAGGTCAGACTGCAGCCCACCTATGACACCACAGCCCTGGATGGGCTATACTGGACCCATAGGGGGAAACTGCACCACAAGGGGACACAATCTAGACAAAGCAGCTAAACCAGGACCTAGTGAAGCTCCTATGCTATGAGAAAGGGCTGGGGGCTCATGAATCAGGACCTAGTTACTGCACTGTGCCCCAGTCTCAGGTTGGTGGGGTTCTGCCCATTTGCCAAGGGGCTGGTACGTTAGCAAGGTCCATGCTCCCATTAACTGAGCTCTGACTCCTCTGCTCTGCCTGCATCCACCATGGTCCCATCTCCACAGCAGCATCCCTCAGAGATGCAGGGAACTAACCTGGTGCTGCTTGAGCCCCCACTACTCACGAACTGTAGCTCCAGCCAAATTCAGATCTGGGTTCAGTCAGGGAAGGGGCAAATACCCTTCCCAAGGTGACTGCAGCCAGCAGTGACTTAGCAGGTGGAATTCCCTGGAGCTACGACTGCTCGGGCTGGGTATCTATAAAGGCTTGCATCTTGTCAATTTCCCAAGGGATAGCCGTGTTAGTCTAGTCAACTCCTTGGTTTTTTATCTAGAAAGGGTCTCTAACCAGAACTCCCTGCCAACCACCACTGGCTGCTCTGAGCCTCACATGACCTGGGACAGGCCAGGTTCTAGTCCCGCCGAGACACAGGAACTGTTGGAGCTATTCACAGCAAATGAAGAGGAGCGATTCTGGGGAGCCCGAGAGTTTCCAGCCGGCCGCAGGGTGAGAACACAAAGTCAGCTGCTCCAAGTGCACAGGCCCAGGCCCAGGCCCAGTCCCTGAAGCTAAGCATCCTTTGGATGATGCAGCTTACAGGACATGCTCCCAGCTGGGCTCCCAGGCATTAGTGGGTGGTGGCCCATCAGACAACACCTGTGGCAGGTCAGGCACATGCATCCTTTCAGCCAGCCAAGGCATGGCTCAGGTTCTGCAGATCCTCCAGGTGCACAAGGAAAGCCCATTGTTGGAAAGGAAGCTTTTCCCTCTCTGGTCCTGGGGTCAGTGCTGGTTGCTTGGGGGTGGGTTCCCACTGTGGAGAAGCTGCACTCCCCTTCAACAAAGCCTTCTGCACTGAGAGGAAGCATGCCCGTTTTCTATCCATGGCCAGGTACATGCTATGGTGATTGGAGAGTGTGCTGAGTAACTGTATCCTCCCATACTCCTCTTAATTCACTGAGCACTTGGCTCCTAACAAATAATCTCTGCTCTGGGCTCATGGGATGGCTCAGCCTGCAGCAAAGGGGTGCCTGCTGCTTGGGGTGTCTCTTTCTCTGGTTCGAGTGATTGTCACCAGAATTAAGCCATCTGTGGTGCATTAAAGAGTTTGTCAGCTGGCTGCTCTCGAGCACTGGACCAGACCCGTCTCAGTCAGCAGCAAGTTGCTTTGGACAAGCAGTGGTTCAGAAAGCATTACAAGCTTCCAGGGCATCTGCCTCTGGCTAGAGCTCACCCTCAAGGGCCCTTTGGAGAACACGCTGCCATCCTGCCAGGGGCGCCTGGCACAGGGAGAGGCCTCTTTCTGCTTCCTCATTTGTGCTTTGCCTCCACAGCTGGAGATCAGCAGAGCTAACTGCCCCCAGTTGTGTAGATAAGAGCATGCAGGGGATTGAAGACAGAGCCATGCCACACAACTGCTTGTTGTCTATTTTTATGGCTGCGAAAGCTCCCAGCTTTGTGGTATGCAACGCATACTGTGCACCTCACATTCTATACTCTGAAGTGTGTCTCTTTCACCAACAGAACTTAGTCCCATAAAAACTATGGTCTCCCCCAGCTTGTCTCCCTAAAGCTGATAGCACAATTTCAGGAAGCACGTCTGATAACCAACCGCCATGCACACTGATTTCAGTGGAGGAGCTTCAGGAGCGTTGGGGCGAAGGATCAGGGCTGGACTGCCAAAGGTGGTCTGCAAAAGGTTCCTGCCTGTGGGAGGTGGGCTGCACAAGGACAAGGGACGAGACCCTCTGATCTAACCAGCTGTGACAGGGCACTGTACATCTAAATTCAGTCTTCCAGTTGGCATCCTGGCAGATAGCTCAGCCTCTTTGGCCATTGTGGACGTGCTTGCCGATTGGCTAGATACTCTGCATGATTGGCACCTGTCAGACACACTGGATGATGGGCAGCCTGGCCCCATCAAGAATATTTACATGCCACTGGCAGTTTTAGCTTGTGCCCTTCCACAGGTCACATTGCCAGGCAGTGAGTTTAGCTAATGACGTGGAAGACACATTTGCCCCATCTGCTGTGGTCATGCGACAGCGTGAAGGACCGAAGCTCACTGACTCACCCCAGCATGGATGGAGGACTGTGCAGATGAGAGAAAGCTGTTTCCTTTCATGCCACACGGGGTTCCTGCTGCGCTCTGGATATTCCCAGCCAGCACCACAAATGAACCAGCTATAAATTGCTCTGTCTAAATTATGCATTAGCTTTTTAAACGGCAGTTTAAGCTGGCAGTGAGATGGAATCAGTTCCTGATGCCCACCTCAGGCGGTTAAACTTGCATCTCAGGTGGATCAGATGGGTAATAATTTCCCCCTTTATTGAGCCATAGAAATTCACTCTGCTGCCCTGGCACTTGGATACAGAGCAGCACATAGAAAGAGGATGCAGCTCCCTCCAACAGTGTCTCTTGGCCTCATCCTGCACAGCCCTCCTCACTCCCCTCCATTTCCAAATCTGGGCTCCTTGCCCACACACAGCTCAGCTGGTGCTTCCTATTCCTAACTCACTGCCCCCAGCTGTCTCAGCCCAGGGCTCTCCATGCTCACAAAGCTCTGCCTGCAGGACCCTTCCTGCTACTTGTCCAGGCCTGGACACCTCAAACACAAACCTTCAAATGCATCTCAATCCGAGGCTGCATCCCGCTCCCCCACCCCAGGTTTTCTAGCCCTGACATCTCCTTCCACGCCCTCTGCCCGTTCCCCTGAACCTGCTATTCCAGTCCAGGGCTGACAAGTGATGGTAACGTATTCCATGGGATAGATTTTGGGCGTTGGAGTGGGGAGCGAGGAGAAAACAGTCTTGCCAACTTTGGCAATATGATCCCAAAGCTCTTGCTATTTAGTGTTTTCTTCTTAAAGCACCAGCTCTTGGAGTCCTGGGGTTAGGTGAGAATCCCCATTTTTATTTTAAAATCAGACTAAGTTTCTAAGCCTCGAGGCTGCAGAGAGAAGCTGGAAAAGCAGACCCCAGTGCACTCTGAAAGATCAAAGACCAGTAGGCAAATTAAAATAAACATTTATGGTGATTACTTTTTTAAAAGCTCATACTTTTAAGCCCATCCCAGGATAACTGACCAGGCTGGCAGGACTGGGAATGTAACCCAGAGACAAGCAGCACATTCAGCCACAGGGCACCCCAGCTGACCTTTCTGTGCAATTCCAGCCTGCTCTCAGGTTCCTGGGTATCAGGGCAGCCCTTTTGTAATCACAGCCAAATACCTTCTGGAGAGGGAGATGGCTTGGCAGGAATGTGCAGTTGGCTGCTGAAGATTTAACCCTCTCAGCTCTGGTTTTCCCTCTGAGTATCAGCTTCCATTTAAGAGCCCAGAGAAGGGACTATTCTTCTTATCGGCATTAATAAAGAATACTGAGAGTGGCTGATTCTCCAGGGCAGGCATCGTTCACATGCGAGAAGCAATAGGAATCTCAGGGTTGGCTCTCCCTCCCCACCCCAATAACATTCCAATTTGCTGCATCTCTAAGATTCACTCAATTTCCTCCCCTCAGATGGCTTGATAGTAGCTTTACATGCAGTGATTTTCAATAAAGGTGATGTGGGGTGAGGCGCTGGTGGAGTGGCTCTGATTCTCTGTCCTTCCTCCCTGCCTGCCAGCGAGGAGAAGGGCTGGCTGTGCCATTCACCTGTAGATCATGATGTTTTTATAGCCACCAGCTGGGGGAATGGATTCTAGATAATTTGCTAACATGGCCTGCTTCCTACCAGAGAGTGCAAGCCACGGAGCACATCTATTCCCCTTGTCTCCATGGCACTTGCTAATGAGGCTTTGCAAATGCATAGGTTGCTGGGCTTTGCAAAGCCTCCTGATCCTGCCCAGGTTCAGGATTCTGGTGCAGCGGGGAGTGGTTTGTATCTGAAGCAGCAACCAGGGAAAATTGGATCCAAGCCTGAAACATCTGATGTGGTGCCAGCAGAGTCAATGCTGCATAATACAGATGCTTCAAGGATCAGGGAGAGGGTCCACAGGGCACCAGTCCAACCCCACCCAGGAGGCTGCAGTCACCTGTGGGCACCTTGAAGCCAGCAAAAAACCAGTGACTCTAGAAGAACTTGGAAAAGAGCAACAGAGAGCAAAGGGGCAGATGAAGTAGCCTCTCTTGGAAAATGCACAATCAGAAGCAAATAATATACATCCACTCTCAAGTCCGCTTGCTGGCATGTGAACATGGGTGCAAGGTCACCAGCTCTAGTTAATAACAAATCAGGAATGAGGGCCCAGAAAATCCTCCAACTGCCCTCAATATAAGAGATGTTGGGTTCCTTTTACTTGCCTCCTGGGTTAGCTTCTGTTAAGAGGCAGGTTTCCAGACCTTTCCTGCAATTTATCCCATTTCATTTGTAAATTGCTTTCTAGGGCAATCCCTCCAGGACTGGACCTCAGGCTGATCCAGAGTCCCCTCATGACAAGTCCTGGGCGTCTTAGGATTCCAGCCTTTCTACATTTTGTTCCATCCTGGGCTGGGTGGACTGTGTGTCTGTGAGTATTTCCAAAGCCCGTTTGAGGCCACAGAGAGATCCCCACTGTTGGGTCAAGATTGCGTGAGTCACAACAACCTCCAGCCAGAACTAAATTAATGCAGCAGGTGGGAAGCACGTCAACAACAGCAAGAGAAGGAAAAAGTCTTTCTGAGCAGAACTGTTGTCATCTACTAGTCAGTGTCTCCTTGATGATGACCAACAGCAGGCCGGCAGTTGGTGGTAAGCCATTCTGGTGTTGCTTGAGATGTGAGAGGTCACTCTCATGGTCTGATGCGGGTATGGGTGGACAAAACCATAGAATCATAGACCTGGGAGGCACCTGAGAAGTCATCGAGTCCAGTTCCCTGCATAAAATGCCTTCCCCAAGGCCAGTTAACAAGACCAGTTGCATTTCGGTAGGAGGGAATAGCCCCCCTGGCCAAAACCTTTAACTACAAACACAAAACAGTCACCACACCCCCTTTCCCCGACTTCTTTGCTGCTAAGAAACTTTTCCGGACTCATCATAGCACTTAGGTGGCAAAATATAGCCAAACAGTCCCTCTCACCTTAATTTAAAGATATTGATGTCACCCTTCAAAACCTCTGCTGCTTCCATTAAATCCTCTCTTCGTCCTCCCAGCCCCAACAAAGGGAAGCTGAAATCTTCAGGAGACACTTTAATCTCAGTCAATTGGAAATAAAGCAGTTTTAATGGCAGGGCAATAAAAGAACACTAAATTTAGAGCTAATTAAATACCAACAATTGGAAAGCAGCAACAGACACTTAACCTGGAGTAGTCGATTATTTATAAGGAATATAATGCATTGACTGGATATGAAGTGAGTTGCAGTCATTTTAACATCAACTGTCACAGTCTAACTGTTCTCTTTTGTCTGGCCCCAGCACAATCAGCTCGCCTGCTTCCACTGGGACCAGACCACTTCTGCGCTTGACAGAAGATTAATTAAGCCGAGATCCCAGCAGAGGACACGCTCACATGCTCATGTCCACACTTGGTGAACCTGGGTTATGCTGGAAGGGAGCCTTGGCTATGAGAAAGAACAATACGCATGAGGGGCAGGGAAGATCTGAGCCAGGAGAACCAGCTAACTGGAGGGTTCAATTTTAATTGCAACCCACAAACAGCCTGACAACTCATTAGAAGCTGTGAATTATTGATGGGAAACGTGTGCAACTTAACCGGGTACCCCTGGCAGCAGTGGTGCTCCCAGGGTCAGACCTGCACTTGGAGCTTGGCGCCAAGGGACAGGGCTGGATTAAATCAAACACTTGGCATTCGCTGAAATGAAACACCCCTTCCTGGAAGTGCAGGAATGCTGACTCCCTTGCCTCCAACCATCAGGGCTTTTGTCTACTGTTGAACAGTACTGAGTTAGGGAGGGAAAGTGGCCCTGGTAGATGGGATTTGCTGGGGTGCAATGATGGCTCTTCTGCTTGTCTCCAGAAGCTGGCATTCACTGAGCATTAAATCTGAGGATCTCAGAGCACATTACTTAATATAATGACTGAAAGAACAAGCACCTCTGCTTTCTCAGCCTAGGGAAACCGCCACTCAGAGCAGGAAAGTGACTGCTCATGCTTAGTGTGTGAGTCAGTGGCAAAGGCCAGACTAGAGCCCAGGTATGCTGGCCCCCAGGCAGCCCTATAAAGTCCCAGGTGGGGTAAACCTGTCATCCCAGCCAGCATCACGACAATCCTCCACAGAGCAAGTGGCGTGAGTTGTTACGAAGAGTTGACTGGCTGTATCATCAGCCCCTCGGCCGCACTGCTCTCCAGCGCCTTGCTCTGCCCCTATTGAGTGCCAGGATTGAGGTGCACTGCCAGCACCAAGCCCCTGCCATTGCCTCCCAATTCCTGCAAGTCTCACCTTTGGTTTCAAATTGACATGTCCCTTCCATCACCAGAACCCTGGAATATTCCTGGGGGAGTTTTCATGGCACCGTTCTGCCTCCTTCCTGGTGTGATGAGCAGGCACCACCGAACTTACTGGATTTACAATATTTTTAAGAGGCTCACCAGCAGAGATTAGCAGAGAATGGATTGATGGGTCTGTTAATTACAGGCTGATACAACTGCCCCGTGCATCCTGCTGAGAGCAGACTTTCCACGGTCTAACTGAGGCTGAAGCTATGCAACAAAGCCACATGTGGACAGCACATCAGAGCCCAGCCATTGCTTTTATTTGTGGATTAAAGGATTCGAAACCAAACACAAATGGAACCAAAATCAAAAACTGACATTCTGTTTAGCATAGAATATTTTTTGGTTGAAAACAAGCAGTTTTTGCAAACTTGCTCCAATGGACTCCATCTCTCCTCTTCCTCCTGTAGATGCAAGTGTCTCCTTGACAGCCAGGCCCATCTTCCTGCATCTCTCCCACCAGAGGTCCTTTCCTGTTCATATCCCAATGGGAGCATGACTGTCTCCCCCGTCCCCTTAGCTCTTTCCTTTTGCGCTGCTGTTATTCTATCTGCCGCGGTGTTTGAGTCCATGCAGCTGTAAGAGGCATTCTACGTTCTGTGATGCTGAGTGCAGAGGAATTAGTGCAGGCTGGAGGAAAAGCAGTCATGCAGGCCACTCTGTAGTTCATTTCCCTTCCCTGCGTTTTGGGGTTTTTTTTTGGTTTTCCTTTATTCCTGTCTTTTAATCAGTTTAACTAACTTGACTGAACAAAGTGGGCACAGAGGAGGAGTGCCGGGGCAGCCGACCAATCTCTTTGGCATCAGGGTCCCTCTGTGTCCAGAATAGCAGTTGCTCCTGCATTTCATAAAAGCTGCTGACAGGAAGATTCAGGCTAACAGAATTATTTCCTTATTAAAGTGAGAGGTTGTTTCCCTGTTATTTATTCTCACTGCCACACTTGGCTCCAGCCACTAGCCTTATTATTTCCGTACGCATGCAATTAGGCGGCAAAGTGGCTCTGTCCAAATAGCATTTGGTGGCTGTCATGCACACATGACTGCAGCTGAGAATGCCCCTGCGGGCTCAGAAAACAGCCAGTTGAACCAAGGACAGCCTCATCTTGCTCGCTAGGGGTTTTTGCTGGCTTTCGCCATGAAATGGACACTATTTGGCCAGGTGGCCGTACAGCTGAAAAGAACCTGGGGGTCACAAATTGAATGGGAGCCAACACTGGGATGCAGCTTGTAAAAAAGGCTGATATCATTCTGGGGCTTGCTAACAGGAGTGTTGTATTGAACACCTGGGAGGTAACTGTCCCGCTCTGTGCGGCACTGGGTCCAGTTCTGTGCTCCACACTTCAGGAAAGCCGTGGATGAACTGGGGAGAGTTCAGAGGACAACACAAAGGATGCTTGCCTGACCTGTGAGGAAAGGTTAAAAACACCAGGCATGTTTAGTGTTAACAAAAAATGACAGAGGCAGGACCTAACAGTCTTCAGCACCATTGAGGGTGGTTATAAAGAGGGTGGCAATCAATTGTTCTCGCTGTCCACTAAAGGTAGGGCAAGAAGAAAGGGGCTCAGCTTGCACCAGGGAAGATTTGGCTTAAATATGTGGGCAGGGTTACTGGGAAAGTTTGCTAAGCTCAACAGCTTCCAAGAGAAGCTGTGGAATCCCTGTCATAGGAGGTTTTTAAAGATAGGCTGAACAAACCCCCATCAGGGCAGCCTAGGTTTACTTGGTCCTGCCTCAGCGCGGGTGGCTGAACAGGCCCTTATGTTTCTGTGACTCTAGAAACCAAGGCATTCCTCTAGGATGCAGAAGCATGGTGCTTCCCAGACTACCTGGGAACTTCTTGGCTCAGCAGCAATATTTTCTGACATACATACTTGCATGAGCAGCACCCCACACCCCTAGCACTTATTCTTCCACATCCCTTGCCCCCCAGAGCAATGGGACCCTACTCAGTTGTCCTTCAACTGGCAGCATTTCTGAACAAAACTGCTCTATCTGAGCAGAAGGGGAATTATGCTGTTCACCTATCATAGAGGGAAAGGAAGAGGGAGTGACTTTACAGAGGCTGTAGAGACAAGCAGTGTAGCTTGTATCTGTAAAATGGTTTCCTTGCTCCCTCCATCTGCTCATCTGCTCTATTCAGACTGTCAGCTCATTGGGCAATCGCTCCGCACAGTCCCCAAAGTGGCTTTAGAGACTGTGGACGTCCCAGCTGGCCACAAGGAGAAACTAACTATTGGAGGTGAGAAGTCCTGCATGAGAACCTTTGTCTCTTTCCTCCTTCTGAGGCAGGCTGGCGGAGGTTTGGAGGAGTAAGAAACAATGTCCCAAGTGAGCATGGCACTGGGTTTGCTGGAGTTTCATGTCTCGTTTTCAGTACCTGCTTGCCTGATGCCTCCTCAAATTCTCAGATGAAGTTAAATTCTTTGAGGCTGCCTCCCACCCCAAGGTAAGCGACAGGGGCGTGTATCGACCTACCATTAGCAGACTGAATGAGGCCTGCCTTAAAAAATTTATCTGAACCTGGCAGGCAAAAATAGATTGGGTGAAGAGGGACTTGGGGGCCTGGCAGTGAGTGAGCAAAGGTGAGTTGCAGGCAAGGAATAAAGACAGATTTTCAAAGTGAACCTGTTCATTTGTTGGAACAAAAGGCGTCTGCTCCAAGTCGACCCTTCCACCAGCATGTCTGTCAAATGGAAAATTGATTGCAGAGCAGCTTAATTCTTCAGGGCCATCCTGAGTGCTCAATACTTGCTCTGCTGAGCCTCTTTGCAGCTGCCGTGAAGTGGAACCGAGTTCGTGGAACGCCGCACCGCGGCTTACTGTCAGATGCAGCTGGCTGGCCTGTCGGCTTTTGTTGCCTGGCTAAGGAGCCTGTGTTGCCAGGAACTGGTGGAGATTTAATACAGCATCCCTGTTCCCTTGAAACCATCAGGGTTACTTCAGAGTGACATTGGTGAAACTGGGAGCAGGATCTGGGGCGACAGCACCCAGGATTGCCCTGCAACCCAGGCCATTTCCTCAAGGGCTAAATGGACATGCTGCTCCTGTGTGCTGGGCTTGTGACCATGCTACTGGTAAGGACAGTAAGTGCAGCACAGAGACTGCAGAGGATATTCACAGTCTAATTTTTGGTGTCAGAACTGAGCTGGGACAGTGAAGCTAACACCCTGCTCATGTGTCACATGGAGAGATCTTCAGCCACTACCACTTTTTGTCCCCTAACAGTGCCACCCCTCCTGAGCATCGACTGAGTACTGACCCAGAGGGAAACGTGTTCCTTAGACTCTTCTCCCATGATCCCAGCCTTCAGCAGGGGGTCATGGCCAGGTTACTTGCAGCTTTTGGGGGTTTGGCAGGACTCAGTGTCCTGGACATGCTTCTAAGTGAATGGTGACTTCAGTGACAAGGGTGGGTTCGGATCTGAATCTGGGAAGGGAACTGGGTCCTGCACAGGGGTTAAAGTATGTGGGAACACATAGGAACACCACTCCAAGGCCCCACAGATCTGACAGGCCAGAGTTTCGGGTCCCAGCTTCCAGAATCTAGAAAAATCACGGTCGCATGCATGAAGGGGGCCCGGATAATATGGGAAGCGGCCCAGAGTTTAGGAAGGTTCCAGGGCCCCTGAAATTATACTTTAACCACTGGTCCTGCATCCTTCCAATTGAAGCAGTGCCCCCGAAGCATCCCCCCTTGTTGAAAGTCTTTACCTGGGAGAAGAGTCAAAGATGATGAGTACAACCTTAGAATACAATCTCCAGGGTCACCTTGAACATCCTTGGGTCACCTGAGTTCCTGAGATGAGGGGGCATCATGGGGATCTTGGGACGACATGTCCTCTAGTGGACTCACCCCATCTCCTCTGCAGAAGTGCGTGCCTCATATTACTACCCATTGATCTATATAGACAGACAACCTTGAAAGGGGGCTCGTAAGGGAGATCGTGTGCTCAGAGTGCCCAATACCTCAGAAGGCTCCATGCTCTGACTACACAGTGCTAAAAGCAGCTGTCAATCCAAATCTGTCGATCCATATCTATTGATCCATATCTCTGTCTAGCCTGCATGATGGCTAAACGGCACCCATCGCCCTGATGCCTCAGCTCAGAACGTAGTCACACCATCAGTTCCTTCCTCACCACCCATGGGACCCTGAATCCGACCCAGCCACTGCCCACTTACAGCTAAGTTTCCTATGGGTCCCCATTAACCCCTTCCCTGCTGCAAGACGTCTGTGTCGTAGCCTAAAACACATCTCTGCATAACTCACAAGCTTGCCTTTGTCTCTTCATCCCAGCAAAGCTGGTTCAGTAAAAGACATCAGCTTACCTGCCTGCTCTCGCTTAGGCGTACATGTGGGCACGCAAATCGCAGCTGGATGGGATGCCTCATCCCTGCTCATCAGTCTGCATTTGTAACGAGTTTGCCCTGCTGCAACCAGAGGCCTGAGAAGAAAATATGAGTGTTATTAGTTCTTCGAGCCAGAGAAGCTGACCACCTGTGCCTTATTTCAAGGGAGCATCCCTTATTTCATTGATTCATCCCCTCCGGTGGCCCCCCCCCCCATCCCTTATTTTAAGATGTGCTGCTGTGCATTAAAAACCAGTAAGTACACTTGAGAGCAGCAGAAATATACATTTGAGAGAAAAATATTGGGTGTGCTGAGACAAGGGCAGTGGTTTTTCCCTGAAATGTCCCTCAAAATTAAGCATATGCTCCTTGTTTTTCATAAGGTTTTCTTTTTCTCCATTCAGTGAAGGTGATCACCCTAAACCCAGAGCTGCCAGGGATTCTCCAGCTGACTGCAGAGTGCAGGCCTGGAAGTTTTCCCCAGTGTCAGAGAGCAGTGCCCAAAGAATGCCACAGTGCCCCAACCAACAGGCGTCTGCACAGGAACCAACCTTTTTACCTCGCATTCAAAGCTAGAGGTGCTGGGGGCATTTTGACTCACCCCGACAGCAGTGAGTGCAGGGCAAACAAATAAATTTCCAGTGTGCAGACCTGAATGCAGAGCAAGACAGGAAGAACAAATCTTGCATTGGGTCCCGCATATTGTCCTGAGCTGGAGAGAAGATGTAGGGTTCAAGACTGTTCAGGCAGAGTCATTCCCCAGGGCAGGGTGAGTGTCTGTTGTGGGTTTTGACTTTAGGCAGTCTCACTGGAGGGTCCAGGTGAAAGGGGAACCCCAAATTGGGTGGTTAGCTCCTTTCTCCAGCCCTTGGCTCAGCAGGGTGGGAACTGATTTTGGTGGCTGTCTGTCTGACCATGCGTGAACAAGTCTCGCATTGCTGTCTTTCCATCCACAGTCCTGACTCATGGGATGGATCTGCGAAGTGGATGACAACTCCCATCAACCTCTCTCCACTGCGCAGCACCTTCATCCTGGCCAGGTAAGGGAACAGTCCTGAGCCAGAAAGCACCACTGGGGACCAGCGGCCATAGGGGTAGCTAGGAATAGCAGGGCACCTGTCTGCAGCAGCAGCCGCATTGCAAGTCTGGCGCTGGAGAGAAGCCGAATTTGGACTGAATTCCCCAAGAACTGCCTGCAGAGCCACCTGTGGAACAGGTTCTGATGGCCGGATGACACAGCCGAGTGCGGGTCCACATGGGGCTTATAGGAGAGCAGCCTCAGCTGGGCAGAGAACCAGTGCAGAGAGGCTCCCATGAGAGGGGCTAACTGAGCTTGGCCTGGAAACCTGCAAGCTCCTGTTCGCTTAGAATTGCAACAGGACTGAAGAAAGCACCCCAGGTGCTAGGCTTGAAGAGCTCTAACAGCCCCAGGGACCCAGTGCCTAGGGAGTCTGCAGCCTTCCTCTTACCTGCTTGCCCCAATGAAAGCCATGGGTCAGTGGTTCCTGGGGCCTGCCACAGACAGCCTGTGCAGAAGCACCCACTGTCCTAGTTCTGAGTTGTGGCACACCTGGCCCGCTAGGTGGCTTGGTGCACTGAGCAACCCCAGGAATTGCACAGTTCTAGCTAGCTGGGGCCTCTGCCTTCTCTCTCCTGATCTCTAGTTCCCTTCCCTCCCTTAGGACAGGAGGGTGGCAATGGTGCTCAGGGAGAAACAGCCAAGATCAGGGTGATACAAGCATGGAGGAATCCGTGCAGGGATCTGTGTTGCAGTCTTAGCCTGACTTTTGCCCACATATTGCCCCCTAGTCCTGCTGCTGTCCACATACAAAAGCCCCTCATGTGACTGGGGGTGGGTTGGAGCCCAGGACCTGCCTTCACTCAGGCTGGAACCAACCCGCTTTGCAGGGAGGATACAGGCTAAACTACGCAGGTTCTGGTAGCCTGCCAGTGCTTGCCCCGGGTGCCAAGAAGGACAGAGGTTCTCCCACAATTCACAGGGCTCAGTTCGCTGATGTGCAAAACGCCATAAGACATGCCCCCAAAGTCGTGGTGGGATGCATGCGGGAGGACATATAATATGGGCAAGGGGTTGCAGCGTGGATGCTCACACCTGGGCTCGGCCAGCCTGGGAGCTCAACCCTTGGGGCCAATCATTTGGGCTAACTCTGCAGAGAGGAGATCCCTAGGACTTCAACACAGTCTGTCTCCTGGATAAGGATGCTCCCCCAACTCTTTTATCAGAGATTTCTCCCTGTTTATCATAATTCCCCTGCCATTGGGGGGGTTACATCCTGGCTTTCACTCAGAGACCCACTATCTGCTAAACCAGAGTTGGGCAATCCAGAGTGCCATCACCCCACCAATGTCAGTGGAGTTACTCTGAAGCTACTCCAGTGCGACGGATCAGAACGTAGCCCTTTGGGGTGTGGCTCAGCCAGCTCCATCGAGGCTTTCAGTGAGGATGAATATGTCTCAGTGTCTTAATTAAAGATTCCTGGTGCCTTGAGGACACAACGTCCAGGTCAAACAAAGTGACGTGTTGTTGCAGCAGTTTCATCAACCGCCTTAATGAAATGCCCTGGCACAGACCCGAGAACCCAGCCGAGTAATACATGCCTGGTCGCATTAACATCAGTGCCTCGCTGGGCAGGGAAGGGAGCATCACTTGGGGCCTGGGCATGTAGCTAACAATTATTCTAAAAGGAATTTAGTTTACAGCAATAAAGTTGTTGGCCGTGTCAGCCTGCTGATCTTTATGGCTGCCACTTACGGCCTCCAAATGGCCACTTACCTCAGTCGTTTGTGGAGGCGCCCATTATTAAGCTCAGTTATCAATAAGCTGGGCATTGCAGGAGCCCTGGAGTGTGTTTCTGTCAGCAATTCAGCACCCGATTGTGGGTTTTCTGCAGGTGTCGATCATAGCCGGTAGCAAAGGCCCCATAGTGACTTTTCTTCCCTGCTGACCACAGCTCAGAGGGGCTGACTGGAAGAAATTGCTCAGTGGGAGACTGATGTGGGGTGGGGGAGAGAGAGAAAAGGTTCATTTTGACCTGTTGCTCCCAGCCTGGGGGGCTTAATAAGATCCTCAACTCGTGAAGAGCCAGTCAACTGGCCCTTGCTCCAGTCCCAGACAGCCAGAGACCTCAGCAGGAAAAATCAGAGCTCGAGAGCAAAATGCCAGGAGCCATTTGGAATCCATGACTGGAACTGATCGATCAGAAGAGTCTCCGCCACCTCGCACCAGCCTCATGTCCAGCTCCACGGGGCTCCCTTATCCCTGCTTTATGCAGGATGGGGCACAAGATCTGCCTAGCAGCAGCCACCTTCCTGACTGACGTGGGCCAAGTCTCTCGGCCCCTGGTTCTGTTTTCCCCCGATAGCACGGAAATTGTTTTCTTCCTGCTGCTCCTGGCCTCTTGCTCCAAGCCCTCAGAGCAGCCACAAAACAAAACCCCCCATCGTAGCTCAGGCTGTAGGTTAGGGGAATGCTGGCCCCCAGCTGAAGCTTAATGGATCTTCTCAGTGGGCCATCTGCAATGCCAAAAGCCAAGAGACGGGTTGATGAGAAACCGGGACACTCCCCAGACCCTGGGGCGGGGAAAGGCCAGCTCTCCAAGTCAGCATGAGAACAGGGTGGAAAGGCAATGGGGGGGTCCCATCCTCCATGTGAGCTGGGGAACACGGGGCCGAGCAGAGGCCACGTGGTGCCATCAGAGCAGGTCTCCGACCAGCAGCATCCCTGCAGCCTGGGCAGGGGCCTGTGAGCGTGAGAAACAGACTGTGAACATCCCTGACACTCCAGAGGCGCTGGGTGTGGGGTCCCCAGGCCAGAGGGCAGCAGTAGATGTCTGCCTTTAACCTTTCTCCTCTTTTCTTCATTTTTCCAGTTGATTACTGTTCAATAATTTGTATTTGCTTTGAACCATACACATTGATCAGTGGGTCAGGGAAGCACCCAGTGGGGAGACAGCACCCTGGAGTGGGGACACCCTACCTCTGTCCTAAGTGACCATGACAAGGTTGGTGGTCATGCCCCCAGGAATCCTGGGCCTAGCCTGGTCGGGGTTACAGGGACTCGGCCACAAGGAGAGTGGGAAGGGGTCCTTGAGGTCCAGCCAGTTTCTGGTTAAAGGGAGTGGGAGTGAGGACTCACCTCCTTTTGCCAGCCAATTCTACCAGATAGCATATGAGTCAGGAAAGTTCCCCCATAATAACGAGACCGTGCCCCCATTTACATACAGGTTCTGGGGAATTACTCAGCCTGGGGGAAGAATTTCCATTGCTGTTTTCTAGGCTTTCTTAAATAGACAAGAATAGGAGACCTGATACCTCCAGTCACCACTGCTCCTCCTTCTGTCACTGCAGAAGGAATCTACAAGCCATCAGCAATTGGGTACATTCATGAGGAAACATCCAGGCATGTGGAGTGCTCAGCTGTTAGGACAGCACAAGTGTATAACAGAGACCTGATCTGCTCAACACCCTTAGCTCAGAGACTCTAAAGTCAGCAGGGACCAGAATGATCATATAGTCTGACCTCCAATGCACCACCTGCTCCTGTAACAGACCCCTAACCAATGACTGAGTTATTGAAGTCCTGAAATTGTGGTGTAAAGACGTCAAAGTACAGAAAATCCACCAGAAAGTGACCCAGGCTCCATCCTGTGAAGATGGGGGAAAAAACCAAAAAACATAAAAGCAAAAACCAACCCACATCTTCTACCAGTTTGCTTGGAGGAAAAATTCCTTCTCCACCCCAAATATGGCAATCAGCTAAACCCTGAGCTTGTTTTTGCAGGGCAGCATGCTAGCTTATTTTTTGATGGCTTGCTCATGAGTCCAGAGCCATGCTGTTTCTCTGGCCCACAGTATCTAAACATGGCTGGATCATTCTGTAATTGCTAAGAGCAAATAGAGAGGCATCTCCAGTCTCAATGCCCTGGCAAAACCTTCCTCTAGCCCACACACAAGGAGTTGGAGGCCACCTGCTCTTCTCACAGTCCAATGTCCTTATTTAATCTGAGGTCTGTCAACAAATGACAGTTTTAAAAGGAAAACTATCACCGACAAAATCCTCGTGCCTGTAACTCCGCCCGCCTCAGAGCAGCCAGCTGGCTTCATTACTAAGTGGATGCAAATTCACTTACCAGCGTGTGTAGCAGTGAATGAGCTGCTCACACTTCCCAGTGCTGTTATTGCTTTTTCCATCACAAAATGGGGGCCTCGATTTTGTAATCTGGCAAAGCTGTCAGAGCAATTTGATCTGGGCGCTGTGATGGCACTGGCATCCCTGTGTCTCCAGAGTATGCTCTCCGTACCTTCCACCCTGAAATCTACAGTGATTAAGTAACTGAAAATGGAAGGAGATAGCAAAACTCACCAAGCATGAACACAAACATATGTGTATTTGTGTGTACGCTGTGCAGGGTTACCAATTACATGGCAGCACCCAGGCAGCCAGCAAAGTCCTCATTTCTGGAAAACCAGAAATCTCCCAGCAGTGGCAACACTAGAGAAGACTGGTTGTTGACTTGTCTCCCCAATCCCTGCAAAGACAGCATCATGGCCATACCACCTCTAGGCCCTCCAGCTTGGCAGGCAAAGCCAGATGGAGTTTGCCACCAAACACTCTGAGACCTTTCACTTCTAATTGGAGAGCAGCTCCCCTGGAGGAAGGAGAAGGCACTTGGTTTTACATTTGCACTGGGGAGAGTACCTGTCTATCTGCAGTTGACCGTACCAGGAAGGAACCCCCAAACCTCTGGCTCCGAGCTGATTAGGTGACCTTCCAGAACCGTATAAACACCTAATTTGATTGCTGCTGATTGTGCTGCAGGGAACTGCCCATTCAGACTGACGGACCCTGCCTGAACACAAGAGACCAGCTGAACCCTTGTGGAAAATTCCAAAGGGGCAGCAGCATTAGTCTAGTTCAGAAAAACCAGCAATAAGTCCTGGGGCACTTCAAGACTAACAAATTTATTTATTGCATGAGCTTTCATGGGAGAAGGGAGTCACTGCTCCTCACCAATCCATCTCCACAGAGCAGAGAAAAGCCAGAGAATGTCTCGAGCCTGAGGGAAGAATCAATTCTGCTGTCAGGGCCAGGCACCAAAGCGACACATTGACAGCCCAGGAAAACACTGTGGTCTGGGCACCTGCAGGGCTGAGGACTGCCGTGTGATTCGTGAGAGCTCTGTACCCCTGAAGCCAGGCCATCCAGGACTACTTCAGTGTTTGATAAACCACCACTGCTGCCCTATGGTCCACGCCCACAGCTCAGGCTAGGTGCTCTCTGCACTGCTGCAGGGACCTAAACAAGCATGGACTCCCTGATGAGGTTGGGACCCAGTAGGAAAGTCTACAAATTCACCTTCCACCACTGCACATAGTGCGCCCTCTGGGTGAGTTTGGAGGTCTGAGCTGACCTGTAATCCCTGGCATGTGGAGTGTCCACGGGGACTGTTCCTACTGGTGTAAGTTAGAGCAGCCACAGCATTGCTCTAACATGAGCCAGAAATTTGCTTGATCAATTCCTGACCAGCCCCAGCAATGGAGGAAAACTCTGGGTGGCTTTGTCTCCACCCACCCACACCACAGTTATATCCTGTTTATGCATCATTCTCCACTCCTCCCTGTGTTAGGGGCCCATTCCTGACGCAAAAGTCCTCAGCCATCATCCGAACTAGTGGGTAGTCTTATGCTGAAAGGTGCTTATGGCTGCCTTCTAGCACACCCTTGACCCAAAGATAATCACAGGTCTCATTAATGTCAATGGCAGCACCATACGCTTTTTCAGACCCATCACAAGGAGCAACCAATCCCCTGTGTGTAGCAAAGAGAGAAGCAAACAATGCAGCGATTGCCCAAGGCCCATGACAGTTCAGAGTTAAGCATGAGCTGAGGGGCTTGCCTGGAGACTGGTTGTGCAGCTTGAGACACTGGAGCAGGAAGCCAGGAGAAGAAGTTGTAAGTGTGACCCCCGTGAGGAAGCAGAGAGACCAAGTTATGTGGGGACAGAAACGGCTGGTGGGATGGTTGTGGGGGCTTCTGAGCTAGGCAATGGCCCATTCTGCTGTTTGTTTTCACTAAGGTGGGGGCGGGAGGGACTTTGGGCATATCTCTGTAAATGAACAAAAATATCATAACCTCAATTTTCTCCTTCTAACAGAAATAACTCTGCAATGCATGGTCATAGGCAAACCCACTCACGCCAAAGGGGCAACTGTAGCAAGGGGGTCTGCACACATTGACAGAGGATGCCCCATTTCCTAGAAAAAAAGCACTGTCTGATTGCAGACGTTTCCGCGGGAGCAAGAAACCACGTTAATTACCAGCAGAGACCAAGCACCCTTGAGATTCATTAAAAGGCAGAAAGAAGAGCTGTTGTGAATGTGAAGTCATGGGTGATATTTTTTTTATATCCAAGGTCATCGGATTTAACGCCTGAAGTTGCTTGTTACCAGGCACAACCACATAACAATGATAGCTATTTCTGCTTGTTTTAAAGCATCCTTCTATGGTTATTAAGCTCTCTAAAAATGTCTTCTTTGAAGAAACAAATGAAAGAAATGCCACTAGGATCCTGGCAAATGGCGGATCACAGGAGATAATCCATCTTGTCAGCACAGGACCACATAACCTTGATTTCTCTATAATTGTTTTCCATACCAAAATTTACAATTTGCCAGCCAGCAAGCTAGGGCAGGATCCCATGTGCATTTTCCTGTCCTCAAGAGGCTCTAAGGGGTGGGACAAACACTGAATTTGACCTTCTTTAAAGGTGCTATAATTTGGGATTCCTACACATTCCCAGTCGAGATGTGGAAACAGGGCCTGGTACAAAGGGTAGTCTAGCCCTGGTGTCCTGGCCAAATTCCAACCCACAGGATGACATTCTGGGTAAAATTTGCAAAGCTGCCTAAGTGATTTGGGCACTTAAATGCTCTTTGCCTGCAACAAGACATAGGCTTGGCCTACGCTGAAATGTTGTCTCAGCATAGCTACCTCATTTGGTAGCGTGAGGCCTCCCCTGTCCCCAGCTGATACAACTATGCTGACAAAATCCCACTGTGGATGCAGCATGTCAATGAAAGCAGATGCCCGATGTAGCTAACATTTTTTGGAGACCTAGTTCCTGCCCTGGCAGCAAAACTCATTCTATACTTGGAGGCTAAGCTGGTGTCACTGCTTCAGGCCAGGTCTACACGCAAAAGTTTGGCCAACCCAGATACATAGCTTGGGGCATGAAAAATCCACAGCCCTGAGTGACCCCCATTACTGCAGTGAGTGTTGAGCAGTTTGACAGCAGGCGTAGCCTTACTCTCCTATGTCACCGATGCACTTCTGAAAATTTTGACTGCTGCCTCCCGGCAGATTCAATGTGCTCCTTCACTTCTGATCCTGACCGACTGGGTACCATTAAGCGGCAGTCACATCCCACCCTAGAAGTGGCTGCATTGCTGGCCACACACGTAGCAGGTCCTTGCCAGTCATGGTGGGGAAGGAACAAGAAAGAAGAAAGAATCCCTTTTTGATGGCTCTAAAATGGTCAGAGGAGGAAATGAGGCAGTCAGCATGTATTTGTCATCCCTTTCCTCCTAGCCTGTGGAAGTCCCCCTGGAATGAGGGGGCACATGGCATGCGAGGTCACAGCATCATCCCTCATGGGAGATAATGCTCAATACATTGACTGAACTGAAGAGGACCCAGCTGCGTTTCCTGGGAGCTGCTTGCAGACCCAAGGGTATGGATACTTTCCTGGGAATCTAAATGCAAATTCCCTAGACAAAGAGTCCTTCAAACACAGGGTCCTGACATTTGCCCTTCTGCTTTCTATGGACAGAGAAGTCAAATGGGAGATGCGGGCACAAGCCCCATGAAGCCTTTCCCTGCCACTTAAATGGACAGCAACCTGCAATTCAGGCCTGAGATGCCACCAGCCTTCGCGAGCCAACCAGTTGAATCTCATGTGCTGACCAGCAGAATCGGTGGATCTGGCCAGTGGGGCCGTGTCCCCCCATGCTGCACTGAAACAGCCATAGTGCAAGCCAAGGCACTGCTTGGGACTCAGCCATGGACCGTCTAACCCTAACCTCCCCAAAGCTCTAGCTTGGGGTTTGAAGAAGGGAGGGACTGATGAAAGCCAGTCTTTGAAAAGATTCGGTGTTACTCATTGTGCCATAGCAACAAGAGGTCCAACTGAGAACGTGCTGTGTCGTGTTGGGTGCTGCACAGAGGGAGTCTGTCGCAGAGAGCTGACAGGTTAAAGAGGCAAGAATGAGGAACACTGGGGATACAGAGAAACAACTAGTCTGAGGTTCACCCCCAGCAGAGGAAGGAACAAAACCAAATCTCTTGCTTTCCAGTCCAGAGCCCTACTCATTAGCATCTAGACCAGGCATGGCCAAACTGTGGCTCAGGAGCCGCATGTGGCTCTTGAATGAAAAAGTGTGGCTTGTGAAACGTCAGCAAATCAATTTAGTATGTAAAAGTATATGGCTGTATGCTTCAGTGCAGCTCTTGAAGGTTTAATAATCAGCTTGTGTGGCTCTTGAGTTCCATAAGTTTGGCCACCCCTGGTCTAGACCTGTCAGGCTGCTACTGTTAGTTACGTGAGGGGTAGGGGAATATCCACCAGGAAAACGTTGCTAGAATTGCTTCCCCCAGAACCCCAGGAGTTTTTTTTTTTCTCTTGCCAAGGGCGAGTCTTTCTCAAGGGGTCACAGAGGGAAGCACAGAAAAGAAAAACAAAACCTCTTCTAAACCATCTCACTGTCAGAGGCCATTTGACCGGCCTTTCCACTTCTTCTATCCCACCCCCCAATCCTCTTTTACATCAACATTCATTCCTTTTCTGTGTCCCTTCGTGCGGCATTCTCTGCATCTCTTCCATTTTTATCTAACACCAGCCGTGAAAATTGGTGTGAAATAAAAAGGCCTGTCTGCCCACAGATCTAATCAATTGATCTGGCCGGTCACCCATGGACATCTATAAAAAGAAGATCCAATTTGTAGGAGGGACATTTGTTGTGTCCTTTTCTTTCCCTTCCTATCTATTCATCCCTTTCTCCCAGCCCAGTTGTTCTCTCTCTCTCTCTCTCTCTCTCTTATTTTTTTACCCCCAGTTTCACTTTGATCTTGTTATTTTCTGCTTTGCATTTAATGGAAATCAACCTGGGTTTTTTGTGTCCTTTGATTAGAGGCCGTTTGGATGCCAGAACATGCTGCAGACAACTTGGATTGATGTACTCCACTATTGGGGCTAATTTCTGTGTGTTCTGTTAACTCCTTTGATGGTGACGTCGAAGAGTCTTTTAAATCCCTTGGTCTTGCTCTTTGTTATGAAAAGCATCACTTTCAATGGCAAAACCTAGACAGAGGCATTTGTGCTGGAACAGAAAGCTAAAAGTGACAAGGGTTCACCAGCCTCATGCTCCAGGTCATGTACCAATCCTCAGCTGGGAGTCAGGAAGGAACTGTACTTTACAGCTGTGAGAGCAATGAAAAGCTGAATTGCCTTGAATTGATTTGGGGTTGGGGTGTGCACCAAGCAGGCCAGGGTGCAAAAGGACTTCAGACTGGTTCTGAGATTCTGGCTGCCCTCTCTCGATGGCACTGAGAGGGCTGGACTGGAGGACAGGTGGGGCATGGGCTGCCTCATCTCACATCTTACAGGCAGACGGAGAACAGGGACTCCAGACACTAATGAGGCACTGCAATAAACAGTAATGATTTTGCAGCAGAGGCCTGTGTTCTGTGGAGAGATAATCTCCATTTCACCTGGGAGCCCTGCTCCTTTCTCCTTCCCCTTCTGTGGCTGTGTCTATATTATACAAATGAAGGCAGAGAGCAAGGACCCTGAATTCTTGGCTAAATAGCTGCGCTCGTAGCGTTAAACCCAACTCTCAAGCGGTTACCATGAGAGTAAAGCTGAGAGCAGCTTGTTGAACCATGATGCATGCAGTCACATGTGCATGTAGCCGGATTCTGATCTGTCCTGTGCAAGGATGGCAGGGAGGATTTACACATTTGAAGCCTCACAACAGAGTTGTGCAGAGGGATGGCCTAGGGATTCAAATAGTGAGCTAGCAGCCAGGAGATCTCTGTGCTAGTCGTGACTGTCTGTGCCACTAGGCATAACCTCACATCTTCTACCTGTCTTGTCTATTTAGACTGCAGGTTCTTCAGAATGGGGACTACATCTGCCTGTGTGTTCGGAAAATGCCTAGCACAATGGTGGACTGAGCCGCCAGCACAGCTTAGTCACAGATAGCCACTGGATTGACACTCAGGAGGCTTAGTTTCTACTTGGCGTTCTGCCACTGATTTGCTAGGTGAGCTTGGCCAAGTCACTTAACTGCTCCATGCCTCAGTTTCTCCATCTGTCACATTGGGATAATGATTCTAACCTCCCCTGTAAATTTACTGATGACAACCGTCATACAATAGCACTGTCCCAGTTGGAGCCTCTAGGTGCTGCCAAATGCAGAGAGTAACAGGAAGCAACTTTAATCTGGTGAAATCATGCCCAGAATATCCACATGCTCAGAGGCGACTTAGTTTCCCTTTGTACAGCCAGGCCAATGTACTTGGTAGGAGAAGAAACATTTACATTATAATTTCAAACCACTTCATTAGAAACTGTTCATTTGTTGGCCAGTGACTTAATAACATCAAAAGTAACTCCATCAATGATCGCAAAGTTGATTTCAGTTATTTGCATACTGCCATCCTATTGGTTGTGATGCTGTGAAAGAGACCTCAGGTCCCTGATTAGGATGTCACAGCCAGGAAAATGCTACCCTTGCTGGTGATGCAGAAATGAGCTGCGGCTGCTGGGACCGATTCTGTACTCTCCAGTTCATAAAATATATGTTTGCTGTCGTTCAGAGGGAATGGGAACCTCTCCCCCTCCTGTTGCATCCTAGAGAGACAGGTTGCTGCAGCAATGGGTATGGTTTCCATTTTCCAGTCAGACTGAGGAACAAATAGATTAGCTAGAGAGATTAGAGAGGGAGCGAGATGCTGGAGAATCAGAAAAACAAGAGGCAGACAGGTGTAACTCTGCACCCTTGCACTGGGGGAACAGTTTGCCATCATCTCCAACTGGCCTCTTTGATTTACTGTATACACAACCTGGGGATGTCTCCACAGCCATCCATCTCTGGGAATGACAGCTCAGCCTCCAATTCCCACTCCCCACAAGAGACGACTGGAGAGGAAGACGTGCTGGAAGAGGGAGTGGGGATTTTTTTTTAGAGATGAAGAGCTCTGCATTGCTGTATCCCCCTTTGAAGGGCCATCTGAAAACAGAAAACACACTGCTCCAGGGATTGCAATTCCAGCAAAGGTGCCCAGATACTGCTTCCGCTCTGCCGCTCCTGGTTCTGGCCATCAAACGAGGTTTAAGCTGCACTTTTCTGGCCCAGGCTCAGATTTTGCACAGAACTGCAATGGGCAATGGCTACGGTTAGTAAAAAACCAGAGGCTCTTCCTCCGGCCGGGAAATCGTAACCAGCGTGATGTTCCCTCTGAAGCAGAGCGCTGACTCTCAAAGGCTTGTTGCTTCCCTTCCACCTGCTCAAGTTGGTCCAGTAAGAGATATTACTCCATCACTTTGCCTCTGCCTGGTTAGATGCTAGATGGCACAGGCTGTGCTGGAACTCAGGGAGCAAAGGGACACCAGGGTCTGTGTCCAGCAGCCCCAGCAAAGAATTGCCTTTATATTTGTGACAGCTGAATCTTGGATCTTCTGCAGCAGACAGACCAGTGTCATTTGCAGAACTCAGCACCCAATTTGGATTTGGTCAGGAACTGTTTCTCAGGGCCAGGAGAGAGACTGAGGGCTAGGACACACGACTGAATCAACTTCAAATCATGCAAAGAAGGGACTTGAACCAGCTTTTCCCACACAGGTATCAGCAGGCCATAAAATCATGGAGAATTAAGGCCAGAAAAGTCCTCAGGAGGCCCTAAAATCCAGCTTTTCCCTGCACTGAGGATGCATTAAGTATATCTAGATCATCATTGTTAGGTATTTGTCCAACCTGTTTTTAAAAACCTCCAGTGTCAAAGATTCTACAGTCTCCCTTGGAAACCTGTTCCAGGACTTAGCTATCCTTCAAGTTAGAAGGTTTTTCTTAATATCTAACCTAAATCTCCCACGCTGCAGATTAAGCCTATTATTTCTTGTCCTGCTCTTGGTGGACATGGAGAACAATTGATCACTGCCCTTTTTGCAACAGCCTTTTACACATTTGAAGACTGTTCTCATGTCCCCCTTTTTGGGTTTCTATTCCGGAGGCTGACCATGAGACTGGCAACTCTGGGGCAGAGGGTGTCTTAGTTTTGCTTCTTTATGAGGATTTTCCAAAGGCCTCAGTTTCATCCAGCTGCAGAAGAAACCTGCCTTCCACATTTTGTGTGAAACAGAATTCTTGTTTTTCCAGCCAGCCCTAGTTACCTGTCCATGTCCAGCCTTGTGGACTATTCCCCCTGGGCTGCCCAGATGGGTCTGAGTCCCTTCAGATAGAATTCATTTCTTCTGTGAAAAGGATCCAGAGAGGTTTATAAGATCAGTGAGAGGCAGTGAAACACTCAGGCAGGAGTTTGAATGGTTTCATGCCTCCTTTTCTTCCTCCAGACTGTAATTGGCATCAGGTGAGAGCCACAAAACAAAACACAGACAATGAAGCACTGAGCAAGCAGGGAGGAAACAGCTTCTATTTCATGTCAGTGAAGGGAGAGTTTTTAAAGGCCTCGCAGAATGTGCCATGATCAGTCACTCGCAGCTCCAGACATTTATTGTCCCCCAAAAGGAAGACATTTATTATTTGCAACTTCAGATAGACTGGGGTGGAGGGGATTGAGAGCTATGGATGGAAAGCATTTTATAAAAGCTAGCTATTATTATTAGCCTCGTCTAGTGTCCATTATTTCCTCCTGGTGGCCTTGATTTTGCAAACCATTCTTAACCAGCAAAGCACAGAGCATACGCTTACAGACTGCTCTCCTTTAATGGGATGATACGCATTACATGTTGGGCTGGGTCAAGATCTTAGACTTAGAGAGAGGCTCTCAGATGTGGGTGTTGAGACAAAAGCTTGTCTGCCGTACAAAGTGTGGTGGGCAAAACTTGCCTTTGGCCAGCACAGTTTTGCTCAGTATTAAATCCTGCTGAGGAGACGTTGGACATCTGCCAGTCATGCTAAACGGCCTCTGCAAGTGGCATTAGCCCTTGGCCATTGGTATGGTGCCCTGCGTGCCCACTGCTTTACCTGTACTGATAGAAAGTGTTCTTCAGCAATGCTCTGCCCCTATGACAAGGGACCACTTGGGTTCATTTTCTACTCTGCTGCCTACCTGGCACTTGCCTTTAATATCTCCACAGAGTGTTGGAAATGGCTTTTCCAGCAATCCCACCTTTGCAATCCCCTAGATATGCCTTCACAAAATGCTATCGCCTGGCCCAGGGAGGAAGTTCTGGACTTCCCACTCCTGTGGTGGGAAGAGGCAATGCAAGCCCAACTGCAGAATCCCCCCAGGAATAAAGATGTTAATTGGACATTGCAGCCGAGATGTGGATGCTGAGGCAGGAGCAGCAATGCCAGGTGAAGAGGAAGAAGCTATGGCAGTTCTATCAGAAGGCAAAGGAGGCTAACGTCACATATGGTGCAACCAGAGCTGCTGTGATGACACAGAACTGGATGCTGCACTGAAAAAGGACTCCAGCACCATCTGCCTAGTGACAGTGCCCTTGGAATAGCACAGTGGGTATGTCCACACACACTCCTTATTTCGAAACAACAGAGGTTGTTTCGAAATAAGGAATGGCATGGCCACACGACGCACGGCCATTTCGAAAGAAGCAAACCGCTTCTTTCGAAATAGCCGTGCGCTTTTCGAAATAAGCTAAACTCGTTTTATTTCGAAAGGGCGTTGTTTCGAAACGGTTGTTTCGAAACAACGCCAAGTGGACATGCCGTTTCGAAATAACTGGCTGAGCTTCCTCCCAGGGTGCTTAGCGCCCTGGGAGGAAGAGCCACCCCCTCAGCACCCTGTCCAGGGTGCTGAGGGGGGGGACAAACCGCAGGGCACCGGGGCGCTGCCCCCAAGAGCAGCGGGGTGTTACCAACTTTGCCCACCGACTCGGGGTATGCTCATTTATTAGGGTTGCTTTCTCTATGGGGAAGATGGTACTTCTATTAGTGTGCTGCTTGTGTGACTTGTGTTTCTATAGGTGCGTCTGAGCGGACCGGGTCTATCAGCACTCTCAGCTGACCCCTTATGTGTCCCTGAACTCAGTAGGCTGGGTCACACAGCACTTCTCTGCTGCTACCCTTATGTGCCCCTGTACCGCACCAAACTAGGCTTGATTATGGATCTTGAGCAGGCTGGGTCAAAACAGCACTTCTCAGCTGCTACCCTTATATGCCCCTGGACTCAATCAGGCTGGGTCAAAACAGCACTTGTCAGCTGTCACCCTTATATGCCCCTGGACTCAATCAGGCTACTGTCCCTATCAATGAGCAAACCTTACAGGGTTGTGGGCATTACAGGGATCTTTGGCTAGGTAATAGAAGCGTTGCTGCAAAGTGATATAAAGAAACCAAGACCACAAAGGAGAGGGAATGATGTCTTAAAAGAGTCTGGAAACTGGCTTAATAACAAAAGTCATTTTATTGCTAGGTATCTAAAACTTGTACTACTAATAATAATTACAAAGGAGAGAAGAATACCCCAAAATACCCAGTTACAGCATTGATAAACATACAAGGAAAGAAGAACACCCAGCTACAATATTACCTAGATTCTACTGTATCAGGACTAGAGAGAGAGAGAGAGAGACAGAGACAGAGAAGGGGGGGGGGTCTCACCACTCCGTGTAGCAGAAAGGTTTCCAGGTTGTGCAGATCAGGGTCAGAGGCTGGATGGAAACAAAGCTCCCACAGCAGTCAGCAAAGAAGGGGAAAAGCCAAATCCCAGTGGAAATGATACAGCTTTAGATCCAAGCATCAGGACTCAGGACTCAATCCAGACTCACACAAGATTCAGAAAGGATCCAGTCAGGACTTGCACAGGACACACTCTACACTACTATGTGGGTAAAGGTTTTTTATAAGGACTTGTTTACGTGGCCAATACACATTCCTGGCTGGGTGTAATGGTTCAGAGAAGCTCACAATACAGTCAGGCAGGCTCAGTATTTTGGGTATCAAGTATCACATCTGTGACTAGAATGGTCTGATAATTGCTGAGTTTGTTCGTTCTGGTGTGAGATCCCCCATCAGGCAATGCTTCCCTGCTTCTTCAATCCCAGAGTTCAGTACGGCTCTTGCTTCTTCAATCCCAGAGTTCAGTGCAGCTTCTGCTTTGGAGTCTGGTTCTCCATAGTCAATGCAAATAAAGCTCCATTGTGCTGATGGCTTTTGGATATGGGTAGATTAGGAAAAGGATGTCTCCCATTTCCTACTGTTTTTGGTTTTCAGTTCAAGCAGAGGTTGGGGGATGTGTG
>ML682071.1:10249144-10346202 GCA_007922195.1 Podocnemis expansa
ACCCACGGGGTGCAGTGCGCCTCTGCACTGCACCCTGTGGGTGCCTGCAGCCCCCAGAGGAAGCGAAATAGCAGGTCCACACTGTGGACCTGCTATTTCGCTCCCTTATTTCGAGGACACAGTTTTGTTATTTCGAAACAAGTTATTTCGAAATAACAGGTTCTTTCGAAATAGCTTCTTTCGAAATAACAAAACTGTGTGTAGACATAGCCAGTGAGGAAGCGCTCCTTGAGCAGGGGAGCATAGAGGATGTAGAACCCACAGACAGCCAAAAGCTCTTCAAGACCTAGCCAAACCCAAAGAGAACCCACGAGTATGTTCATCGCACACTTTAAGTTCTCTGTTTATATTATGTGTTTCATCTTTCTGGAAGACTGCAGTATAACACTACTTTATTTGTTCAGTTCCAGAACCTTAACACACGAAAAGCCAAAAACAGAGAGAGAGAAAGCAGGCTGATCCGTAAGTCAGAGAACTCACTTCGCTTTGCTCTAGGCTGGCTCTTTGCAGGTTGAATTCTGAAGACTCAGTACCCTGTGCCATAGCAGAAGGGGACAGAGACTCAGGCAACTGTAATTTATCCCCTTCATTAACACTACACTATTTTTTAACTCTTCATGGCACCCAAAACTTATCGTCCTCTTTTCTGCTCTCTTTTGACTGACCATGTGCGGGTGGGGAACAAAGTAATTCTATTTTAAAGTACTCGGGTTATTTTTAAGAGCTTGCACTGACAATAATAGGCAAAATATAAGAGAAAGAAGACATCAAACAACCCCCCAAAATGTTCCCAAATTCCTAGGTTAGCAGAAAACTTCAAAGCTGAGTCTGGAGCACTTCAATTCTCCACCATTGGGAATGTACCAGTCTGGGGAGATTGGGCCCCTGCTTGCAGCTCACCACAAAGTCCAAGGTTCCTACCAACGTGAGCATCATGCACCTTTTCTGTCCGTCAAACATCAGTGTCAGTGAAAAGGCCACAGTAGTTCACCAATGGCCACAAAACCACAGAGCATTTCCCCTTTCTGCTTATGTACGTGGCACAAGGTGAACAGATTAGGGATGTGTCTCCTATCTTCCCAAGGGTGACCAGATGTCCAAATTTTATAGGGACAGTCCCAATATTCAGGACTTTGACATAGATAAGTGCCTATTATTCCTGCCCCTGCTGTGATTTTTCACACTTGCAATCTGCTCACCCTAATCTCCGCAACACAGTTTGGGAAGCCTGCTGCATTCAGTCCCACTTTTATTTCCCATACAGTGACCAGTGTGAAAGTTTCCAAAGGGGTAGCCATGTTAGTCTAGTCCAGCAAAAAAACCAAAGAGTCATGTAAATTTGTTAGTCTTTAAGTGCCACATGACTCAGTGTGAGAGTACTGTGCAGGACACATTTAACGGCCTGGAATACTTGGAATGAGAACAGTACCACTGTAGCTTTTCCAATTTCAAACCAGTTAGCCCACCAACCAATAGCAAATTGTGCTTGGTAACGTCCAAAGTGTGGTTCGCCCTTTCCTCCACTCACAAAGATGCTCTCAGTCCAGTGTCTCTGCACTGGGCGCTGTGGCACACAGATCTAGGAATGTAGCCTTCTGCACCTGACATTTCTGCAATCACTGTAGGTCATTCCTCCCAGTTGTGCATGGTGATTTGATCCCATCTTGCCGTGCTCATTTCACACAGGCCGCAAAGTCCCAGCCCTTGATGTGCAGCTGGCAAATGAATGCCCACAGCAGCTGGTAACTTTCATTCACAGTCAGCATCATCCATGCCTCCTCGCTTCTCTCACTGTCATTGCTGCACGCCCAGCTGATGCTAGCTGTGGGTCTGCAAATACAGAAGACGCAGTTGCCCTGTCTGTGAAACAGATCACGCAGCGCTACGGACCCATTTAGCCACCATGCTTCTGGCTGCGAGATGTTGGAGAGATTGAAAAGCAGGATAAGGAAAGGCAGATCTTGGGGTGAAACAGAGGGAAATGTGAGGACTTGACCACAAACTTCTGGTGTCCCACAATTCACTAATTCTAGAAGCCAATGAACAGATGGTGGTGTGGGGGGGGCACCAGGCGGCCTTAGGGAGGCCACTGGTCTAGCTTTAAACAGACAGTCCTGCCTCTGTAAAGGTCATCTTACGTCCAGTACTGGGCAAAACCAGATGTGATTTTGCCAGCAAGGAACAGGGGGTGCCATAATAGAGCATTGGACCACTTGGACAAATTGGTGCAACTTCACACTCCCTGGGCATGCAATGTCACACCAGCAAGGGCAGGACCCTGCCACTCCCAAAAGTGCTGGAATATCCAGTCTTCTGGGAATCTGCAAGCAAGCCCTGAGGATGCCTGGCTGGCAGTATGTCTTTGGCTGATCTCACCGGTCACTGGGAGGACGTGCTGCACCAGCAAAGGCAGCCAAATATTAAGGCAGTCTAGAGATCTAGTGATGTCACCATCAAGAACGGGCCCAAACCACTCATCTGAATTGCTGCAAACTTCAGGGAGCTGGAAAATGGGAGCCTTTGTTTTGCCCAGCTGGAATTCCCTGCAATGCCCTCATCCAACGGGGGCAGAGAATATGCCACTTATCTTTTTAGCAAAGCGTTAATTAAATAAAAAGCTTCCCAGCAGTGAGCCCTTTTCTGTGAGAAGTGTCACATGACAGGTTCCTATGTAACATTGCTTTGAGCAGCATGGTCCTCTGACAGAAAAGAAGAGCCATAGAAAATAGATGATCAGCTCTCTGGTATCATCCCAAGGTGATTGGAAATGCCTAGGGCAGAGGTCCCCAAAATTTTTAGGTCATGCTCCCCTTTGCCCCTGTCTGTGCCTCTTTGCTCCTGTCCCTCCAGGTGGGGCTGGGAGCAGGGCCATGGGAGTCCCAGCCAGGGGATTTGACTGGGAGCAGGGCTGCAAGGATGGACAACTGAGGTTGGGAGCAGGGCTGGGGTCAAGCCAGGAACTGCAGCTGTGGGGCAGAGCTGGGGGAGCTGGAAGAGAACTTGGGGCAGAGCAGGGCAATGTGGCACTCCCTCCCAGCCCCCCAGGGGGTTGGCCAGAGCCCTGCCGTGCCCCCACAAATGTTCCTCCTGCTCTGTGCAGGGGGTACACCCACAATTTAGGGACCTCTTGTTGAGGGAAATCTCCCGGAGATACAGAACGGGTCAGAACCCCCAGATCTGATCCATCAGGTTTATTCCTGAGGTTCTTTGAGACACATGGTTTGCTCTTGCTTTCATTTATTTTTTCAGTGCCGTGAATTGTTTACCAGAACTCTGGCACCCCAGAGACCTACAATACCCAGAGCATATCAGCAACCCTACAATAACACAGCTAGTGTTTAACATAAACAGCAATGAGGGGGTGCAGGGAAATAATGAGAGTGACCCAGGCCGTGCAACATTGTAGGCAGCGTGCAGCCTTCTTGGCACCCATTTAATACAGACCAATTTATTCCACAGAAGTTGACTATTACAAAATTCCACTTCATTAGAGCTTCAAGGCAGATGAGACGTTAATCAGGAAAACCTTGATATTCTGCAGGAGGCTTAAGCCTTGGAAGGAAAAACACTTTCTTTTAAATGCTTTCATTTTACTTTGAGGTTAATAGAAGGCTAATTTGAAAGCATTCGGTTAATGAGAAAGCTAAAAATACTCCTGCACAGACCCTTCCTCTGTAGCGCCTGTCTCGACAGCGCCAGCTGCGGGTGTCTGTACCAGCTCAAGGTCCTAGAGGGGAAAGAGGTTATAAATCATTCCTGTTCAGGAGGCCATCAGGACATAGCTGGCCTCCCATAGGTGGTGAGGGCTGGGGGACAGTGCCCTGCAGATGAAAAGGCTGCTTTAATTGAGCAGCTTATTTCAGATATCTTTAGGGTGCCCAGATATCACGTGAGAAGTGGGGCTGGTAGGCATGTCAGGGGAGACGAGCAACCTCTGCTATTCATATTGCTATTCACAAGAGGTCTGGGACCTGCCCTGGAACACAGGAGACCTGGGTGCTAATCGGCATGACCTTGGGCAAGTCACTGCCATGCTCTGTACCTCAGTTTCCCCTCCTGCCTTTTGCCTGTCTGGTCTAGGCTGGAAGCTTTTTGAGGCAGGGGCTGTCTCTTTCTGTGTCTCCGGGACAGTGGGGTCTGGATCTCAGCTCGGGTCTCCAGTTACCTCCAGAAAATGAGCAATCTGTGATGCTGGCAGGCCAGACACCAGCACGCACCAAGCTCCCTGGGCCTCCACTGAGTGCTGACAAATACATGGCTGTACTCTGTATGGCTCAGCATTGTTAAAAAGGGTGTTAGAATTACAAGACTGTGTTTAGTATTTCAACGTTATTGAAGGCTTGTGAGTTGCTGCCGGCATTCATCTCACTTATAGCATCTGTGTCCCATGCTGGAAGGTAATATTTGAGTGTTTGCGTTGTAAGCCTTTGTCACTGTGTAAATCAGCAGCCAGGAGAGAGACATTAACTAGTGTGAAATGCTGGTCTCCATTCGGAGACTTACGCCCTGCCTGACAGGGAAGGCCCCTCGACATCAGGCAGGATGGAGTGGAAAGGAACATTGTAGAGGATGAAGGACTTGACTGCCCCCCATCCCCAAAGATGAGTCCTGCAAGTGAATTCCTCCCATCAGCTGATTTTGCAGCTCCAAGCAGAAGTGGGGAAGGGAAGCGAAACTGCTAGCAAGGAGGAAACTCTATGTTGCTTGGGAGCAACAACTCTATATTGCTTGGGAGCGGGCAAAAATCCCCAGTACTTAGGTTAGCCCTAATGGACATGTAGAGCTTGCTTATCCTAGAAGCATCTATTGCTTTTTGAAACTTGCAATTGGAACTCATTTGTGCGTAGCCACATTTGCGTTTTTTGATCCCGTGAATAATTCTCTGGTTTCCTTTCCTATTGAATCAATCTTTAAATAGTTTATTACAGGGCTGGGCACAAGCATGGCCTGAGGTGTGAGATCTAAGGGGCAACTGACCTGGGATAAGTGATGGATCCTTGGGATAGGGAGGAACCTGAGTATTGTGGTGACCCTTGATGTAAGGAACCATCTCTTGCAAAGGTGGTGACTCAAGACAGACTGATGTACCCAAGGCAGTTGTCTGTGGCTCTGTGTTAAGGCTGTTCTGGTGCATGGGGAGTTTGCACTTGGTAATTGGTAGTGAACACTAAGTGCAGAACTCAGAGCCATTTGGGGGATTCTGCCCTGGTGCCTAACAGTTGGCCATGAGGCTGGCCCTGCTTTCTTGAGCTGCTACAGGACAGCATGACACAATCGTGAGACCCTGCTGTTTTCATGACACCAGTGAACTCTACCCAGGGAGCTGGCCCATGATCTGTCTCTGCTGTTCCTGCACACCCCAGCTTGGGGCTGTGAGCTGGGGAAGGTTGGAGGGAGCCGTGTGATGAAATGGGCCTGTGAGTTCATGTGGGAATCTCCCATCTTTAGCTTGAGGTCTTTTTTAAAGAGTTTTATGGGCTTTTTCACAGAGTCATAGATTTCAGGTCCAGAAGGGACCATTGTGAGCATCCCAGACCCTCCCCCAATAACTCCTGCTCCCGCTACTTCATGCCCCTCCCCACTTTTCCAGTGCCCCAGGACTATTTGCCATTTTGCCAGCGGTCCAGCTGACGTTTCTGCCTGTCAAATTCGGCACAGCCATTGCCTGTCAGCCTGAGTGATGTGGAAGGTGCCTTTCGTCTCGTCTCTTGCCATTGTCAGCGACATGCATATTTCACGTCACGCCGGTCGTTGCCTGTTCACAGGAAAGCCTTTAGCAGCCACTTTGAGTGTCAGACACACATGCCCAGAATCCAGCTCATTCCCCCCCTTCCCACAGCAGCCGAGACAGGAGACAAGTGGCAGGCATCTGCGGAGAGAGCAGTAGAATGTGAATGAGCAGACACCAGGGTCCGGGGGGTGAGGAGGTATGGGAGGGGACTGGCACCTTGCCTTTCCATTCGGGAAACCTGGACTGCGTCCCAAGTGAGAATGGCTTTGATTCTCCCCCAGCTTTCGTTCCCCAGTAGCCGGCACAAAAGCCACAGCATATCACAGACATTAATGAAGTCTGCCTTCAGCACTCCTGTGTGGAGAAGAGTATTGTCAACTCAGCTACACAAATGGGAACAGACAGATTCAATGGCAGGCTTAAAGACTCCCCAGGCTCTAGTAGAGCTGCGAACTGAACGTAGGTGCCCCTCTTAGCAGCCCATGTTGTAACCATGAGGTCAGGTTTCCTTTCTTTAGAAAGTAGTCGGCACTAGACCTGATCTCACCTCTCATCTAGATAGGGGATCCACCTTCATTTGCCAAAAGCCGCGCACTTTACAGTGAGGTGTGCATAGAAATGCATTATTCCACCTGGCTGCATGGCTGGGAGGAGAGTTGGGGGGCTAAATATTTAAGATCCATAAAGCGCTTTTTGACCTGTGGATGGAAGGATCTAAGACAAGGGGAAACCTTTGGCTACAAATCATCCCAGAGAGCAAGAAAAGGAGATAATCCGTAAGGAGGCAATGTGGCACCTTTACGCTTTGAAGGGGCTGTTTGTTTGTGGGACAGGGACCAGACACTTTTCTTTGCCAGCCCATGCTTCTTCCAGCCAGAACGCTAAGGCTGGCATGCACGTCGTTTATAAAATACTGTAGTCAAGGGAATACTTTGTTTTATGGTACATAACTTTGTAATGTGGAACTAATGTTCTGTGGCCAGTTACACTGCCTCTTCAGAGACATCAGGAGATGGGGAGAAACCATGACGTCTTCAATGCACTTCTCGGGCATCAGTGAACCCTGAGCCATGTCATAGGGGTTATTAACTCTTTGTAGCCTTGACCCACTTCAAGGTAACTGGGGCCAGGAAATCAACAGCTGTCCCTTTCCAGCATCCTTGGGTGTCTCCTTATTAACAGATGGTCAGAAGAAAAATGCAATCTTGGGCCCAACAGAAGCCACCTGGAAAGAAAGCTGGCTCCAGATTTTCCCGAAAGCAGGGGTTTGGCAGAGAACCCAATAGAGATGAAGATCCATACAGCAGAGGCCTTGAGAAGCTACAGTGCATGACAATGGACATGTGATGGGGACTGCAAACTTATCTGCCAGACAGTCGTCCTGAAATGTTGAGACTGGCATGAGCCACACGAGAATGTAGCATTGGAAAGACACATTTTCTGTATGAGGAACCAGCTGCCAGATGAGACCGTTGACCATTAAGTGACAGATTCACACAAAGAAGCTGAATGATGCATCTGCACAGCCAGTTAGCAGAAGGACTAATTGGAGACCAGGTTATTGGTGATAGAGTGGGCACATGCAGGCTAGCAAAAACTGGCAGGGGGAAGAGAGGCCTTCAGCAATGTCTCTCTGTGTCAGTGTGGCCCTCACAACCTGAGCTGGGGGCATTTCTGGCACATGATCACCTAATCAAGTTAGCTACTTCATCAAGGGCTCATTCACCTGCTCATCCACCAATTTGACTTATGCCATCATGTGCTAGAAATGCCCCCACACCTTATACATCAGAAAAACAGAACAATCTCTGCACCAAAGAATAAATGGGCACAAAACTGACATCAGAAATCACAGCATTCAAAAACCAATAGCTGAGCATTTCAATCTTCCTAATCACGCTGTTGATGATTTGTTGACAGCTGTGCTCAAGCAAATGGGTAACACATCAAGACTTCAAAGAGAAACTGCAGAATTGGAACTGATATGCAGATTCAGTTGTGTGAAAGCAGGATTAAATTGTGACTATGGATTCTTCTGCCATTACAACAAGTGATTTGACCTCACCTTCCTCTATGCGCTGGTTCCCAGTGTTTGAATCTTAACAACTGCTTTGATTTGCTGTTACAGTATGACCTGATCCCATGACTTACACTTCCCTGCATTTATTTTCCTCCCATTCTGTAAATTCCCCCATCTTCAAAGCATCTGACGCAGTGGGATTTTCTCCCACAAAAGCTCATGCAATACATAAATTTGTTAGTCTTTAAGTGCCACAAGAGAGAGTCCTTGCTTATTTTGCTGAACTAGACCAACATGGCCACCCCTTTGGAACCTGGCAATATATAAAAATGTACTTTAACAATGGAAGGAAGAGTCTTTTGGGGGACTCTGGATGCTGATTTTTTGCACCAGCATCCCACATGCAGTGTCCTTTGTTCAGATTTGTTTTACGATCAATTGAAAATAAGCTGGCTGGGCTCAGCCCAAACCCTCTTGGACAGAGCCACGTCACACACCAGCCCTGAATTTGCTGTGGCTGATGCTTTAAGAGAGTCTGAGAGAGCAAGGGGAGGGGGCGATATGTGTTGGGACTGAGGTGCAAGGTCAGATCTGTTCAAGCTCCCATGCTGGGAAGTAGGGAGGCCCTCTAGGGCAAGATCAAAAAGCATTAGCCAGACCTCATGAGGGGAGGGCAGCCCAGTTCCTGGTTGCTTTACTCCAGAATCTCATCTGCATTAATAGTTTTTCCCTTTCAAAGGTGCCACGCAGACCTCAAAACACTCAGAACAAAGTGGAAACAGTTATTTTCCATGGGTTCATGGAGGCCAAAGCTAAATTGCTTCCTTGGAATGAAAGAGAGCGTTCTTTAATTCCCTTTACATAACGTGTTAAATAGTTCCCTTGTTGTTGCTGCCTAAGAAATGCAGTTCCTCAACACCCCTCCCAGACACACACTCCTGTTCTCTGTTCTACGGCTCTTTAATGACAGCTTTACAGATGTTTCTCCGAGGCGCTTTTCAGAGAGGTCTACGATGTCCTTAACCTCAATTTTTCCAAACAATTAAGACACTTTATTTCAGGCGATGATGTAAAAAGCAAACCAAAAAGGTGAGGAGAAAGGGGGAATTACTTCACTGAGGGGGAAAACACACATGCACATCTACAAAAACGCCTTGATTGTTGCTAACACTACATTCAGTCCGCCTAGGTGCGCGGCTCCTATTGACAGTTTAAATTTTCTGAGGGGGGGGAAAAAAGAACAAAAGTGGTAGATAATTGTGGTGGAATGCGATGATAAGTTATGTTTGGTATCCTTTTTAGAACCATTCCCCAGGGGCCCATTATGGTAATTTTTCTTCTATAACTGGCAAATTGTATAACGAGTCAGATGATAAACTAGCAAGCAAGGCAGAAATTTGCATTTTAATACAACTGTCTAAATCATTTTTCCACGTCAGGGCTGGACGGGACACTTTTGCAGCTCTCCCCGCACTCAGAGCTGCTGAGGGGTCAGGGCCCATGTTTGCTGCCTGCTCTCCAAGTATGATGTCCCTGCTTTTCAGGCTGCTTTTCACCACTCCACTGGGCCAGCCCTGTGGGAAGCACTGAGCATCTGGTGGACGGAAGCTGGGGGGCTGTTTCAAAGCAACAAATTAATTTAATGGGTGTTTTATTCCTACTTCTCTCTGGCTCCAGGGCACAAGTGCTACACGATTATCACTTAATGCAGTGCAGCCAGGTTCTCTCTACTCACATGGGAGCAGTGAAATACCCCTGGCCAAATCCTGCTGTGGCTACATATTAATCCTATGCATTAGATGGTCATTACACAGGAGGGATTTAGCAGGGTTCGCCCTGGGACCTGGATTCTGTTTAAAGGAAGTGGAAATAATAGTGTTGGCGTTTTAGTTGCAGCAGGCCCTGGTAGCCAGCAGCGGCAAGCAGCTGTCAGTTTCTCCCAGTGAAAGCGGGAGTGAGAATGTGTTTGTACAGCTTTAGAGTCATAGAAAATGGATGAGACCATGAGAGGCCATCGAGTCCAGTCCCTTGCACTCATGGTGGGACCAAGTACCCTCTTAAACCATCCCTGACATGTTTGTGTCTAACCTGCTTTTAAAACCTTCCCATGACGGAAATTCCACAAACGGCCTAGGCAACTTATTCCAGTAGTTCATCACCCTGACAGCTGGGATTTTTTTCGTATTGTCCAACCTAAACATCCCTTGCCGTAATTTAAGCCCATTGCTTCTTGTCCTATCATTGGCAGTTCAGGAGAACAATTTTTCTCCATTCTTCCTCATGACAACCTTTTAGGTACTTGAAAACTGTTATCATGTCCCCTCTGTCTCCGCTTTTCCAGACCAAACAAACCCAGTTCTCTCAGGTTGTGTCTACACTTGGAATTTAGATTGAATTAATGAGGATTAATACGAAATAAATTTGTGCATGGCCACACTGGCTTTCATTACTTTGACATAAGCAATTCCTTAGTTCGAAGTAATGAACCCTTACTTCGAAGTTATAAAACTTCCCTTAACTTTGAAGTAATGGTTAATTCGAACTTATTAGTTTGAATTAACCCAGTGGAGCCATGTTAATTCGAAGTAACTGTTAGTTCAAATTAACGTGGTTTGATCTTCTCTGTCCTAGGGTGCCTTCCTCCTTCTATGTATTGCGTAGGGGTATGACCCTTCTGGGGGGCCATGTTGCCACACTTCCCATGGAGCCCCCTTCCTAAATTGAACTAGCAAGTCCTCTCCATGGACATGCTAGTTCAACTTGGGTTTCTAGTGGGGCCATGTTACTTCAAATTAACTTACTTCAAATTAACCATTATTGGTTTGATTTAATTAGTTTCACGTAAGTTAATTCGAAGTAACGGTCTAAGTGTGGCCCATTTTCCACCATGGCAAGGAGTTGAACTCCACTTGTTCTCAAGCGGGGCATGTATAGGGCCCAGTGTTAGCCAGTGGACAGCTAGCAAGCCAACAGACATCTGCCCCCCGCCAGTCTCTCTTTCTTGGCATTTTATTGTCCATGCCCGCTCCTTGTTGACCTTCCGCTAGCTTCAAGATTTGTCCAATTGCAACTCAGTCAGGTGAGACCTTATCACTGGGAGAATCGCACGTGCACACGGAGATGTTACACAAAAAAAGCAATTTATTTTGCCGGCAGCTCTCTGCATCCTCCACCTCTCGATTGCTGTGCTATTATTATAGCCTGGAGAGGAGTTCACACCTTCTCAGGCCAGGTTTTTTCCGGTCTCAGACGCTGCATTGATATCAGACATCATGATTAACTCAGAGGGAAAGACCAGGCTAGTGGTTTAGAACAGGGTGCCTGCGTTCTAGCCCCACCTCTGCCAATAATTTGAGCATGGCAAGTTATTTACTTAAACAGCCCTACTGGGACAGACCATTGGTCCATCAGACCCTAGACCCTATCCTCCAACATGGCCGGTGCCAGACGTTTCAGAGGGAATGAAGAGAACAGGCCATCACCCAGTGATACATTTAATGTCTCTGTGCCTCAGCTTCTGTCTCTGTACTATGGAAATGCTACCCCAGGATTATAAGAATAATGGGGTTTATACTCCATAGGAGGGTTGGATGGGTTAATTCGTTCCCAGTCATAGGGCACTGAGTTCTCAGAGGGCAAGAGCTAATGGATGATTATGTCAGACTAATCGTTCTGGTTGTGATGAACTATCGGGAAGGGCAATTTCTTGATTTAAGCTAGCACCAAGATCTGTGTAATCCTGCCATGGTAAGGGATGGAAACCAGAACAATGCTATGAATAAAATGTTTGTCACAACAGCCCATTTGCTGAGGTCGCCGGTGGGAGAACTCAGGGCAGGAGACAGGGGTCCCTTAAAACAATAACAATACATTAAACAGCAGCACTAATAAGATCTCAGACTTCTTGCTGCGGTTACAGCATCTAACACGCACAAGGGCTTTCTTGCTGCAGCTCAGCAAAGGGGAAACTAACAGCTCGTGTAATATTAAAATTAAGTTTAAAATTCATCAAAGATCCATGATGTGGGACTAGAAAGCAGCAGCTGGGGGGTTGAGAAATGCCAGTGGCTTCTGTTAACAAGCCAAGATGCTAAAAGGAGTCAGAGCCAGAACTGTGCAAACCGTTCCTGTTCAAAGCACAGGAAGAATTTCATCTTCTCTTGAGTCTCTACAAACCACAACTGACACCAGGTTCCTTTCCAGCAAACCGGAGCCAACCTACAACAAATTCTTCTCCCTCTCCACGGGGTCCTTGGCTTAGCTCCAGCTCCAGGCGGTGTTTGGTTAGGTTGGCTTTGTTTCACCTCTGGCGTCATCACAGCACAGGCAGTGTGAACCCCACACAAAGCGAAACCAAGAGAAGAGGATTCAGGATTAAATAGATCACACCTGGTTGGTCCAGCCCGCCCCCCCCCAAATAACTTCCTCATCCCACCAGTGCCATCCACAAACTTCTCTGGTGCTGTCTACAGATGTCCTGGAATTCAGGAGGAACATTTATAGGGACACGCAGTGAACACGGCAAGTGATGCCATCACCAACCCATCCACTGCCTGGGTTGTCATGGGACAGTGGGAAAATCAAAGGCTATATGGGAAGGTTTCTGGTATAACCATCCCAAGGTGTGAATTTAAACCCAGTGAGTAAATCCAGCATGGCCATGTTCCTGTGTAAGTGGAGCCTTTTCCCAAATTTAGCTTAGGTCACTTGGAAAGAGATTTAAGATCAAGCAAGTAACACCTCTCCTGGAGCAAAATCAGAATGGCTAGTCAAACTACACCTGCATGAGTGAGGTAGGTGAGGCTTTAGGATGCCTGAGGCTCCCAGCTTGGTGGGAAATTGTGCAGAAACCCAAGGGATCTTTCTAAAGCATGCTGGGGCTGGGGGCACCTCCTACCCCTGAAAGAAAGGCTGGTGGTTACCACTGCTGTTGGAGAATCCCAAGGGGCTTCGCAGCTGTTTGTGGATTAAGCCCAAGAAGGAGGGACAGCCCCTGGGAGTGGGATGTGGAAGCGATTCCTCCAAGACAGGCGGAGAGTGAGAAGGGCAGAGCCTGCAACAAGACTTCAGAGCCCACCTTCCAGGCCTCACCCTAACCCCAAGACCCTCCTCCTTCTGCCTCTACCTAAGCATTGGAAGCTTCTCTCTGGAAATCAGTTAAATCTAATCTGAGTCCAGATCCATGGGAATGCCTGGGTCACCATGGGGCAGAGTTAAGGTTGTCTGGTACTTTCAGGCCAAAAGGCATTTGGGTTTCTTTTAAACTTCACCCTAACTCTGAATCTCCAGGATTTATAATGCTTGCTTTGGGGATAAACACCTTGTCACTGTAACAGCATATAGTTGATATGGATACTTTACCTGAATATGGCTTTTGTTTGGCCTGTAGAGTTTCTTCAGGTGTACAGCCACTGAGCAGCCTACAGCTGTGTCCTTAGTTACCCAACGAATAAACCTGTCTCAGGATCCCAAACCTAGCTGGCTCTACCCTTTGCTGTTTCTCCACTTTTATGCAGCAGCTCACTAACAGGTTGCACAAAGCTGACAAGAGCCACCAGTTGAGGTCTTAGGGAGCAGACAGACCCTTTTCTTCACTGCGAGCCTGAGGGGGATGTGTCAGGTTCCCTACTGCATTGTTCATGGGATAAAAGGTGTCAGTTCTCTGAGCCAGCCTTTGCGGAGACCCAGCCTGACCTGCTTAGCCTCCATTGGCCTTTCAGAGCAGAAGCAAGCCGCTGCCAGTGGAGGCATAAGGAAGCAAAGGTGTAGTTCATATTTTATTGAGCAAGATAGTTTGTCTTGTCGGCCATTCAGGCAGAAGCTGTGTGCAAGCTGGCCAGGTTCCTTGGGGAGATGGAGGTACCAGCCACACGCTTGGCTGTTTCGGGCAGCTTCAGTTTCCTTTTGGTCTCTGGTAGCTTGTGTGTCCTAAAGGCTGGAGGTGTGATGGTGAGTGGGACAAGTTTGTGCCAGTAAAGGTGCCCCAAACGCAGTGGGAATTGTGTCTTCTTGGTTGAGGTGCTGGTAAGGGAAAGCTCCTCTGTGGGGATTGACACCTGCTTTCAGCACCGGCCCAGCCTGATGGCTTTTGCCCCTCACTCACACACATCTGGGTGCTGCTGGGAGCTACTGGTCTACAGAGCCTATCTACCGCAGGATTAGGGGCCCTCCTCATAGACCAGGGAGCCATTATGCTAGGAGCTGTACGAAAAGATGCCCTGTGACCCAAAGAGCTTAGGAACAAAGCAGGAAATGGAAGACAGCACCCAGACAGAAGGAGACATGGGAACAACTCAACAACTGGCTCTTCACTTAGGGTCTGTTTTCTTCCCACTCTGCCCACCAGCTGGATGGCTCTTGATTTCTTAATGACTCTGCCCTCAGATTAGGCCTAAGGGACCCAGCTGTAAGCCAGCTCCCGGGATAACCACAGTGCCAGGATGGGGGTGAACTGTCTGAAGTGGGAAACTTACTGCTATGGCAAGGGATGGCTGGCTGAAGAGTTGGGGGGTCTTTGAGTTAGGATCCTCGCTGAGGAGAGCTGGTGTTGGACCAGCTGTCCCTGCTCAGCTATGACAATGGCCACCAACAGCTTTCGACCTGAAACTCACCATTCTGATGAATTTGTCAATCCCCAAGTTGCTGCAGATACATCAGCCCTGGAGCAGGATTTTACATAGAATAAATGGGGCTGAGCCCAGACAAGCCAGTGATGCAGCAGCTCCGGATTCACCTGCAGGGGACAACAAACCAAAGCAATTCCCTGCACAGAGGACAGTTGTGCCAAATTCTTGCAAATGGTGGAGACAGAAAAGCCTACTTTCCTCTTTCCCCAGAGGCAAAGGGGAAGCCATGCAACAGGCCTTTCTGGTTAGCTTTCCAGGGGCTCTGGACCCTCAGGAGGTGTAGAGTGAGGAGGATGTGTCCTCCTGAGTATGGTTTGCCTCAAAAGCCTGACTCAGCTGCCACTAACAGCTCAGACGCTAGAAGACAAATGGAAAAAAAAAATCCCAGAGCCGATTTTCTCCTCATTTTTAAACCAAATCTCATGATTTCCATGGGAAAGGGAGTACACTTCTTGACAGTTGCACATAAGCAGGTGGCTGAACTGTCTTGTACCCCTCACTTACTGATACCGTGGCTCTCAACCATGGTTCCTTCTGCAAAATTTTTCCTCTGGCATCATGTTTAAGGTTGGGATTCCCAAACGAACCTGTGGATAGGTGCCAAATTCATTTGGAGGTGGGTGCCCCTTAGGAATCTTTGGAAAGCCCCCAGTCTTGAGTTTCACAGCAGCATCACATGCATCCCTTTGTGGGTGGGGAGAGCATTCCCTGACTGCTCCACCCCATCTTGTCCTGGGTGGGGGAACATCCCTGATTTCACCCTACCTGGCTCCCTGCCCCTGCTTATCTGCTGCAATAGAAGGATGCTAGAAATTCATTCAATAGAAATTTGATAGTGAAATGCTGGCTTCTCCTGACAGGTTATAAATAGCTGCTTTGAATCCAATTTGAGGTTTTGATTAAAAAAAAAAAAGTGACAGACCGAAAGCTAGCAGCCATCCATCTGTGACAAACAGAACTCTCTCCCCCTTCACTCTCCAGCCCCAGCCCTGCACCATTACGGCAGACATCCTGCGCACCGGGCCTCGCCGTCCCAAGGGACAGGAGTCCATTAAGACAAAGGCTTCTCTCAATCTCTGTTCCAAACGGGAAACCTAATTAAGATTTTATAAACACTCCCCCAACATGGAGAAGGAAACTGCCACCAAACGAGCATGACCAAGATCACCCAAATGAAGTTATTTCCTTGCCCTGTTTTAGTCCAGTTTTTAATTAACTGGCTGCAGTGATATGGCGTCGCTCCATGGAACTGTGTCATTGTGATTCATTAGGAGCTTTTGGCTGGAGTTCTTGTTCCTCAACCTGCAGCTGTTTCATTTTCTCCATATTCCACCTATGACCTCACCCACTCCCCCTTTAAAGTAGTCACAGGGACTGCCTGCATTATTCATTTGACTGGGGAGGGGCAGCAGGATCCTGGCATATAAGGAGCGATAAGCTGGTTTCCCCTGGCAGAGTGTCTGGTTTTAGAGATGGTCCATTAAAAAAATTCCTTCATCAAAACCTGCCACATGGTCTGGTTGGGGCAGACAGACAGGAGAGTGTAGGGGACAGATAGGTGACGTGATCTGAAACCTTTCTTCACCACATTCCAACCTCCACCAGCACAGATGAACTTCTTACATGCCGAAGGGAACAGGCCTTGGTTCAATCCCTAGCAGAAAGCCCCACTACTAAGCAGCATCAGCTGGCTTCTTGGTGGTGGTCCCAGCAGAGGAGTCGGGGCTGTCAAGGAAGGGCAGCAAGTGAAAGCTTTAAACCCAGGCAAGAGTAATGTCATGGGGGTAGGAGGAAGGAACCACCTCAGAGATCTTGCCTCCTCCAGGCCAGCTCCCCGTGTAGAAGGCATCAGTCTTTGGACTGTTAAATCAGACCCGGTCCTTGGTGCCATCAGTGAGTTCCCAAATGATGGAGGACCCCTAGCTCCAACTGGACACATGAGACCATGCTATCCGAGACAGGCCTGCCTAGAGCCATCCATCCACTAGCGATCTCCTGGCTGCGTCACTGCAGCTCCTCTGGAAACGACGGGACACACCTCGGAGAACCTTCAGTGGGCACTGAATGCAGATCGTCATGAATTCAACGTGCCGGCCTTCTGCCCTGGCTCTTCACCGAGCCTGGCTGAGGATCCCCAGCCTGATATTCAGCTTCCTGGGATTGGCTGGGACCCCAGGATCTCCCACAACAGCTCCCCAGCACCAGATGAGTGACACTATTAGCCTGGGGGCAGCCCAAGAGCCAGCTCATCCATGGAATTGCTCCTCATCCCCACAAAGGGCAGGGAGCCCCATAGGTCACCACACATCCCTACAATGAGCTCCTGTCCCTCATTCCCTTCCAAACCAGCTTAACCAGTCAGCCCAGCTTTTCCTCCCAGTGCCTGGAAGTGGAGAAAACTCCTCCTTCTTACTGCTGGTTTTCCACTTTTGGGAGGTGCCCCGATTCCGTGGTGATGGGCACCCTATAAAAACAACCTGATAGAGGAGGAGCCACCCTCTCATGAGCAGGGGGCAGTGCTGGCAACTCCCCTCCTCAGGACTCTGAATCCAGCCCGGTTCACTAGCCTGGAAGTACCCTGCCAACAATTGCTCACCTCTCTCCATTGCAACAAGTGGGCCTGGCCAGTAACGTGATATTGCTGTATCGGGTAACAGATGAGTGCCATGCACCTGGTCATCCTGGGCATTCCTTGGATTGGTCCTGAGCACCTCACGGACCAACTGAATTAGTGCACTTTGCTGAGCCAAAGTGATCTGCTCTCTGCTGCCCACGCCCCTAGTAATTGTTGTCCTTGCATGTTGGGGGCCCTTTACCAATTCAGCACCAGTGAATCTCTCTCTCTCAGGAATTTTTTATGCCCATTCCCAACACCCCTCCAGCTGTTCCCTTCTCACACAAACCCCCTTTATCCCCAAATGGCCAAAAGGATCCATACCCACTGTATAGCCCACACAGGGTACATCTGGGGCACAACCAATGCAGGGTGAGATGGAGCCTCCCCCACCATCGCCATTGGGTGACAGCTGCCTTTCCTATCAGTCCTGGATGGAAGGGATAATCCAGACAATGAGCTGTTTGTGTCCCCAGGGCCCGCAGCATGGTTTCTTTGCATGTAGTGGGAATTAAATCGTGTTTCTGTGGTTCTGTCTCACTGCCTCCTTTGGGAAAACACCAGTTCTTGAGGCTTTGTTCAAACCAATTTCCATTGTTCGGAGTTTAGATACAGAATCTATTCACTGCCTTGATATTTTTTCCATCTTTATTATTACCATTAAGGTAAACACGAGGCTGCTGAAATGTGCCAGGAGGACAGCCCCAGGAATTAAAGATCCCGTCCAACAACAGAACTGATACGAGGTGGGAAACAGCAGGGCAAATGCCCCAGTCATGTGACCCCTTGCCCATGACAGGCAAGTGCCAGCATTTCCCATCCCTATGACACATTTAGCCCTTGGCTTCACTGCATATCTACAGGCCCAATGAGTTCTCACTGCATGGGCGCATTCTGTAATGTGGACATCTGCGCATTGAGAACTGGGCTGAGACCCATCAAAACTCATTTCACACAGGTCTGCAAACAGCAACACCTGTGGAGCTGGAATTGAACCTACTACCTTGAGTTGAAAGGCTCTCTGGTGTGTTACCAAAGCATTGGTTCTCCTTTCTCATCTGTGTATGCACAAGATTGCTGTTTGAGTCCATCTTGTCTCCCTGATATCTGGACAGCCCAAGGGAGGTGGAGAGGGAGATGTTTGTGTGGTGAGAAGTCTCCAGGCTACCCACCCCACCATGGCAAGAGAGGGGACTTTATGCAATGACTTCAAGGGCTATACAGCTAGTTTCCACCCTTTCCCTGAATTAGCATAAGTGACACTCACTTTGTATCCACATGTTTACAATCAGGACCAGATGGCCAGGCTATGGATTCATTTCAGCACCACTCCGCTGCATTTAACTGAGCCAAGGATTGAATGAGGCACAACAACAACAAAAAGCCATATTCCCACTTGATCTTCCTAGATATTTATTAGCTCTCAGTTAAAAGACAGGGGGGGCCTTGCCAGCTGTCAGCACTTTTATCAAATCTCTGGAATTCTATTAAAAATTACCCAGGAGCACTTGGGGGGGTCAGCTGGTTTGTTTGGGGTTTTTTCTTTTTAAGGTTTATGGAAGTCATGGATAATTACCAATGACTATATTTATGTTGCCAAATTATTTATAACAGGGAAAAGGAAAAAATCCCCCAGAATGCTGATCAAACTGAGGGATATTCACCAAGCTATTAAGATATCTTTACGTGACACAAACTGGAGCATCGCTGACAGGGAGCCAGGTTTAAAACAACCAACCAATGGGCGATGCTCGTGCAAGCTTTAAAACAGTCCTTTCCCTGTAAATCCACTGCAGGGAAAGCTGATCAGCTGGCCAGAGATGTGTGGTGGAAAGTCAGGAGTGCTTGGACTTAAACACAGTGACTCTTTGTCAAGATAAAACACATTCTGTTTAGTCTCCAAATGGGACGCAAGACTGTGTTCATGTGTCAGTCACACACAAAAAGAGGGTGAAGAAAGGCCAGTGGAATGGACCAGCAAGCACAAACACCATCTTTGAGTCAGCAAGTTTTGCTCCCCAAAGGTTTTGACTTTGAGGATCTGAAGAGGCCAGCTTACATTAAACAGAACAAAAAGCATTTTGGATAAACAGGAAAAAAAATAGTAAGGACTCTTCCACTATCCGATCCAACCTTTTCAGAGATCTTTCTCCTTCTTGAGAAACACTCCCTGGCTTGTCCTTGAGTGCCTCCTGGACCTTCTGTCCAACTAGGTAGTTCTCCTATGGCCCCTGTCACTGCAATATCTTTTAGACCTTCAGTCCCCAGCCCCTGTGCTACCCCACCAGAGACATTAAGATCTGAGCCAGGTGCTAAAGCCCTCTCTCTACAGCTGATCAGAAAGGACTGGAGACACCCACGCAGCAGCATACAAGTTATCCATCTCCAACTTGTGCATGCCCCCTTTGGAACATAGGGCCCATCTGGCTCGATCCGCTGGCCCCAAAGTCCTTCTAACATAAGTCCTGCCTCCAGCACCTGATGCTGTGGAGGAAGATGGAGGAGACCCTTCAGAAGGGCTGGTGACTGACAGCACTTGCTGGCTAGCTGGGAACTGATTCTCATGCCGGGTGCCCAACTCCAGTGAATAAGGCAGAGGCCGAGTGACTCTGAGCAAGAGCAGGGATGTTATTGGGATGTAGAATGGCTGCCAGATGGAAGGGCCTGCTGCCCCATGCACTGGATAGTTGAAGATTGCAGGGCTCAGTCTATCAGTGCAGATGCCAGAAGAACTTGCAAAGCAGGGAAAAGCTGGGCTAGGCAACTCTTGCCATTCAGATGTCCCATCTGCCCTGCACACTGGCTGCCCAACAGACAATACAGCTGTGAACATGATCGTGGTCTAGATATGCCTACCCGGAAACACACTAGACTCCATGCAATGCTACCTTAGTCTGGCCCAAGCAGGAGCTCAGCTTAGATGATCATATTGGTCCCTACTGACCTTAGTCTACGAGTCGGTAACTACAATGGTTACTTATTAATAAAGTGCAATATACAGACAGCAGGTATCAGAAAGGAAAACCTCACCATTAAATGAGCCAAGCTGTTAACCACAATGGTTCAAACAAGAGTTTCCTGCAGCAGTGAGTTCCATAAGTTGATGACTACCACACTATACAAGAATACAGGCTTATTTGCCTTAAGCGTAGAGCCCTTTAATTACATCAGCATACAGAAAAGGATTTTCTGATGCATCAGGACAGGATGGATGATGTTAAGGAGAGAGAGGTTTCTGGTCCCTATAAATCCTTCTAGATCAGGGGTTCTCAAGCTTTTTGTTGCTGAGACCGCTTTGGCAAATATTTCAGGCAGTGATGGCCCTCCCCCATGTCTTGCCACCCTTATCAGCATGCATGATGGCTGACAACTTGTGAACTTCCATACCCAATAACTTCATCTCCATGTGAGGAGCCACAACCCCCCATTTGAGAAATGGATGCCCGGGGAGGTTCCACATAAACTCAGAAAGCCAAGAGCTGAACCCAAGAGGAGCAAACCCTGGCTGCAGCTCAGAGGAGCTTTGTTTCACCTGGGAATTCACACACTGCAAGGCTTTCCTTTTTTTTGCAGCAAGAAGTATAACCATAGCTCTATCCAGGGGTCTCAAACATGTGGCCCCTAAAGCTATTTCCCATGGTTCACAATAGCACTATCATTACTGATATTTGCAATATTGTTGTATGAAAAGATTCCAGTGGTGTGGGCCTTGAGCTAACATACTAGTCCTCATGCAGACCTTGTGGTGATTTGAGTTTGAGACCCCTACTCTTAACCCCATGAGTTCTAGCTGCACAGCTCTTGGATGAAGTGTTATGCTGTTGGTGCTGGAGATAAAGAATGAGTCTATAGCTGGCAGTGCATTTATTTCCTAGCTCCAAAGTGACTCCACCAGGAAAAGGGAAGCCCAGGGTTATTGGAGCAGCCTGCCTTCCCACTGAAGAAGGATAGCTTGTGTCAGTCATTCCCTTTCACTCAGGGAAGGCTGGGAGGCAGGTAAGAGTTATTTCAACTTAACTCCCTCCAACTAGAAGATTTATCAGGCTCTCCTATTATGTTGTTTGGAGCACAGAAGCTGATCAACTGGATCTTTCAGACCCAGCACTACTCCACCCTAGAGCAAAAGTTTCCTTAGTTAAACAGAGACAGGAAGGCTTCTTACTCCGCAAACTGAGGAGGAAAAAAAAAAGAGTCAAAGCTTTCACAGTCTCCTATATAGCCCCTATAAGCTTGCACACTGAATTGTCCACTGTTCACTTTATTCTATAGCTCTTCTTCTCATCCATCCCTGTAGTCTGAAACTCCCCTCAGAGAAGGTGAAAAAAAATCCAAACAGGCTGCAGCTGCCCTTTTATTCCCCCACCCCAGAAAGAGGCAGGGCTTAGCTGTGCACTGGGAGGAGCTTTGTTTAGGCAATTCCCTATATAAGGGACCTACCTGCTTTGCCAGCTCTTGTTTAGAGGTTAGAAGTTGCTTAGGTTTTCCTAGGTTACTGTAGGAAATGGTTGTCTCAAAGTATTTTAAATTTCTTTCTCTGTTTAGGTCTGACTCTGAATGTATTCTACACTCAAACAATGATAACTCCCTAGGAGTCACAAGAATAAAAGCAGTCTGAACCCCAGAGGAGGAGATCAGAATTAATCCTTTATGGAAGTGTGCTTTTTTCCTCTGCCTGAAGCTGAGCTAGTTTGAGTTCAGAGGGCTGGGCTGTAGCTTTCATTATCCCTAAAATGAAGTGAGTCCTTTTGAGGTATTCTCTCTGATAATTGAATTCTTCTCCTCCCCTTGTCTCTCCATCAACCAGTCACCACATTCTGATCTGCTGTTATTTAGGGTGTTTCCTGGCACTGCGTTCTTTGGCGTTTTCAAGTCTTGGCTTGTTTTATTTCCTTGCATCCTCCTGCACTTTGCTTGGCACCCTGGTCTTTCTTAAATAGTAGGAGAGAGAGAGAGAATAAATGATGGGGAGGTGTAACAATTTCTCCTTCCCCTCTGCGGTGTCTCCCGTAAGAGATTTTCCTTCACTTTGGTTAAATGTTGACCACTGGAAAAACACATTAGTCTTTAGAAAAACATCTTCCAGGGCTCTTCTGAACCCCTACGCCCAAGTTAACCCTTTTGGCTTCTGGCACATGGGAGTCCTGCGGCATGCAGATTGCTGAAGAGTGGAAGGAGCTTGTTCCCCTTGTCCTGTTCTCTTTCCTTTACATAAAACCACAGCCGTGCTCAGCAATTGACAGGCACCTAAGATCAAGGGCTGCTTTCTGCAAACCTGAAGTCATGACAGGGCGTAGGGAAGGGGTGGTCCCTTTTGAGTCAGATGGAGGGGATGCTGCCCCTGTGGAGGTGAGCTGCCTGAAACTGCTGTTTGTTTTCTGGTGGGGGCCCTGGCAGCTGGCATCTCCCTGCTCTGCCGCGGGGAGTGGAAGATGAATTACTGCAGTGTGTTTGGCCTGGTGTCTGCTCCTGCACCTTGCTGCTGCTGGCTCTAACTGGATCAGCAAGTTACAAATGACTCTTCAGATGCCTTCGTGCCAAAACCAATCTCAACCAACAGGGTCCACCAGAGCTGCCTGCAGCACATCAGCTGCTGATGGGAACAGAACGTCCTTACTTAATAAAGTCACACACACCCCCAACGTGGCTCTCTGGCTGTCTTCCTTGAGACCTGTCAGGGTGACCTTGCATGTTTGCCCACACCAGCCTCCCAGGAACCTATGGCTCTTGTTAACACTCCATGAGCACTAGAGATGAGCACTGAGCTGACGAAAATGCAGAGCCGGCTCTGGTGTGACACTGAACCCCCACTAGCTCTTACAGCTTGGGGGTGGCCTGCCTCTCTAAGGGATCATCCCTAGGAAGCATTGTCTGAGGCCTTCTGCTTATGCAGAGCTCCTCTTCGCAGGGCACAAGAGCACCACTCAAATAAGCAGTTAGATGCAGAAACCCATGCAGAAACCCATACACTTGAAGGCAAAGGAAGGATGCATGAAGGGCGCCCCATATTTTAAACTGCCTGCCTCCTCACCGGAGCAATTTTTATGGGGAGTAAGGAAACACCCAGCTCATCTCAGCTGCCTTCTCTGAAACCTGGTCCAAAAGAAATTCAGCACTTTCACCAAGGGGCACAAAACAGAGACCCAACATAGAGCCCTTGGGGAAAAGAAACGTGCAGATGATACAGGTTCACATTCATGATGCACACAGATCCGAGTCAGCAGGTCATGGTGTGAAAGTTTTCCTGCGTTGCCAGGGCTTCCTCATCACAGGGGTAGGAAAGAGCTCTCAAGTCAAGAACACATTTAAAACTGGAGGAAATATTTGAACACAAAATTGCATTGCAAATTTAAGTCCCTGGGCACTTATAATTTAGCCGTCAGTTGATATATTATAATACTGTCTTATTAAATGACGTGTACAACATCATTCCCAAGCCACTCATTTTAATACTTCCTCTCCCCAAAAAATATAGTGGCAATTAAATATATTAACAGACAATACCCCCTGTTCAATGGTGTCCCTTTGAAACTAAGATTTCCATATTGAAATAGAGAAACAAATGCACTAAAGACCACCCTCAGTGCATGGGTCAGAGTTAAGGTGGTACTGATGACCTACACATTTTTGTATTTGCTAAAACCAGGGCCTTACGTGGGCAGCATAAGATTTATAATGTCCTTAAGCTGTACAATGCCTTGCTTATCTAAGTGCCAGGCTTTTGTAAGTGATACAATGGGTTACTGCAGTGTTGTCACTTAGCAACCTGAGCCAGTTTTTGTAGCAGAAGGTGGGTTTGTTGGGTTTTTCCCCCCATTTGGAATGTAATAAAATTGATGATGGGAGAATCCATCTTCAGAAGAGCAAATGCACAAACCCCACGGAGCTTAGTAAATACCACCTTTGTACCCTGGGACAGATTCTCAGTTTCACAGAGCCATTTGCATGGTGGTGTAAAGTCAACTGAACATGACTGGAGATTTGCATTCCTGCTGTGGACAGAAAAGCTCTGACAGTGGTAAAGCTATCAAAGAGGGCAGAGCCCCCTCCAACACTGGAAATTTCTGGTCCTTGAATGATCCGGCACGGCGTTGCAGTGCCCCAACTGTGGGTCACTTTTCATTTGATTCCAGCAGGCAGCTCCCATTCTGCTTCCCTTCCTCAGCCTGCCGCACTAGAGACCTGACCCCATCTCTGAGCTGCAAGTGCCCCAGGAGGCTGCAACAAACTCACAGCAGCTTTAGCATGGGCAGCACTGCAAATAAAGCTGCCGGAGAAGAGAGGAAGGTCGCTCAGAATGCCCTAAATGCCACTTAGTTGGAGGCAGATTCGGGCAGCAGAAAGGTTAGAGAGTCACTTGCTTCCTAATCAACCGTCCCCATTAACTCAGCTTTGATTTGCTAACAAGGTGCCTCCTACAGCTGTGAGCAGATAGGGAGGCCCATAAAGCACAGCACCAAACAAGACAGATGCAGCTACGTTGCCTGTCTGTGCACTTGCCTTGTCTAAGCTGTCCCTGCACTATGGGAGATCTAGGCTGCTATGGGCATCACTGAGAAATTGCCACAGAGAGAAAGCTTGTTTGTCGTGCTCCAGAAAGTCAGGTGCTTTGCTGGCAGGTACCGGTTCCTGGCAGTTGTTCCCCCTCCTGTCCCACCATCTAGCTCCTGCACATCAGACATACCCCTCAATCACCAGCTATCGCTGCCTAGCCCCACACACCCAAAAGGCCTCTTCAACGCCGCACGACAGGCTGAACCAGAATGCAATGGGCTTATGCTTAATGGCGTCTGCCCTTCCCATACCTCCAGCCGGGCACTGTGGCAGTTTTCTTCACATCCATGCAGGACATAAATTGTTTGTTTGTTTTAAAAATGCAACTTGGATTCTCCAGGGTCAGCAGTAAGGATGCCCCGACACAGATCTATCACTGACAAACCAGCTACTTGTTCCACTGAGCCCAGCTCCTGATCGTTACCCAGAATGCTCTGCCACCACTGGAGCAATTGAGCAATCTGCAGTCTGGACTGATGTGCAGCTGTCACCCCAGTTCTGCACTCCTGAACCCCAACCTACCCTGTTTTGCTATGTGAACTCCCACTCCTGGGTGAGCTCATGCACAGCCCCCTGCATGTGATTGGTCCCTCACCCAGTCATTCATGGGATAGACCCCAGCAAACAACCCCAGTCACAGATGCAGCCCTGGGAACTGCCATCGTGCAGGGTTCAATGCTTCCCATTATGCACTGCAAACTCATTTACACCTGTCCATCAATTTATCAAAGACCATGCACCAGCTCTGTCATTCCTAGTGAGGTCTCTGCCCACTCTCAACCCACATGCACTGCTCTAGATAAAACAAACCAATATGTTTATTGACTACAGCAGGATTTTTAAATGATTCCAAGTCAGAGTCCTATAAAGTAAAAGATAAATAAGTCAAGGGGTTAGTCTCAATCAAATATAAAAGATAAGCTAAGATTACTGTTGCAGTTTCTATTCAGCTTACTGCAGAGGTTGGCTGCTATATGTCTTGCACCCACTCCCCGCCCCTGACACCCTGTGGGTAAATTCTCAGTCCTTGGTGGTGTTAAAAGATGGTTTCCGGGATGAGCCACAAGCCAAAGATGCCTCAGCTTTTAAGAAATTTCCCTGGTTCCCCCCGGGGTCAGGTGATCAGCCATGTCCAGCAATGCACCTGATTCCTTCCACTTGAGCCCAAGAGCTCACAGGCGTTAGGTCAGTCCATTGTTCCTGTATATACACCTCTGCTGGTGGAGACACAGCTCTGTGTTTGTCTGCATCTATTCAGCCTATGTGGGACACACATGTAGGGGCATGACATGGCAGTTTCATATCTGTACCAATGTATGATGCCATCACAGGAACGTTCAGCATGTCATGAGCACTCCAAAACCACCGTTCATGACATACATTGTATCAGCCCACATGCAGTCACACTATCGGAGTGAACAAGTGATGCACAGATCACACCATAAGGGTGTATGAGGGGTGTGGCACGTCACAGGAGCGTATTGGGAACCACACTGAGGTTTGTTGCTGTGGGTACTCCACTAAATAAAAAACAATCCAACCACCTGAAGGAATTATGCCACGCACTGCAGCGTACAATCATATGACTATTGCATGCTGGGCCATCCCTGAGGGTATTTCAACCTCTGTCAATAGGAAACATGCGCTCTCAGATGGGAGGGAATTCCTCTGCTTCACCTTGGAGTGGAGCAAGAGTGTGTGAGAACTGAAGCAGCCACATCTTTGAAAGCCCGCGAGAAGGGGTCGGTCCAGGCTGCTTGTGATCAACATAACAATATCAGAATCTTGGCTGATGCACTGTTATTTTATTTCTATTGTACGGCTGACTTTTTGATCATTCCCTGAGCTGCTCTGAAATGGAGATAAACCAAGATGGCCCTCAGGTCTCTTTTGAAAGATGACAATGGAGGCAAACACGCTAAGCAGTGGCCCTGCCACACAGAGACTGGTAGATTGTGCTAGTTCCAGGCTTGAAAAGGAGTTAGCTCTATGGCCAGGATGTTGTATTTTGGGGGAGGTGTTGTTTTTTTATTTCCACATCTATTGTTGGTAACAGCTCCAAACAAATAAACTGGAAATGGAGAGTTTTTCCTCTCCTCACCAGGGATAAACTTGGCCCTTTTATTTTTTCCTTTCTGATTATTCATTTTGAAGATCAGAAGAGAGGAAAGCCTTCCCCAGAGGAGTGGACACGGTTGCACACACACAGCAGAAGAGTGTGAATGGGCATGGTTTCTCAACTCTGCAGAGGGTGGCGTCTGGCTGACACGCCATGCTGGCTTCACTGAAGGGGAGGATCATCATGAAGACATTGCCTTGGTCATGGCACAAGGATCCTGGCTTGAGTCTCTCACAGGAAAAGGGGAAGGATGCTCTTGTGAAGCGGGAAACACAAGATCTGGATTCATTTCTGCCACAAGTCTTCCTGAGGGAACCACATAATTTCTTTGTGGGGCGAATACCTTGCTGGGATACATTTGCTAACTAGTGTTGCTTTCAGAGCCCAGAAAAGGAGTTGGTGTGTCCAGATGGCTGACAGGGAGAGTCTCTGTTAAATGATGTGTGGCTTTTACCAGCCACGCAATTAGCAGCAGGGTGCAAAGGAGCCCACTGGTCTCTGCATTAGACCAGGGATTGTGGGGACACCTCTGCCAGCAGCAAAACATGAGCGAGGCTTTTGTTGCTGTCTGCTAAAAAGAGGCACGCAGGACGTTAAACCCTCACCCAACATTTCTGCTTGGCACCAGCAGTTCATGCAGCTCATGGACCTGAGAGTTCAAAGCTAGACACTTCTACCCACTGGATCTCGTTAGGCCTTTTTCTGTTAGATTGAAGAGCCGCTTGCTGTCAGAATGCTCTTCCCCACGCAGGGACTTGGGGACTCTGATCAAAGTCACCTCTTAATGTTCTCTGGGATAAATTAACCAGAATGAGCTTTGTTATTTTCTCACTCCAACCGCAGAGCTGCCTCATGCAGCTGCCACGAGCACGTGATGGGACAGCCTAGGTCTAGGAAGGTGGCCCCAGGCAGTCAGCTGTGGGAGGTGAGATGTTCATGAGACTCCATTAAATTTTGGTCTAAGCCTTGGAAAAGGTTTGAGGACCCCTGGTGTTGGGCAAGAAGCAGCAGGCAGTCCACTCACAGCAGTAGGCTCCTGACATCTTGCACGCTTCCACCCCTGCTCTTATGTCAGAGGAAGCCCAGGGGTATCTCTGAATCCACTCAAAACAGGCCTCACTAGATAGGCAGAACCAGAATTTACCTTCCCATCAAAGGCATACAGTAGCTGATTTCACAGCCTTTGGCCTGCTGCATTGCAGTGTCCAGTCTGAAACCCACCCTTGCCATGGGACTTGAACCTCTGACCTTCTGCTTCAGCAATAACATGGCAACCAACTGGGGGAGAGATGTCTCAGCCATGGTGCAATATCATTGATGTTACACTGGAAATCAGTTCGGCCAGATATAAGCAAACCAGCCTAAGGACTTAGAGCACCAACTGGACAAGAAAGCAATATCCAGCTGCCCAGGAGGAGCATAAATAGTGAAAGAAGAATCTATAAGTAATTACTTTTTAATTAATTAGGAACAATGAACAGAGAAGACCTAGTGACTCCCTGAGAGGCGCACAGGCCATAAAGACCTTGTTCCTCCCCTGTTCAAAATTGATTTGCGCAGGGGAAAAATCTACAGCAATAGAGAAGCAAATCACAACCAGGCTGTAACTAAACCTGCTGACAGCTGAGTGGCCTGGTCCAGCCATGAAGGCTGGGTGTGATGGAGAGAGAGGCGTAGATTTTAAGGCCATGGCTCATGCTTTACTGCTAGTGTGGCCCACAGGTGCACAGTGCATGGCGAGAGTAACCCCCTGTTTGGTGTGTGTCCCGGGGCCTGATCCACAAAAGACGAGTGTGCCGCAGCACCCCACTAACTCCAGCCAAGATGGCAATTGCTGTGTCCTCAGGATGAGATGGGAGGGCCTGAGGGGAGCTGTGTGGCTGATTCCCCTTGGGAGGAGAGGGAATTCAATCCCTCTGTTCATTTGCAGGCTCTCATTCTCCTAATGAACTGCGATTTGAAACGGGGGCTCTTCAAGACAGTGGCATCTCGGTTCAGCCGGAACCCGTACAAGAGCTCTCCAGTCAGCTTTTGCTGTAACTAATTAGCACGCTGTCTTATTAGCACCTTTATCTGCTCAGCCCCACACAAGGCAAATAGGAGACAGCTCCCGAGCTCTGCACTATGTGACTGCATTTGGCAACACAGCCAAGCCAAGCACTTTCTTTGGCCCTCGCTGAGAACCTGCAGAGCTGCAGGACAGAGGAAAGGACGAGCTCATTGTTGCCATGCAGAAGGCACACGATTCCCTCCCCATCACTCCAGTGTTGGCACTGGAGCGGTGTGGAGAGGGAAATGTATTACTCCTGGAGGAAGGAGGAGGCAGGCGTTCCTTGCTCCGTCTTGGCTGGTTCCTAGACTTGCTGCTTGTCACTCTCCACTGAAGAGTCCTGTCTGGCCCAGGAAGTTTCTAGGGCATGTATAACTAGTACCATAGAAAGAGTCTCAGGGAACATGTTGCTTTTAGTGGGTGCATGACATGCCTTGGGTAGCACATGACCAGGATTCATCACCGAATTGGGTCCCCTAGGTTGATCGTTGGCTTCCCTAGCTTGGGCCTGACAGGGAGCATGACGTGGATGCTGATCCCAGCCCCCAGGGCACATGCAAATAGGCACAAATGGGAAGGGTTCCTGCGTGTCCAGCAAGCAGCATCCATGTGGCTCAGCTGGACGAATGGATGCCAACTGTCTGACTGTAGCATTTCTTTCCAACAGGGTCTAAGAACCACCAGACCTCTTAAGCGATCCCTTAAACGTGCCTGGGATAGTATCGCTGAGTGCACCTGGGGTCTGTCTGCTCCTCTCACCGCTCCACTCCCACTCGTACCCAGACGCAGCATCACCCTGGGGGTTAATTATGGTACAAAGGCTGGCTAGACCCTGCCCTCTACTCAACACACAGCTGTTTGGAGCTTCTAGCAGCAGCTGGGATTCAACACTTCGCTCCTCTGCTCAGCACCCTACTGGCCTCTTCATGTTTTCAGAGAAGGACCAGAGCCTGAGCTGTGGGGATGGAGATATCAGGGTCCGGGAGACTGCTAGAAAACAGGTCGCATCTTCCCCTGACATTGTCTTACCCCAGATGCTGTGGTTATGTCTCTCTGGGTAGGGGCCAGGTCCCCAGAAAATCTCAGCATGGCTCTGCAGTCATTTTTTCAAATCCCCATCAGCAAGCTACAAATCCCCTATTTTGCCCCCCCCCTGCCCACCCCAAGGCAGTCACAGCTGCCCTCTGGGCCTCCTTCCCCTCCAGCCCATCTCTCTGGTGCCAACAGAAGGGGGTGAAACTGGCCCTCTCTGACTGTGAAGGCCACACACACGTGGCATCTCTGTCTCCAAGAGCATGTGTCGAGTGACACGTCCACCTCTTCAGCCTGTTCTTTTACTCCTTTTCAATGTTTTCCTGGCGGTGTGTTTTAGAGCGTCTCCACTTACAAGGAGTCAATAATGCCTACACATCTTCTCTCGTGAAGAGGACTTTTGTTATATTACCTTGGAGACTAATTAAGCTGCCGATGAGAGCCGGAACACCTTGACACTAAGAAGGTGAATGGCCTGAGCCTATCTGCCGCTCAGCGCAAAGCGCCAGGTACTGAAGTCAACTTTGCAACATTAATTGTAATATTGAATGGCAGGGTGTGAACGGTTCTGGAATCTTTCCTTGCCATTACATTAATGCCGTGACTATGTTCTTTAAGTAATTGGCAGCTATTCCTAGGTCCCGTCCTCCATTTACTTTCACAGGAGATTAGAAGCCATTGTGTACACTATCTTCAAAAATTCTTATTCATGCATTAAGTAGAATCACATAGAAAACCAGAATACACTAAGATCACAGCACAAAAGGAGGGGATGGCACTGGAGATGAATGGTGTGGGATCCGCTTGTCACCTTTTGGCATCCTTGAGGGCCATAACTCAATGCGCCCCATAGTAGCTGATTTCCATTATCCTTGGAGACATTAGCAAAATTAACCAGAAGCATTTTTTGTTTTTAAACCAACTCTCGTTGGCGCCAGACACGAGGTCAGAGAAGGTTGATGCTGGATTCAGGGGCTGTATTTTTATCGCTGTTGTTGAAGCTACGTGCATTTGATTCCAAAGTTTCTTTGCAAAACAGCATTGGTAAGCTCACCATTAGTGGGAGCAGGGCAAAGGCTGGGCCATGCTTTGCTGGCTTATATTAGAAGCACAGGTCCTTTAGACTCTCCCCAACTGGGATACTATTGTTGCCTTCCACAAGTGGACGTGAATATCTCTGCGCTCAGCACACCACTGCTGTCTGCCTCCTGCTCAACTGGGCCATGATGCAATCTGGGGTGGCATTTGTGCCCATCCAAACCTAATACATCTGGAGACTCCCAAGCTCTCTATGGTATGTTCAATCTCATACAAGCGGATGGGATGTGGGGAGCTATGCGGCTGGTAAAAACTGACACCAGTTCAGTAACTGGCCTGGATAATTTTGGATCCACTGCATTACAGGATAAATCTTATCACAGCTGGCAGAAGCCAGGCAGGTCAGGTCTGGGAGAGGGAATGAACATTGTCTAGGGACCAATAAAGAAGCCTGTGAAGTGTCATAGAGACAGGAGCTGAGAAACACTATTAGATCATCTAGTTCCACTCCCTTCCCTCCTCTCCCACTGAATTGTCTACTGTATAGTAGACTGGTAGCAGGAGAAGAAGCAAGGACTCCTGTGGCATTTAAAGACTAACAAATTTATTTATTGCATGAGCTTTCATGGGAGAAAAATCCCACTTCATCAGACGCAACTTACAGAATGGGAGGAAAATTGGTAGTAGAAGATTAGTGCCCAGTGTTCCACGTAAAATCTGAACTCTATTGCACTAGGAGCTGTACATACATATAGTAGGAGACAGCCCTGCCCTGAATAGCTCACCATCTGAACAGGCCAGACAAAAATTTGGAGGGGAAACTGAGACACAGAGTGATGGAGGTACTTGTCCAGGTTTACATAGCAGATTTGTCCAGCCTATGAATAGCTCACCCTCTGTGGCTGTACCTTTCATAAAGAGTGATCTGATAGCCTGCAGCCTCTTCTCTCACTAGAGAAGCATGGCTTAGGTTCTCTCTCCTGCTTGGATTTACTTAGCTGTTGCAACTACACAATGAATTTTTTCCCCATTTCCTGGGTCTCTGGAGACTTCTCATTCCATGTGTTTGCTGAAACCACACACTGAGGTCACTACTACTTACAAGCGAGCTGTCGGGAGATGTATCAATAAATCTAAAAAGGGAGAACATCCTACGTGGTCATCTGCATCATTTCCCAAGATCTAGCTACCCAGCTCTTGAGTATTTATTACGGTAATTGTTCAGAGGAGCATCGTGGCGGATGCTTCCTACAGAGCCTGCTACTCCTTGCCCTCAGAGAATTCAGTCTAAATAGACTAGCTGCAGGAAAGGGTCTTCCTCCATCTCCTTGGATTCCACTTCACAATTTCCCCTGCTCTTAGAAGCTTTTTTCTTAACCTCCAACAGACATTTTCCTTCATCTGCTGTGACTCCTCGTACTCCCACATCCTAAGGCTGTGACTCATTCCATTTCCCGGAAAGTATTTGTAAACCCAATTGCTCTTGCAAACATGGCACCTGGGCATGCAGAGAGATGCACACACACATTTTGTACACACTTGCAAAGGAGAGGCTCTCAGAAGTGGTCCTATAAATTCATCACTGTCATGGGTCTCATCCTTCTCTTTCATGGAGTTTTTTTATTTTTCATATAGTCTTCTTATCCCGCCGGTAGCAGCCTTTTAACACAGAATTCCAGATGTAGTCACACCTGGGCTACCAGACACAGCACTATCACCCATCTAGCATGAAATGCCAGTGTATGAATAAAAGAAACTGTGATTAACTGGAAAGGATATGTCCTATATCAATTGAGGCCACCGACTAATTACAGCGTTCACAGGCACTAAACAAGATAGGCAGAACCTGTAAGCATGAAAGCACATTTTAAATTCTTCTCTAATCAGCATTTCACCTCTTGGTTTGTTGGTTGAATAATGCAGTTAGTCAAATATGGGCTCCGAGCACAATCCCAGCCCTCGTTTACAATGGAAATAGGGAAAGTGGCAAAACGCAACAATCTGGAATCAGTTTAAAAGACTGAGCCGATTGAATTGGATTTGGCAGCTCTGATATGCAGCACCAGGAGAATATCCGTCTGTGATTTGAACATGTATAATTAAGAGGAAAGCTTTCAGAATGGTTCTCTTTCACAGCTGCTGGCCCCAGGACTTGGACCAGCATACAAAGCGATTGGTTTGGAAATGTGCAGAATTTATGCATGCGATCACTTTTCAGATTCAATGGATCTGCATCATCAAGCAAAAAACCGGTGCTGGAGAGCAATCCAATTAGGGCTGGACAAAAATGAGTTCAGATGAAATGCAACACACAGTTTTCTCAAGGTTTTCCAAAAGGACAAGTGATTTGGGGTGCCTCAACTCTGAGCTATTCAACATAAAATCCTGTACATGGAGCCTGATTTGTAGAGAACAGGTGTTAGCACTTTAAGGCCCCTGTGAGGTGTCTCAGGTTGTACAGCCAAGACCAGATGCTGCTATGGAAAATCTCAGCCCTTGAATATTCACTGAAAAGTCCCAAACTGAACCGTTGAGATGCTTTAAAAACCAACAACAACAACCCATGGTGAATTTTTTTTCACTTTGAACTCATTTTTCACTTTCGTTGCTGCTTCTTTGCCGCCGGGCTCCAGATAAGATGTAAACATTTATGGGAGGGATTTTGATTTTTCTTTGTTCAGGTGTCAGGTTTTAAATTTGTTTCCCTTACTCTCAATCATTTGCTGAAGGGTTTCACAGCTGTCCTTTGAGAGGCAGTGTGATCCAAGGCATTTATGATGCATGACAGCTAGGTACTAGCCTTCGCTCAGCTCAGCCCTGCCCGGCTCTGGGACCTTGGTCACTTCCCTTATCTCTGACTTGTCTATGTGGATTGCCAGCTCTTCCAGGCAGGAACTGTCTATACAGCACCTTGCACAATGGGGCCATGACATGTTTGAGGCCTCTCGATGCAGCTGAGCTAGAAGTAATTTATTTAGCGGCGTATTAAGTGAGAAGCAGTGCTTAGTTGTGACTGGTCAGCTGAGTGGTATGCTCTTTTTTCTGCTCTCAGACCAGATGAGGACCTGTCAAATTAAAAACCCAATTTCTATTCCCTAATCTATCTGAACAGACCTGGGGTACCCTCATGAAATTTATAGGCAGCAGGTTTAAAGAAAACAACAGGAGGGGCTTCTTCACTCAGTGCACAGTCAACCTATGAAGCTCCTTGCCAGGGGATGTTGAGATGGCCCAAAGTAGAACTGGGATCAAAAATGAGTTAGATAATGGAGCACATTTCCAACTGTGGCTATTAGCCAAGACGGGCAGGGATGCAAAACCTATGTGTCCCTAGACTCTGTTTGCCAGATGCTGAGACTGGGCGACAGAGTGATTTGTTCATCTCCTCTGAAGCACCTGGCTTTGGCCACTGTTGAAAGACAGGAGACTGGGCTAGATGGACCATTGGTCTGACCTCGTCTGGCCATTCTTATGATGTTGTGCTCACTCTCAGTTCACAGGCTTCTGCTGTGCATAGCCACAGGAAGCCAATCCAAATGTATTCATGATGAGCGTATGCTCAAAAGCCCAGGCTTCTCTCAAGCAGTTGTGCCCATTCAACAACATAGGTAGGCTCAAGGGCTGGGCATGTCCTGATCACAGATGGCTGCCCCTTGGGTGGAAGATCCAGAGTCACTCGGATCCTCATTCATTGCTGTGGGAGAATGGGGATGTCTGGGTGGTTGAAGCTAATGTGAAACTGTGATGAGCAGAACCAGCGTGCAACAACAGGTGAAGACGGCAAGTGAGTTGATGCCAAACAGGGTGTTACCCAGTCTGATCAGAGGGGCCTCGGTTGGCCAACAAGAACCCTGAGACTTTGTTTTCTCTGTACAGAAGAAATGGTGCCTGAGAACTCAGGCAATGGTTCAGAAATACTGAGAGTTTTACATGCTGCATGAACTGCATCTGAGAAGGGAATGATGATACCTGGGGGGATGGAAGAGAAGGAAGTGCAGAGGGGGAGTGGAGAGGTACCTGAAGAGGGCAAAAGGAGAAAGGGAGGCAGAGAGCGTGAGAGTGCGCCAGTGATCCTGATAAACAGCTGTCTCCAAGGCACACCCCCTCGCTCTGAAATTGCTTTCATGCCTAAGCACCTTCTTGATTTCATTTTCAGCCCCGGATTTCGTTAATAAGATAATGAGGAGTCATTTAACTGTGAATTTCAAGAGCAGAACAGATGACCTGTGCACGTATTGTTTAATCACAGACACCAGCACCACCTTGCATGGACTAGAAGTGACCTATTGGAAGATGTAATGCCACGGTCCCAAACTTGGCATTTAACTGAAATGATCAGACAGTTAATAATTCCCCAGCGGATGAAAACAAAGTGGCCAAAATGTCAGGTTCTACATCAATCTAGCATACTGCAAGCTCTGGCTTTGGCATTTCAACATTGTACCACCTAGGACCCTACATATTGGGCAGATTTTGTGCTCCTTGCATGCAGGAGGGAGGAAATAGGAGCAGGAGAGGTGCCGTGGGTTAGCTCTGAGACAGTGTCTGTCTATAGGAGTTAGGAGAACACGCAGGTGTGACCAGGAGGAAAGCTGTGAGTTAAGTAATCGGTGTGTCGAGTCTGGGCAGGGCTGTTCATAGGCCTGAGAAGCGAGTGATTAAGGGGTGGTCTGAAAAAGGATGGATTGCAGACAGGGCACCCAGCTGAGCAAACAGGCTGTTCTCTGCTTCAGTCCATCTCTGCCCAGTGTTTGGCACATTTCTGAGTTTCTTTGCCTCACCTACAAAGCTCTCCACGAACAACAAAGTGTGGAGAAAGGACTCAACCCGCAGCATCCCCTCATGACTGAGAGTTGCCCGGTCAGCTCTCCTGTCTAGTGTCCCCTGCTGATGGTTGCTCCAGGCCCAGTGACTGGCCGCCTCGTCTCCTGACCCGGTCAGCTTGCTTTAAAGGTTCCCCCGTTCTGGGCTAACACACACACAAAAAAACAAAAAGTGTACCAGATCCTTCTGTCCTAGGCTCTTGGGCTATTCCTCAGCCCCTCTTTGACATACAGTCTTCAGCTGACTCAGTCGACTTTCCGCAAGGCTGGGAGGGGACCCTTGGCTCTGGGTGGTAGCCTGGGTGGGCACCCTCTGCTGAGCAGCGTGAGCTGCTCTGTCAGACGCTGCTGTTTCCTTGCACTGCTTCTGAGCCTCTGGCCCTTGTGCTGCCTCCCTGCAGCCTGTGCTTAACATAACCTCTCTGCTCCCCAGGCCTCTAGCTTTTCCGACTTCTTCCCAGCTGCTCCTTTCTCTGCTGGAACATGGATTCCCCCCTTAGGCAGCCTCCCAGGGCCCGCCAGTAGGATTAATTGCACCCTCACCACCTTTTTAATCTACCTGGGATTGTCCAGAGCACAAAAGGTGTCCATCGCTGGTGTCCACGCTGGGAATTGCCTTGAGCAATGAGAATCAATCAGATCAGCACAGGACAGAATCCCGTTAGCTTTAAAATGCTGGTGAGTTTCCGCATGTCCAAGACACCCAAACCGAAGCAGCCATTGATGGCTTGGATGCACACAAAGGAAGAAGCATGGCATTGAATCCATTCTCTCAGTACACAACCTCTCTTTAAGGTTGAGGTTTGGGTTTTCAAATTGCGATGAACGTTGCAGATTGTCTGCATCTTATTTTGCATGCTCAGCATGCCTGATTCCATTATGAACAAAGGCTGTTTCATCAATGTGGAAGTCAGTGCTCCAGTCCTGTGATTCCCAACCAGTGCGCCGTGGCACACAAGTGTGCTGTCAGGCCCAAGCAGGTGTGCCACAAAATTTTTTGAAAAACTACTCGAAGAGCTCTGGATTGGCTCATTGGCTCATAAATATTAATTTGTTCATTTGGAAACTATATTGTGGTGTGCCTCAAATTAAGTTAAGGTAACAAGGTGTGCCACAGCAGAGAAAACGTTGGGAACCACTGCTCCAGTCAACAGTGCGCTGAGCAGACTAAGCTAAATTTCCAAACATGAGCAAGACCATGGTGCAGACGGGCTGGCTCCTGCACATATCTCCATGCACTAGCATGTCCGCAAAATGGGTGGTGTCCTAGCCAGAGCTAAGTGCAGAACTGATGGCAAAAGGACAGTGTATCTCCCTCCCATGCCACTGCGTAATAACTGCCATTTGGCTCTGTAGATATGGAGAAGGCCTCATGCCTGCAGCCGACATGCCTGGCAGTCCGCCCCGATCCAGGACAGAGGAGATCCGATTTCATTCCATCCGTCTAGTCATCCTGGGCATCCTTCCTGAGCTGTCAGGACTGGTCCCACAAGGGCCCTGGCATCAGTCCATCAGTGCTGTCAATATTGATTAGCAATCAGGGGGGCTGATTGTCCAGGCAAGCCAGAAGGATGGTCCTGCTCTCTGCTGAAAAATCAGTGAGATGTTGGGATGGGGGTACACAGAGAGGAGCACCTGAGTGGGGGCCCACAACCAGTTCTAGAGGAGGATCATTCCCCATTGTTTAGCAGCTGGTGCTTGGTACCTTCCATCTGTGCTGTTGGTGCAAGGAGGTGTGGGATGACTTGGTGCCCATCACGAGAGGGTCACAGAGAGACGCTGTTCTGCTTAGCATTCACCCAGTGAGCACAGTAAGTAATTACTGTCAGATTACAACTGTGAGCGAAGGTGATCCTTCTTCCTCACCAGCCAGGGTACAGTGTAGATGTGTGACCTGGCACTTAACAGGGATTAAGGAATCAGTTTGAGAATCCTGAGAGAGAGGTAACATCTGCCTTTATAGATCCAAAGGGGGACCCGTGTTAGTTTAGTCCAGCAAAACAAACAAGGAGTCCTGTAGCACTTTTAAAGTCTAACAAATTTGTTTATCGCATGCGCTTTCGTAGTAGAAAATCCCACTTGGTCAAACACTTTGGCTACGTTCACACACAGAAGGTTATTTCGATCCAAGTTGTTTTGAAGCAACTTGTATCGAAATAAGGGGTTATTTCGAAATAAGTTAATTCGAATTAACAGTTTGTTAATTCAAATTAAGGAAAGAAGCTCAACGTGAAATAGCAGGTTCAAACAACAGTTATTTCGAAACAAGTCACCGTTGTTTCGAAACAACATGTTCAGACGGCATTGTTTCGAAACAATCGTTTCGAAACAACGTTGTTTTGTCCCCACATGGGGTTTAAGTTATTTTGAAACAACACTGTTGTTTCAAAACAACGGCACACGTTGTTTCGACACAACCGTGTGTTGTGTGAACAGGGTAATTCTTATTTCAAAACAACCTCTGTTGTTTCGAAATAAGAGTGCTGTGTGAACACACCCTTTGAAGATGAGGAATTTACAGAATGGGAGGAAAATATGTGCAGGGAAGTGTAAGTCATTGGATGAGGTCACATTGTAACAGTGAATCAATGTATTCCGTATGTTCTCCATCTTCAAAGTGTCTGATGAAGTGGGATTTTTCTCCCACAAAAGCTCGTGCGATAAATAAATTTGTTAGACTTTAAAAGTGCCACTGGACTCCTTGTTTGTTTCTAGATCTAGTTTTTAGGGCTGCAAAGGACCATTATAATCTAATCTGACTTCTTGCGTAACACAGGCCTGACCATGCCACCAAGCAATTCTTGCAGAAGCCCCAACCTTTTTGTTCAAGTTAGTGTCTCTTTGAGAAAAACAACCAATCTTGATCTGAAGACTTCAAGTGATGGCAAACCCAGTCCACTCACTGTTAAAACAAAATGCTTCATGTTCCTGCTCTGAAGCTGACAAGCCCCAGTCACAGCACTATGTTTTACCATTGAGAAACGTGATGCATGCAGGCCGCTGGTCACTAGCCAGGCCCGCGTGATGTATGTTGTGTTTTGTTTCAGGTTCCAGAGGGGCAGCCGTGTCAGTCTATTTCAGCAAAACAAACAAGGAGTCCCGTGGCGCTCCAGTTGGGGGGGGGGGGCGCTGATGTGGGTGAACCTACTGTGAAGAGTGAATGTCAAGTTCCTGATGGCACCCCGTCGAAACGCCACTTGTAACCTTCTCTTCCCTGCAGGGCTTGCATGAGATGCACATGTTGCAAGCAACAGAAACCGTTGCTAAACAGGCATCTGCTCTTCCAGCCAATAGAGAACTCTCCCCCTTGCTCTTTCTGTGAATCAGCCATGGTGACCAACAATACATGCTCCTCTGAGTCCCACCCCAAGCACGTTTCAGCTGAGATTAGCCCAGACTTTAAACATCTACCTAGTGGACTCCCTGTTAGGTCACACTCGACCCAAAAATTTCAACTACTTAAAAGTAAAGTTCCTAAATCCAAAGAGAAGTTTCATTCTCCTTTTGTTCAACCTTCCCATAAAAATAACCATTCTCCTAAGACATTTGTAACAGAACCATAGCAATTTTGGGCTCATGCAAGAGACTTCAGAAGTGAAATTGCTTTGACAAGGACCATAAACAAAAGTGAAACAGATGAGATGGCATTAATTGTCTGAGCTGGGAGGAATTCTCTTTTCTTTTCTATTCAAGACCAGAAGCGTTGCTGGCTAAGGGTCGAGGGCCTGGGCCCACTCCCCAACCACCTGCCCCGCAGGCCCAATCCTGCTCCAGGGCTCAATCCAGCCACAGCTGCTGCCACCTGCAAGAGGCTCAAGCCACAGCCTGCTTCTGCCACTTGCCAGCAAGTAGCCTGGAGCTGGATCCAGCCCTTTTCTCTGTGCGGCCAGCCAGGCTTGGCAGGTTGGAGATGCAGGGCCTGTGCCCTTCTGGCCCCAGCACAGCTACACCCTGTTTAAGACCCAGTCCTGCTACCACCCAGAATACCTGGGAATATTTTTTATTCATGCAACTAATCCCATCGAAGCAGATGGTGATAATATTATTAATGACACCTGTCACAGTAGCACCTAGAAGCCAAAGTCCCATTGTGCTAGGCACTGCCCAGCATTTGGGAATAATGTGTGACCACAAACAACTGCAAGCTCCTTGGGGCAGGGAACAATCCAAGTAAACTTCATGAACGTAATTTCCAAAGGAGCAGGCGTGTTAGTGTACTTCAGCAAAACAAACAGGGACTTGCAGTGCCTGTGGCACTTAAAGATTAACTATTTTATTTGTTGCATGAACTTTCCTGGGAGAAAATCCCACACTTTCAAAGTGTCAGATGAAGTGGGATTTTCTCCCAGGAAAGCTCATGGAAGAAATAAATTTGTTAGTCTTTAAGTGCCCCAGGACTCCTTGTTTGCATTTCATGAGAGTAAGGATTGCTGGCTGTGCTGTTAGGATCATGATTTCTTTGGGACTGGCATCTCATCTTCTGATCTGCCGCTAGCGTGCTCCATAATGTATCCAAATAAATAAGAAGAGTAGCATAAATTACATGTGTGATGTTTAAAGTTCATTCACTTTCAATAGTCTACAGTGCTATTAAGCCAGGCAGGGAAGAGTGGTTCTTAAAAAGAACTGTGGGTTTTTTTAAACCAACAGCGTCCCCTAATTAAGCAATAAAATGAGTTAGAGCGCGAATAGCAATGTGCTAATTCATCCCCAAGAAGTTAGGCACAGGGCCAAGAAGAACCTCTTCCTGCAATTATAAAATTTTCATTACAAAATGTTTTATTTTACCTTTTTAAAACACTCATTAATTTAGTGAAGTGGCTAATAAGTTACAAGCAGGAAAACTCCTGTTCTATTAATCTCCTGGCTCAGTGATCCCATGCACCAATCAGATTGCTTAGTTTCTCCTCTCTGATAGGTGATAATTCATTAGGCCATTAGTTAGAGATAGAAGAAAGGGATTAAAATGGTAGCCCAGGGTGGTTTGGTTTGAGAGAACAGGGAAAACAGCCCCAAATGCTTCTACATTGATCCATGACTTTAGTTTGCCATTTCTATATTTTAATCCAAAATTATCGCCCTCGGGGGAAAAAAAGGAGTCTAAGTAGCCATTTATTAACAGTTGTAAGTATCATTAAGCAAGGAGATGTGGTAAAATATAGATCACTTAGGGAAGAGCGAGTATCAGAATGTCATTACACGTTCCATCGTGGCATATTACCGAGATGATTAGTGGCATCAAATGACTTCTGAAAAATGATTATGTGCCATTAAAAACATTAGTCTGTCTGAAACCAGCACAAACAAATGGCCGTGCTGGGGATGAGTCATTAGTTTTAGAGGCTGGGTAGTGTGACAGAAATCACGGGGAATAGCAGGCAAATTAGCACACGCAACAGGTTGGGGGATATGAGGAGAGGCCATTTGTGGGCCGAGGCAGAAGCTGTTTCACTTTCTGAATTCACTGGGTGCAAAGGCAGGGAAAGAGAATTTTGGAAATTGTTGGCATCACTGCAGGTTTTTCAGCAGAGAGAGTATGGTCGTGTTTGCAGATCCGAAGTAGGGGGCACATGTAGGAACAGGGGGCTTCAGTAGTGGCCTAGAACCGAGCTCTTAAGGAGTCTGTGGCTTGAAATGGGTACAGGATCCGGGACATGGCTGAGCTGAGACAGATGGAGGTGAAACAGAGCAATCTTGGGTTGCTGTCTTCCCAATGTACAATGTGCCTCTGGGATTTTTAGCTGCTGTCCACACACCACCAGCACTTCCCAAATTATTGTGAAACCCTTTCTTTCAGCAATGAAATACAAAGCTGGCTACATTTCCACAGCACCGAGTGCTTGGCAAGCGATGGATGGCCATCGTCAATACTGCCCTTATTTCATTGGGAATGAAAGGCCCATGCTGCCCCCACGGGAATGCTGACCTCTGCTGAACACACTCAGTTCCACCCACTCGAGCTGGGCGTGAGTAAGAAGGGGCTGGCAAAAGGGCCGACCTTTCAGATCAGGTGCCAGGGAATCACATTGCCATGAGGTGTGGGAAGAAGAAAATGTGGCCAAGAATCCTGGTGGGGGAATCTATTCCTACAGCATCGCCCTGGACTCCTCACTTCCCCCACAGGAACTTGCTTTGTTCAATGGCTAGTGCCAAGTAAACTGCTGTGGGTATCTCAGCTATCAACTTCAAAAGGACCCTGGTGAGGTCTGAATCCATGTGCATTAGAGAGCTGGGTCTCATTAGCTCTGCTTTGACGTGTGCAGAAGGGGTTGAGTCTCTCTCCAAGCAGGAGGGACAAAGAGAAAAGCCTTAGAAACAGCCTGGCTGAGAGAGAAGTTTGCTTGTTGGTCTTTAAACAAACCCCTGGAAGAAGCAGGAGCATTTGGACTATCACCAGCGAGTGCTGAGCTGCTTCTTGGGTGACCAGACAGCAGGGGTGAGAACTCAGGACAGGGTGGGGGTAACAGGCGCCTATATAAGAAAATGCCCCAAATAATAGGACTGTCCCAAGAAAACTGGGACTTGTGGTCACAGAATCAGGGGCTGCTTCCACCGTGATTCGAAGAAGCTCAGGCATTTCATACCCCTGCTTAGCCCAGTGGTTTTCAAACCACGGGTCGGGACCCAGTGCTGGGTCACGGCACCCCCTGCTGCCACTGCTGAAAACCTGGAATGTGTTGCTTGAAGATGCAATTGTTGGGTTACAGGCATAAATGATTTTTTTTCAACTGGGTCCTGAGAAAAAAAATTTGAAAACCACTGGCTTAGCCCACTAAACTCTCCAGGCTGTGTCACCAGACTTTGCCCTCATCCATGAGCGGGTGCAGCAAAGGGCTTTTGCAGCGGGAAGGAGGCCGGGAAGCTGGATTTTGTCATCGGAAGATAACCCTTCCCTTCCAGTGGCTCCCGGCCAAGACAGTGTGATGCACTCCAGCTTAGAGCTTCACGCCTCAGCTTTGATGAGCAGTTGATTTTCCTTTCTTCTGACTTTATCTTCGTCCTCCTCTCCAAACAGGCCTTTGCGTCACTCTTTAGTGGGAGGTGTCATTTCACTTGGGTGGTCGTGAAACCAGCTGACAGGTGTGGCACTGAGCTCTGACTGACAGCTGTTGAGCTGTCTGTCCAGGGAGCATATCCTATCTGGTGCTACAGGACTGGACTGGATTGGTCCTCAACACCACTGCAAAGTGAGAGGGTGCTCAGGGCTGTCAGCATTTTGCTGGAGAAGAACCTGTCCTAAAAGGACACCTAGCAAGAACAGGTTAAAAAAAGGTCATCATTGTCTTGCAATGTTGAGTTTGAATGTCAAGAGTTTTTTCTTTGCTTTTGTTTCTTAGCAATGCACACAATTCATCTTTCTACTCACATATAAAATCCAAATCCCAAAATGGGGGATTGTCTGAGACCATCACCAATCTGGGCCGCCTTCTGGATCAAATCACTGGGCCAGACGCTTACTGGACACAACTCCATGGAAGTCAATGGAGTTACCCCAATTTATACTGGCTGGGGGCCGGCCCAACTTTGTCAGGCATACAGGGGAGAGCACCACTGAAGACACCCTGAGGTGTGTCATTGGTGTAAGGGACAGCAGAATCTGACCCTTTAGCCTCAGTTGCTATAGCTGTAAGGAAGAAGCCACCTACTTGACAGCTGTTGTTCACCATGTTTTATTGAGGATTCAGGGCTACTTTGTCCAGTTGCCCATGCCCAGCATTGTTTCACAGGGAGCAGTTGGTGTCTCTCCTACCCTCCGCTGGCTCCATTTTCAGAAGACACAAATCCCGTTAGTATGTCCAAAGGAGAAAAATCACAATGTCACATCTGTGGAGACGGTTCAATTGAAGGGATATTGATTGTCACCGAGAAGATTCTCTTTTTATTCCCCACTTCAGCTCTTCCCCTAGGCGCACATATGAATTCATCAAATATTGTCACACCACATAATAACACTTGTTCCCAGGTGTTATTGAAGAAGCTCAGACTTTGTCCTGGTTTACTGGGCATGTCAGGATTTTGGGAAGAAAGGATGTCCGGGTGAAATGAATGCGTTTCGGACAGATTCCCAAGGAGTCACAAATTAACCCCTCCATGCCTGGAACTCACTGTCTTCTCTTGTTCACAGGCACATCTCCAATGAGCCATGTTCACTGGGCAGTGCACATTTCAGGTTCAACAGCAGCCAAAAGGTTAAATGTCTGGGTTGTGTCCAAGGAAGAAGGCTGATATTTTGGCTGGAAAAATGGCTTTTTGAATGGAATAAAAACATTTGCGGGGGCGGGAGGGGATAGGTTTTCAATAAAAAATTGAGTCACAAATTCTTTCCTCACCTCCACTGTGAATGGTTATTGCATGTAGCAGCACCTGTCCTTGACCCACTGCGCTAGGTGCTGCACAAACACAGAACAAAGATGGTCCCTGCCCCTCAAATGATAGCAGTCTGTTTCCCTCCACCTCCCACCACCTTCTTCAGTAGAGGAAAGCAAACAGTGGAATAGATATGCAGGAACTGAAAACAAAACAACCTTGCAAAGTTCCAGAGGGGTACCCGTGTTAATCTGTATATAGCAAAAACAAGGAAAGTCCTGTGGCTCCTTAAAAATTAACAGATTTCTTCAGGCATAAGCTTTTGTGGGCCACAACCCACTTCATCAGATGCAGAAACTTGCAAAATTTCCTATGGGAACAAAATGAACTTTTGTGACCTGTCCCCACCTTTGCTGTACATAGCACTAGATGTCTTAGGCCAGATGCTAACATCTTGCCATGTCAGAAGCAATAGCATGACAATGGGTGGGGAAAGGAAATGGATATAGATGCTAGGATTATACACGCCCACCAGTGGGCAGTGACCCACCACCCTGAATTTGCTCCAAGCTGCCACTCTGGGCAGCTTTAAAGGGCTGGGCTTTTCCGATACACCAGGCCGGGAGTGCAAAGTGGGGGATTCAGCTTTGCACACCCTTGGACTTTCAGCAGGACATCCCCAAAGGCACCTCAAAGCCCTGTGGTAAACTACTGCTTATGGCCACCAATGAGAGCTAGAGAAAGAAACTGTATTTGGGAATCATTGGAGAGGGATGATTAATTCCACTTAGGCAAAAATGTTACTAATAATTCAACTGGCTAAGTAAGAAAAATGGGATCAGACAATGCAGTCCCAGCTTCAGGGGGCCCAGAGAGGCAGCCTCACTGAGGCAATTCAAACAGCACCCAGGGAGCAAAGAACTCAGCAGAGACGGTTGCTGGCTCAGGTAGCAGGCAGGAGCCTAAGTGTCAGTGGCAGAAATGCCTGGGACACAAAGGGCCTCACTGGGGAAAACTGAGCAGTTGTTTGTGCAGGGGCCACTTGGTGCCCATGAGGAACTGCAAGAGCCAGTGGGCTCATAAGGGAACAGGACAGCTCGGTGCTTTGGGCACCAGGCTAGGAATTTGGAGATCTCACTTCACACTGAAATGCTTTTCACTGTCACCCAAATTTTGGCTCCTAACTCTCTTTAGACATGAGCTTTCAGACTCTGAAAGTGCAAGGCAGCCACCTTTGAAAACCTAGTCCCTAGTCACTCGAAGCCTCAATTCCTTCTCTGTGCAAAGAGGCTAACAGCCCAGCCCTGGCTTGGGGGACAAGGAGGTAAATATATTAGGGGTTGTGGGGTTCTCCACACTGGCACTGCTAAGCCCGATAGATGGTGCTGCTTGGCTCAGGCACCCACCCTCCTGCGTTAGTAGAAAGAGACGCTGGGTGAGGTCCCAAGAGTTCAGCCCCTGCAGCATTTGGTCAGCACTGTGCCAGGGGCTGTACAAGAGGCAGAAGACATCCAGGGCAAGTAAATCGCTGCCTGATGCCGTGATGATGCAGTGGCAGGCTCCAGCCTTCAGAAAAAATGGTCTCTGCTCTGAGCATACAAAAAGAGCCATAGTGATTGTCTGTGGATCTCTAGCAACCCCATTCACCCTCTCCATACCAATCAGGTCTGCTTCTCCGTGAGGCCACCCTCCTTGCTATTGGTAAAATGAAAGTAAGTGCTTCCTTCAGGCAGCATGAGTTGGGGGGTCTTTGCTCTTCTGCCCTTTCTCAGAAAAAAGGAAATTGAAAATACAGAAGCCAAGGCCTCTAAACCATGTTTGTTTCACATTATTTCTGAATTAATCTGATGTCGTGTAACATTTTAATCTGTTAATGGCTCCTGATTCAATCTGCTTCTTGCTGATTGAATCTTCTTTTGTCATTTGCACTTGATTTGCTGATTTTTCTGATTGCGTTTTGGCAGCTACTTGACAGGTTCATAGGGCTTGTGACAGCAGAGACCTCAAAAATCACCCCTAGCAGCTCTTAGCACAGGAAAGCTTCCAGACTGGGTCAGACAAGGATGCACTAGACCCCATGGGACACTCCACTCCACCATTCCTCCAGTGGCCTGTCTTCCAGTATCCCAGCCCATCGGATACAAACGGTCTGTCTGTTCTGAACAGCACCTAGTCCACTGGCTTCCCTTCCCTAGGGGCCAGTGGGAATTAAAGCAACACAAATCATAATGCCAGGTTGCAGTAAGAGAAGGGTCTGAGTGCCTGAGAGCTAACAGTGGCTCTGCCGCTGAGTTCCTGCGTGACCGTTGATGAATCATGGGGTGCTCAGTGCCTGTTTCCCCATTCGCACAGCATTTCTAATGGCACTAACTTCCTGGGAGAGGGGTGCATTCGGATTCAAGCTGCTTGTAAAGCGGTCTGAGTGTTGCAGATGAAAGTGGCTAGGGAAGGGCTGGGTGTTAGCGTCATCTCCAGTTGTCACCCACAGATTTCACTCTCTCTACATCACAGCAGTGTAGAAGCCCCGTCAGCTTTTCCAGCGGCCTGCAGGGAAATGAGTTTTTCATGGCTGTTCAAAGGCAGGCAACAGTGGGAGAGGTTAAGCAAGCTAACGCCCGTCAGCCTGTGCAGTGCTGCTCCAGTGTAGGCATATTGAATTTTCACAGGTGCTTTGCATTGCATCTGATCTACAATTCATAGTCGGGATTATATTGTGAGTTCAGCCTGCCAGGGTCGGTGTAATTTAGATCAAGGAAATATTTGCAGTGCTTTCAGTTCCCTTGACATGTGAGGGAGTGGAAATGGATTCCTTCCCTGAAGCATGCTCCAACCTCACAGACTAGACTGGGGAGGGAGGGAGCTGGGCCAGGGCGTGGTGGCAGAGAACGTTAAACACTCAGTCAGGAGGGGATGCTGATATGCACCAGGGCGTGAAACCCCAGCCAGAGTCCTGCCCTAGTAACCTGAGCAGAACTGTGCACATTTGCTAGATCCCCATTTCATATGTCCATAATCCAGCCAGTGGAGGAAACAGGTTTGAGGTAACTGCAGAGAGGAAACAAAACATTGGCCAAGTATAGGGTTACCAGATGTCAGGCAAAAAGAGGACATGTCCTCCTTTTTACCATCACATCCTCCATCTGGCAAGCATTTTAAAATACATGATTTTGTCTGGCTTTTTACTTATAAGGATACTGGAATGCCATGGAATACCTGATGTCACGGAGACCCCAGAAAGCACTCGTGGATCCCCTCTGTTCACAGCCAACTAGGACTCTGCTACGGTGGAGCCTTCTCCCATCCAGCACCCGGGTCTCCACGCTACCTGTAGCCAGCTCCCAAATCCAGGCTCAGAGGGACTGACCCTTGCTCTGTCTGGTCTCCCCTGGGGTGGGGTCCTCCCTCCAGGAGGGTCCCAGCCATCCCAATCAGCAGTGACACTCAGCCAGTGTAGACATCAGAGGGTTTATTAGCAATCCAGTTTGCACAGCAGCTAGGATAGTTGGCTTTCAGATTAACCAGTAGGCATAGCAGTAAACCCCGGGATGAGCCACCAGAGATCCTGCCTCTCTGAGCCCCATTTCCCTACTACCCTCCTTCTCTCTCAGCCCTTTGTTCTCCTCACCGGCCAGCCAACTTGCCCCCAGTCTAAACCAGCCACAACCTGTGTCACCCAGAGGGGGTCCAGGTAAAGTTTGTCTAAAGCCCCTCCCCATCCCCCCAGTGGTCCCCATAGTTATCACACTACCATGTCCCATCACCCGCTACCAAAGTACAGGAACAGAAAAGAAGAACACTTGGGTTATTTCCCCTGGCATCCCACAATATCCATAAGGTTTCTTACTTCATCACATCTTATTTTTAGGGGAAAGCATTCCAGGAACCCCTAAAAACAGAAGAATATTACATTAATGCTACATTTTCTCCATTTGTTCTCCAATGTCCTCTTTTTTGTATTTCCCTGTCCAACTTTCCAGGCTTTGGTATCTGGTAGCCCTAGCCAGGTATCATGCAGACAGACAAAGGACGAACTGGCTGCCAGTGTGGCATGGGTTGAGGGGTTTCCTAACAAGCAAGGTGCATTAAGGCAAATGGAAGCTCTAAAGGACTCACAATACACACACACACACTCCCAGCCTTGCCCCTGTGTTGTGGCCCAGATCCCCACCCTGTGACGTTAGATCAGGACTGGATTTACCCCTAACGTGCCCATAGGCATAGCATCCTCAGCACCTGCCCTGCTTACAGCTGACCAGCGCTGGCGTGTGGAGGTAATGGGGAAGAGGAACTCGGCCAATTTACTCAGCCAGATCCAGCTGAGGGTACGACACTCATTCCAGGGCTTTTTGGCTTCTGATCACCCAGATGCTGGGGCCCTGGGAGAAAGTAGGAGGAGCAGGGGACGTAGTACTCATCTGGGGCCCCAAAATTTGCCCATGTGGTAATCCGCCACCATTAGGTGCCCCTACAACACCAGTGGCACTTGGTACATGCCTACTGTACCTAACTGGAAATCCAGCCCTGAGAGCAAGCCCAGCCCCTTCCTCACCCACAAACCCAAGGACTCTTCCCCCAGTCCCTGAGGTTGCTGGGTCAATGGGAAGATTGAAGGCTGAACTAATGTCTATCAGCCACTTCCTGGCATGGATGACTGATGCTGAGCTGGCAGGAGCTGGGCTATTGAGGTAGTTGGTGTGATAACTGGGAGGAGTTGTCCATCTGGGAGGAAGAGAAAGTAAAGGGGAGCTCAGCAGGTGAACCCAAGAGAAGCAAGGAAGCTGTGGGGAAATCTCCAGTGTGTTACACAGAAGAGTTCCAGGCAACAAATGAAGCACAGAAACACACAGGGCATCTGCTCTAATGGACACTGTCAAGAAGAAGCATCTTTAAAATGGGCAAATGGAACTCCTTTTCTCACACAATGCACCATTGAACTGTGGAACTCACTGCCACAAGAGCAAGAACTTAGCAGGATTCCAAAAAGGTCTGGAAAGTGACATGAATGGGAAGAACATCCAGTGTGGCCATTGTAACCTCTAAAAAACTAAACAGGAGTTTGGGAAGGGAAATAAACTCTCCAGTGTCAAGACAAGAGTCAACTGCTAACTAGTGAAGATAAGCACAAAACTCTCCCTGAGGACAGTTTGCCAACATCTGCCGACTGCATGCTCTTTAAAGAGCGTCTGGAGCTGCCCACTGTCCAAGAGGAAATGCTGGTTGAAACGAGTCTGGCAATGCTGAAGTTCCCAGCTGAGCTCTAGGTGACTGTCTAACAACCGTAGCTGGGTTTAGAGCCCAGCCGCTTGAGAGTGATGCAGCCGCGCTCACTGGGCAGGTCAGGTATGCAGAAGGCAGTCTCACGCACACACAGGCACCGACACCAGGTAGGTATCAATAATGCAGCGTAGACTGTTCCTTCCTCCAGAAAAGCTGTCTGTGCAAATTTCATCTCCCCAGCTCCTTCTCCTAGAGCAGCGCAGATGAAAACAAACCCTACCCACTCCCCACACATGCACGCAAAAGCTCTAGCCTAATATACGAGCAATGAGACAATCATAGCAAATAATCGGATTTGTCACCAGTTTTTGAAACCCCCCTTTTCTATTCCCCTCCCAAACAGCTCCAGGCGACCTTCATTTACCAGCCTTGATCCTAGGCTTCCGAGTATGGAATCGCAATTACCAGGTTTCATTTGGTCTCTCTTCTCTCTCCCAACTTGAAATGATTTTTGGAGGCAGTTGGCAGCAAGGGAGTACAGCTGCTGCTAAGTTATCCAAATGATTTATCTTAAGATTCATGCAGAATTCATTGTGTGGGGAGCCGGAGCAATGCTGTCTTTTAATATACAGGCAGATTTGGAAGCAATGTTAATCACGGGTTTCCATAATTTGAACTTCCCTTAATTGTCCTTCCAGGCACTTCTGTTTGGCCTCTCCCCACCTCCAGCCCTACCATCCACTGATTTTTCTGCCACACGGGAGGGCTGCAGCTCAGTAGGCTGGTGAGCTCCCTGCACTTTGTTTGGAGGGTTTGTTTTGCTTTTTAATTGATGCATATCCGTCTGATCGATGGCAGGAGCCAGGCACCAGTGGAACGTTCGATGGACTAACAAGTGAGCGACAGGCAGGTGCATGTGTGTGCAGAGGCAAGTTCAAAGTCATGTTAGCAAAGTGCCAACCACTGCAACACAGGGCTTGATTCTGCCTCTGACTTGAGCAAAACTCCCTGTTCCAGTGTCTACACCAGACTTTATTCCTTAAAATTGTCCGTAGCATGAGGTCATACCATACAAGCTCAGCAGGGTCTTTGGCCGCTGGCCCCTGCTGCCTCTCTTGTGTGGAACAGGGAAAGATGCATCCATCACAGGCCCAAACCTCCACACCGAACAGCCCTTTCATCTCCCAAACTGTTTGCTTTATTGCTCTACCTATGGAGGGGCAGATGTGCCCACCATGAAAGCATATGTGCCCGCAGCTTTGTCTTTTTAACAGCATCCCCTTCCCACTAGAATGGTGAATCCATGAACCCCAGAATACCATGACTGGAAGCCCCTTGCGGTGGGTATTTATGGAGACATTTGTTCATGCATAAAGTCAGCAGCTTTGAGATCCACTCCACATCCACCCTGGTATCTTCCCACACAGCTAGCGTGAAACAACGCACCGCCAATCAGTTCAGCCCAGTTGCATGGGAGCCAGGGACCCCACATGGCATCTTGACAGCAGCCTGCACCCTTCTGGCCAGTGAACTCCTGCCCACTATGTCCCTGATGGCGCCACTCACCACAGCAAAGAGCTGACAGGTGCCTGTGCTGGAAAGCAGCTTTGGGAGCCCCAGACCAGGACTTTGGACAAGTGCAACAGCAAGCTCTGGACAGACATGATGCTGGACTCAGTCCCTGTCACTTTGGGAGCTTAGTTCTGTGCAGACCAGCTGTTTGCCAGCAAACCTGCATGTTCTTTCCCCTCAGTGGCGATGAGTTGTACTTGTACTGCACATGAATTAAAGATCCCCCAGGCAGGGTCAGGGACACAGCAATGACATTCATTGAAATCGAGAGGAGTTTAGCTCTGTTACCAGAGAAGTATCTTGGTACGCTTTCAACCCTCCTTCTTCAGTTGGGAGGCACCAGCTCTGTGCTCCCCTCGCAGACACAGTTCTGTCCTCACTGTAATTTACCCATGCTCAGAGGACACCAAACGGTCCCTTTGTTATTATTGGCCCAGCATATCCTAGAAGCAGCCAGTTCTGGGCACGGGATCCCACCGCAGAAACAAACATTTCTGTCCATTCTGCATCTTATGGCCAAGGACACGTTGCCTGTTTTACTCTTTCCATGGGAGGTCCTCAGAGAGGGTTGCAAACCTTCACTAATTAAACCCCCTTGTGAGGCTGGGGTCATCTCAAATTTACAGATCTAGAAACTGAGATGCCAAGAGCTTGTGACTTGCCTGCAGGCCAGAGTCATTGGCGGAGACTTGAGTAGAACCCAGGGATCGGGATGCCTGACTTTTCCCTCATGCTAAACACCTTTCTTTCCTCCCAGGAGCTCATCCCTGGAGCAGCAAGAACTGGTGTGTGCTTCTGGGTCCTCCTCTCCAGACGTGGCTGTGATCAGCAGGCTGCTGGCACAGTCCACTTCCAACACTTCGACTGGAGTATAGGAGTTGGTCCCACTCTTTAGCTCACCAGCTGCTTCCCAGATGGCAGCAAAGCCCTACAGCAAGGTCTGGAGTTCGGTGTCTCCCCTGGGGACCCTGGGAGCTTCTGCTCTCGCAGTCTCACTAAATCTCTGCAAACGGTGCATGGCTCACAGCAGAGGCTGACTGCAAGAAAAACTCCAACTGCAGCAGTTTTTTGGCTTTCAGGAAATGTTACCATGGCCAGCTACAAAGCAAAGAGCAATGATTTTGCATTTCCTCCTCCTACCAAGGCTTCCTGTTCCCTGCTCATTCTGCTCACACCTCAGGACTTCTGAACTGCCCTTACCCACATGGCCAAAGAACCTCTTGTGGTGGTGGGGAGGGGGTTAGTTTGCTTTTTGCATCGGTGGCCAAGGGCAGGACTCACAGAGGTCTGATAATGTGGGGTTATTTGGGGGATTTTCTTTGGGTACAGTGTATGTGCCTCAGTTTCCCCCAGCGTGTTATTCATGTATGTCAGTGGTGGGACCCGGGCATGTGATCATTGCAGAGGCTCCTAGAGGGCAGATGGGCTCCCCAGCCACAAGTAGGCAGACCTGGCCAGAACCCCCTGCCCTGAGCCAACCTATTGCAACAGGTTGGGGCAAGTGAAAACAGGGAGTGTGGCCCCCTAGCCTGGGAAGGAGACCTTCTGTACCCAGCCAGCAGGGCTCAGTTGTGTCCTCAGCTTCCCACCACATGTAACCCACCCTCCTCCCTCCACGCGCCCCAGCACCCCACGATTTGGGAGGGCTCTACCTGCACTTGAGGAAGACTGTCCCCTAGGTGGCCATGTCCATCAGCCCAAAGAGTGCTCTCCCCTCTTCTCCCACGTACCACGCCCAGGCTGATAAGCAACTGGGCTCAAGCTGGGGACTGCAGACTGCAGGACCCGAGAGCATGTTTTCAGGGGCAACTCAGCACTTCGCCTCCACATTACTGGACCTAATTCTCTGCCTCCTGTACACATCCAACCAGGGCCCTTCACAAGAACCGCACCACAAATCCCCCGCAACCGGGGGACTGGCTGGATCAGGGGCTGATAACAGGATGTGAAGCCAGCCCATCTTACTGATCTGAACCCAGCTCAGCTCAAAGGAAACCACTTAGTACTCTCTGACTGTCTGGTGCCCCATGTGCAATGAGTCTAAGGTTCTCAGACCAGCCCCTAGGGGACAGGTGTCTGCATCAGGGCAAACACCTGCATCTTTTGCTGCTGGCTTTGGATGACATGCAGGGGCTCGGTTAGCAGGGGGACAAAGGCAACCTCAGGACAGAGGCAGACAGCTGGTACCAGCTGACCTCTTATTGGCATCTCAGCGAGAGGTACCTGGAGAATGACTTGGATCTGCCCCTTTGATGCATTTGCTCCAGGACTCTGGGCAGCAGGGAATCCGGTACCGCTGCCACACGTACTGTTTGTTCAGCAGCGGCCTGTCAGCGCTCATCACGGCAGCACTGCACTCCCAGAGCAGGCGCGCCAAGACATCCGTCTCCTTCCTGAAGGCCACTTGTTTCGTTGGGCTTGTGTTTACGCAGGCAATAAATACAAAGGTGGGTCACTCCGAAGATAAATAGCCCTGGACAAGGCAATCCATCGACTCTAGCCTACGCCCGGCCAGGGTTATTAGTCAAAAGGTAAATGTAACGGTGACATGACGGAAGGAATTGGCGGCACTAAAAGCGTGGTACCCGACGAGCCACCTCCAAAGGACAATGGCGTGTGATATTGGCCAGCACCGCGACAGCAAGCAGCGAAAACACAGCACATGACTTTTCGATTCTATTAGAGGCCATCATCCTCTAACGAAGATAAAGCTTTTCAATTCTCTTGTCTTGCCTCAGGCTGGGGGAAGCATGAGTGGAGAGAGGGTCTCTGGAAGGGTTTATTGGATACATTCACCTCTGGAGTATGGACTCCAGGCTGCCTGCCTGGACGACTTTTTCTGAGGTTGGAAGGCAGCTGCTAGTGGCATTGTTCTTTCATGCGCCATGCCGGCAAAAGCAACAGACATGGTAGTAGCAATCAGATCTTAGCCCACGTGCAGTAGTGGCTAGACACTAGACTTAGCTTTTCATGCTGTTGCCGATGGTCTTGCTCATCTGCAACCCCCCCCCCCCCCGGGTGCCATTTCCCAGTCTTACTGTTCTTTTGCTGGGGCAACAGCAACAGAAACAGAGGATTTTTCAGCCTCATCTTCTACTGAGAAAGTTCAGCTGTTACAGCCCTGCCTGCCGGCTTCCCTGCCACAACATGGCCCTCAATCTTAAACCATATCCTGGCTCCAAGGGGGTGCCCAGCTGTTTCCATCTCCAGTAAAGTGGCTGCCCCCCGTCTCTTTGTGTGCAGTAGAGGATAGAGATCTCTTGCCAATGACATTGTTTCTGAGTAGATTGGGCTTGGACACAGGCATTTGTGCCTTGCAGCTTTGGAAAATCTCATTCCTGGGCTGGATTTTTAAGAGTTTCAGCCCCAACTAATACTCTTTGTTCTCAGAGAGGATGGGAGGTGGATTCTCCATCATTCTCAGCAGTCCTCCCATGGAGCTGACAGTCACACTGATATGGAACATCCTGGTGCCTGTCCACATATATCTATCACTGCAAACCTCACCTGGCTGCCTGCAGGGGTAACACACTCAGCACGGATCAGATCCATAACCACTGCATGACCAGCGGCTGTATATCATTCCCTGAGTCTGTATTCAGGGAAATGGCAAGGGCAACACAGCCTGCTTTCACCCCTCAAAAAACAGGCCTGTCTCTGGGAACATTAAAAGTGCTGGATCTTTCAAACCCCGTTTCTTCTCTAGCCCTGCAAGGGGAAGCCCATTGAATTGCACTGAGTTCCTGGTTTTGTTTTGTTTTTTGAAAAAAGAAAAAAAAAAAAGAGCCTGTCTTCCTGCAAGACAAGTAAGTTTTCCAGAACCACACTCTCTGCTACAGCAAGTTTTGGCGCAGCAGGGGGAGGGCACAACTGGGGTATCTGCCACAGCTCCCTGAGTCTCAGCTCTGCACCTGCAGTGGTACAGGCACACAAGTACTGGGTATGGGTGATCAGGGCATGCACTGGACTCCCACCTATTCTCAGGCAAGGAAGGCCATGTTTGCAGGCACTGAGAGCTCCCTTGCTCTGACTGGATCTGGCTGCTGGCTGGCCATTGTGTGTTGTTGGAATGGAGCTAATGGGACTGAAAAGCAGCCAAGAATCCAGCCCACCCAAACGTGGCACACAAGTTTGTGCAAGGACTCATTGCGATGCTACAAACTGCCTAGCAAATTCCCCCTCCTCCTTGGTATCAGAAGGAATCTCAGCTGCCTTCTGGCCCTGGTTCGGGCCCCCGCACGAGTTAGATGCTCAAGGCCAAGAGTAATGCATCAGGGAAACATGGGGATTTTAGGGGGTGGGGATGAAGCTCTGTCTTTTCTCCAAATCTTCAGGAGGGAATCCTAGAGGCTGGCTTCAAGCAACACCTCTGGGGGCCAGCAAGTCAGTCTTTACAAGCCGTGTGTGCCAAAAAAGCAGTGGAGTAGGAGGCCTCTAACGTCACACCTCACCAGCTCTCTCCCCAAATGGAACTAGAGCCCCTTCGGGGAGCTGGGTTTTGGGTTCAGTACTTTTGCAGCTCAAGTGCTTGCAGGACACGTGCCCATGATTTCCCCTCCACAGCTCACGTGTGTCCACACACGCTCTGCTTCCACCTGCCAGCTTTGCATCTAGCTTGGTTTGTTCCTCACTCTGCATGCAGACCAGCATCCGAGGCTGAGGAGGTGGCCTGAGAGTCAGACCTTGTGTTCTGACCAATTTCTTTACGGTGAGCCCTTGTACATCCTCCATCCCCCTTGGCCAGGCATAGGTGGCGTTTTATTTAGATCTCTATTTCTGTGTCTCCTGGTTTATTTTATTCAGGGCTGACAGTCGTCAGTCAGAGCAGCCCAGCTGGCTTAGAATACAGCTCAGCCAAAGGGCAGCAACTCCTGACAGAAATGCAATTCTTCCTGCAGCCTTTCAGAAAGGGCTAGAGCTTCCTGAGAAAAACGCACCAGGAAGCACCAGGATTAAGCAAACCTCCAGAGCTGATACACCCATGGGGTTGATCTGGCTGATGCAGGCCAGTTTCAAAGCTCAGACGGCCTCAGGCTCCTGCTTCTGCCAGGTTCTTGAGAAAGTTCCTCCTGCACCATGGTGGGTGCCCTTAGCTCCGAACCCAGCATCCCTCTTCACTGTCCCAGAAGAAACCACTCATAGGCACAAGAGCACTTCAATCTCTGTGTCCTGTTGAGCTCTGGGCCCCATGAGAATTAAGAATGCACTTCTCTGATGCAGATAACCGCCTGCTGACTGCGGGAATGAGACAGCTCCCATCTCAGTGACTTCTGAATCAGCACTCAGTTGGAAACAGAATTTGTGCCCCTACTGACCTTGGTTGGGCTGAGACAAGGTGACCTCTGCACTGAATGACTCTGACGTCCCATTTCCGGTCCCTGGAGCTGTTCTAAGAAGCCTGATGTGTTTCTCCAATGCTCTTCTTATTATTGACGTGTGTCATGGTAGTGTCTGGAGCCAGTGCCCCCGTGCTAGAGCCTGTATAAACAGAACAGAGCTATGGCTCTGGTCCTGAGGATCTTATGGTCTTAGTGCAAGATTATCCGCCACAGCCAGATACAAAAACATACAAGGGGAGTGCAGCCCCTCTAGCCCTACAGCAGCAACGCCCCTAGGCCAGCGTGAAAGACAGCTTTGTAGCCATCAGAGCCAAGACAAATTTGAAGGAGGGGCTTGAAGGAGGACAGTGAGGTGGCTTTATGTGTATTTTAAAAGGGTTGCTTCTTTGCATAATGGGATGCATAGGGAAAGGTACCCGGGTGCAGGCTGGAAAGTGTTTATAATGGACAGTCCAGGCTGACATCATTTGACTCCCCTGACATTTCCTATTCAGTGGCTGTCCTCTGGAACATGATTTAAATGCACCATCATGGGGTTAAAGATGACTTTTTGGGTGCGACGTTACCAGGAATCCTATTTTGCATTTACCCTACAGGTTCTCTGCTTGTGCTCTGATGGCAGGGCTTTTGTGACAAGGCCAGAGAGTGCTCAGACCAGCCACTCTTCTGCTGTACTTCATTAAAACAGGCGGGACACATTCGGTGAACCAGATTTGCTGAGCAGATGCACAGTGCTGGTGCTGAAGGTGTGAAGCAGGCGTGGGAAATTGAGTGGTTTCCGTGACTGGCCAGCAGGGTTTGCCCTGAGCCATGAACTTGAAGAAAAGATTCCCTGCTCCAATTCTTGACATGGCATCCACCCAGTCCTGGAAATGGATATGAGCTCTTCAGCTGGAATTCAGATTTTCTCAAGCTATTCTCCTGCCTCCTCCTGCAGTAACTTCACTCTGCTTTTTCAGGGGATCCACATGCATTTGGCTCATCAACCTGCATTTTGGCTTTTCAAAGAGAATCCACCGTCTAGGTGCTCGCAGTAGATGTAAACTGCAGGCTATGAATAAAGGGCACACCTTGTTCATTTAAACGGCACAGCAGCCGCTGGCTGCTGACAGCAGGGAACAAGTAATTTCCAGCTAGCAGCTCGTACTTTGTGTCCCTTCTGGTCAGTTCCAGCTACTCCCAGCCACCCACTGAGCATGTCCAAGTCCATCTCTTCCCATGGACGTTGGTTATCCTCTCCAGCCTAGTGCTGTGCATTCTTGTGCTAATATGCTGATTAGGCCTGGTTTTCCAAGCTTAATGCAGAGGAATCCACTGGCTCTACCTAGGCCTTTAGAGAAAACGTGCAAACTCTTGTATTAATAATCCTTTGGAGACAGGCCAGCAGCACGGTCCCCATTCCACAGCAGGGGAGCCAAGACACACAGAGATTCGGTGACATGGTCAGAACAAAATCCATGCCTCCTATCATCTGTTGGCTGCATGTATGTTTTCTCTGTGGTATGCTGGCCCAGCTTTGCGCAGCTAGCCAATACAGCAAGCCACTATTAGATTACCCAGAGATCCATTTTACTAATCAAGGCACCTGGTTTATTGCTGACAAGACGTCGTAAAAAGCACCCTATGCGTCCTACAGATACACTTACTACACGTGTGCCTGAGATAATGGCTGGTTCAGAAAACAACAGGACTTTCTGTTCCTCACTTGGCCAGCCAAAGCTTCTTTTTTTGGAGACCTTCCTTCATACACTGGTACCCAGTTCCATGTTGATTCTTTGACCCGTGTAGCTACCAGCCTCCGACGTGGCAAGACACCACCCTTTGCTTTGTACAGCATGGATCCATTGAAACATTTTTCTTATATCCAGCCAGATCAGCTGAATCAACCCTGGCGATTAACGGGGTGACAGATGTCACAGCCAGACGTTTTTCTTCTATCGTTATCTTGGCCATGGAGGAGGCAGTGTGTCTGTGGTAACTATGAGGAATGCGTTTGCATTATTCCTGGTATCCAGATGTTTTGGCATGTGCTCTAGGCCTGTCTGGTTTTGCAACACCCACTTTAGTTTTGCTAGTTTTTGTGATTTTTGCTCATTTTGCTGTATAATTACTGGGCTTCACTGGTCCCTAAATTGGCCTTGTGTCTTCTCTCTTTCTACTCTGTCTCCTGGCCCAGTGCTCTATTCATAAACCCTACCTGCCCCTGCAGTACCTCAAACCCCTGAGGCGTCCAGCTGCTGAAGGAGAGTAGAGGACAAAGTGAGTGAAAAAGTGGCGTAGCGAGGGTGTCTGATGCCTGCTGGCACCCAGGAACCAAGCCCACATTTGTGCTCCCCCAGGCACCCCATGCCACTCCATGCCTTGCAGCTCTCTGGCCCAGTGACCCCAGCATCCCAGCGCCCAGTGTCTTGGCCTCCTACCCAACTCCCCAACATCGCTACACCACTGGAGTGAACTGAGAAGCCAGCCAGGAGATGCCATCACATTCTCCTTAGTTGGGTGTGTATTTAAGAGAGCTTCTTGATTTAAAAAAACCTAACAACTCTGCCAGAACAAATTCAGTTCCCCAGATAAGGAAATTATCTAGGCGAGCAAGACTCAATGACTGAGAGCGAAAAGCTAGAGAGACCCTAATAGCAAAGGTTTAAATAGACAGCTGCTGTTGTCCTACTTTTTTCCATTCCTTTTTGTGTGCGTGCTGCTGTGATTTGCCAGCAATCACTGCAACGTTACAGACAACACCATGCTGCCCTGACACACACACACACAAAATGATGTCCCACTTCTCTGCTGAGCTTTGGGCTGTGTTCAGGCTTTAACCGCAGGCCTCCCTTTTAATGCTTAAAGGGCTGCCGCTCCATTGATTTTGGCTGGAAGCAGCCAGTGGGTGGCTGACAGGGTATTTAATGCCATGCTGGAGTTACAGCATTAGTAACTCAATGGTCTCGGGCTATTTAACCACGTGGGAAATTCATAAACATCAGGAGGGAGAGAGATGGTAGGTGGGTGTCTTCTTCCTTCTCCTAATCTCCAAGGAGCAACAGGCCCTGTAATGTTTAGCTTTGCCAGGCTTCCTGTGGTTCTCGCATGTTCACAGCAAAACTGACCTCTAAATGCACAGGAGAGAACAAAGAGAATTGCCAGGAAAAGTCAGGAACAAGCCCCCCACCACCTTTGCAGGAGATAAAAATCATCTGCTTCTCGCACACGCTCACCAACCATTCTCGTTGAGGGACCGGGTTCTCAGCTGATGTAAAAAACTAGTGTAACTCCATGTATGTCAGCCGATATCGGACTAGGATAACCTGATATGGATGGAGCAATGCCACTTTATTACCAGCCAAGGATGCAGCCCTAGGATTTGTTGTATTTTGGGGTGTAACCACCACAGTGACCTCTGTCTATGTTATATGTGAGGAGGAACAGTACTGGTCACAGGGTACTTCGTGGTTCTCCACAGCAGCCAAGCCAAATCTCCAAGAGGTGCACAGGTGGTGTCTATGGCCAGTGGGACAGTAAAGAGGGGGCTGGTCTCACTAGTGGCAGGTATTTTCCGTGCCCTTAATGGAAGACCAAAGTGGTAGCTCGGAATATTTCCTGGTTCCTGGAGAAGGAAAAGCAAATTCCCCCATCCCATCTATCTTTTCCACCCAGGGATCTCCCCAGACAGTCTAGAGTTGGCCATATTCCTGCTGTGGCTTTGGGTCCCACAAACCCATCCCGTGCTTTTGGTTTGTCACCACCCTGCGGGAGCCAGCATGATTCACTGAACCTGTTGCCCCACCACTGCACTCCACAGGAAAGCTGCTTTCCGTGAGGGTTGCTTGATGTCTCAGTGCCAAGAGGGCACCACAGAAAGGACATGACATTTTTCTGAGCACAGGTGCTGCTCTTCTTTTTCTTAAATGCCTGCTGTGATTACCCTAGTGGGAAAGAGGGCCTGATATATTTCATGTCCATGATGACAGTGAGAGAGAAAACACTTAGGGCGAACATGGCCTTATAATGGCATTTCCAGGTATTAAATCGGTTATCTACTAGAGTGAAACTTCAGATTAAACCCTCCCCATTCAGGCCTCTCTGAGCTCCTCCAAATGGTTAAAAAAGAGCCCCTTTGGGACACAGTAGCTTTGCTGACTCCAGGGAAGTTACTCTGGATTTGCTCTGCTCTAACACAGATCAGAATCCAATCCTGAGCCTGGCCCTACTTCAAAATGATATTCAAGTTCTTCAAACAGCTCCTGATGCCTCAGGGAAAACTTTGAACAGCGTTTATTCTCCTTTTATCCTGTAAAGGGTTGGATCCTGCTCCCAGTGCAACACTTGTGTTTGCACAGGAGAATGGGACTGTGCCCAATTCTCTAGATTCCTCTCCCTACCCCCCACCCTCATTCATTCTCTCTTTCAGGACATTTGCAAGAGAACCAAATCTTTGTGTCTTTTGATTTCATCAGCTCTTGCTGCCTGTTCCCCACCTAGAGAAAGAAAAATGGGGGGCGGGGAGGCAGAGAAAATGATCTAGTCTCTGAATAGTATAGGGTTTTTCTTTTATTTCTTTCCAAAGTCCTCCACGAAGCATCAGCTGCTCTTTCAGATTCTCACTGATGAATGATAGGGCATCTGACTTGACATTAGGAATGAATTGATCGGCTGTTCACCAGTCTTGCGTTGCTTAGGAGGGCTGTTTTCTCTTTTAAAAAAAAAAAGAAAAGAAAATACCAAGTGATTTTGAATAGTTTTCAGTCCCTGATAATAATAAACACATTCAGCAAATTGCACTTGCTTTGGAGCAGCTAATCTTGATGCAAAGTCTTTCTTCTCTGCACTGGGGAGGGGGGGCACAGCAAACAGGGGAAAAAATCAATTTCTAATGCACTTTGTTCATTGAATAGGGGGATCTCAATCCAAACCTGTCCTTTCATGTCTTCTATTAACTCTATCAATTTCCCGCCTCGCCCGCCTTGTGTTAGTTTGCAGCACAAACACATTTACAGAGTAAAGAAGGGCCCCAATTTTGTAACGATATAACAAAGACTGCATGGAAAGCTCCATCTTGATGGATTCTGCTTTTCAATTGTGCCATTTGGGGCTGGAGTGGTCACGAGTGTCTGAGTGCATTAGTCTCCTGACAGTGCACAAGTGAAGGCATGATTTTTAAAAGTCTGTTTTGTGCACTGTGCACCCACCCTTTGAAAAGCAGGGCCCTGTAAAGCATTCCAAGGTTGACCTCCAAAAACTGAGGCACTTAAAATTACTAGCTGCGTTTGAACATCTTAAGCCAGAATGTCTAGTCATAAGTGTCCAAAATTATTGAAGGTTGGTGGGAAAACAATCACCTTCCACTGCCGTGACAAGGAAATCTTTTTTTTTTTTCTTTTAAATCACTGTGTTTCTTGGACCTACCCAAACACAAAAGTTCATTCTCGTGGGCTCCCCGGTGGCAGCAGCCAAGGACTGTTCCCAGGGTGGGGCCAACACTTCCAGACCACGTGGATGGGTGTACTGATGTGGAAATCAGTAAAATGAAGCCATGTTCACTTGAAAGGGTGCTAGTGAAGGATACAGTGTATGTCTGACTCTAGGGAGAAAGATCAGATCCTTTCAGAAAGAGACTTTATTTTCAGTATTTCAAATGATTATTCCAAAGAGAGGGGGACAAAACAACTTGGTAACTTATTTTTGCAACAGAAAAGTTTTATTTTCTTTTTAAAAAATAAAAGTTTGAGCTTGGAAAAACCACTGGACAAAGAATTCAGTTTGATTCTTTTTTATCTAGGTGTAAACCCAGAGCAGTCCTCTGACTCGGGTGGGGCGATGCCAGATTTATGCTAGTTCAAATAAGAGCGAAACTGAGCCAGCTTCTCATTTCTGTAGAAGTGTGTGACTGTTACTACCACCGTGGTTGTGCTGCAGAGCCATAGTCATGGCCCAAGACCCTCTTATGCTAGGCACTGTACAAACAGAACACAGACATGGCGCCTCCTCCAATGAGCTGACAAATGTATCTGAAAATTGTTTGGGCTAAAAATGACCTTTGTGTGGCCATTGTTCATTTCTACATTAGGAGTGGAAAGGACCAGTCCAAATAATCAAAAAGGTTTTTTTTTTACTTGATCCCTCCAGTCCAACCATGTCCCCCGTCCCTTCAAAGCATCATGTTCCTCTCTCAGCAGCAGCCAAGATGCAGGTGGAAGGTGATGGTAGAATGCAAGGCTAGAATTTGGCCCTATGTAGTTAGACTCTAGTTTAAGATTATTGTAATGATACGGGATTCCACTGATGAAAAGATAGCTTTAGTTGTATAGCATTTTACAGGGAAAGCCATAGAATTAGCTCTTTATGGGCGTGAGTCATATATATCTAGATCTATATCTATAAAATAATACAGACGAATGTTCAATAGCTTAAAGCTAATATTAATGTGAAGATAAGCAGCAATTTCCCCCTCTGTGTAATGGCTCTCTCCCTGCACCAGAAAAAAATGGTCTGCAACTACATTAAGGAGAGTATAATTATGCATAATAAAAATACGTCTGCCCTTGTATATGTAAACACAGATTTGACTGAGTACCCTTCTGCAAACAGCCCTTCTGGCTTACACAGCGCTACAATAAACCATGTTAAACATATGGCTGGCTTCCAAGGAGTGAGGGTGACTCTTAACTCGCAATGGCTGGAAGCAGAAGGGCTGGGAGGTTGGAACGAATCTAGCTGACGAATGGAACCTGGAGCAGATTATCTTTGGCTGCTATTTAACATTTACTCAGACCTTTGAAAGGCAGGGGGAAAAAAAACGGATTTGTTTGGTGTGGGGTTTTGTTGTTTTTTTATTTTATTTTATTTTATTTCCCTCTTTAAAAATGCCCTCAGTGCTGCTGCCTCAGATAAGATGATATTATCTAATCATCGAGATGACACTATGGCTCCGTTCCTGTTAATGCAACACTTTAAACTGACTGGTGCAAATCAAGTCTCTCCTGGGGCAGGGAGGGCACTCTGAGCTCTTATGGATTTATCCCGCACCCCTCACAGGCTGGCCGGGTGGTCCAGATAAAGCCAACTGGTCCTACGGGGTGAAACCTCCTACTCAGGTCCAGCCACCACTCCAAGAAGCTAAACATGCATTGAATACTTTGCTAATATTTTGCTCCCATGCCAGGACTCGTGTGTGTGTGTGTGTGTGTGTGTGTGTGTGTGTGTGTGTGTGTGTGTGTGTACAGCACCTAGCACAGTGGGGTTCACGTCCATGGCCCACAGAAGTACAGTAATACAAATACTAATTATTTGTAACCAATCGCTGGGGATGTTACCTCCAAGTGAATGGGTGGGGAGGCAGGGACCGTCACTGGAAATGTCGAGAAGAGCAGAGAGGCCCATGGGGATACACTGGCTCTGTGAGAACACTTGAGACCCTGTGACTGCCTATCTGAGAGTTAATTATTCATGTCCAAGTGAGATTTAAGGCCTGCTTTCATGTTTTTGCTGTTGATTTCCCCTCCCCGGTAATTAGAAACACCCTTTCTGTTATGCTGGAGTTTGTTTCTTTAAGGTAGCAGCAGGTTGTGCTTAAAACTAATCAAGAAGGTGAATCTCCAGAGTGCATGTCAAGCCCTTGTTTTCATTTCTGCTCTGCTTTCCAGTCACCTAGGAATCAGATGTTCATGCATCAAGTCACCAAGAAGGTTCTTAATATTCCACAGCAATCCCGCCACTCACTTCGAGCCAGCTCTGCCCACTGAGATACCTGCAATCGCAGCTCTGCATGCAAAGCGGCGAGGGGGACAAACCCACCACACACTCACTCCTATGGGTGGGAACTGGGAGCTGCTCTGCTGGGCCTGGAGGGCCTCGTCTCGGGGTAACTGCTCCCCAGTCCCTGTGGTTTCTGCAGGAACAATGGGCAGCCTCCATTGCCCTATGTCTATCTGTGTGCCTCATGTGAAAGTGCTAGTACAGACTAGCTAATGTGCATGTGCATCCACTGCCCTCTGCTGGTCGGAATGGGAACTGTTTAGGTGTGTGTCATGGGCCCTAGACTGGTCTCAACCCGGAGTGGTTTAAAGCTTTTCAGGCTGCAACCAACACTTGTATTTTAACCTGTAGGTAAATCAGGCAGCAAATGCGCCCTGCAGAGCAATGGGGTGACAGGGTGGCTGAGTTCTGCATCATCACAGGTCCTGGGTGGCCCCCAAGGACAGCCCATTGCAGTAACCCAGCCTGGAAGGGATGCAAAGGTGACACTTTCTTAGCCAAAGGACAAAAAGCACACTCTTGGCCATGGCCAGCATCGGGGGTTTGGTGCCCACCACTTCCCGTTCCCTGAGTCAGGCTCTCAGGAGTGCCGGCTTCTCTGTGTTATAACCAAAGGGCCTCCTGCTTTAGCTGGTGAGACTTGCTAGAGTACATTTAGATTCTGAAACTCACTACATATTTATCACCATCACTATGAAAGACATTCAGGGGTGACCAGGAGTTCTGGAAGGCATCCAGAAAGCTGCTAACAAACTTAAAGCAAGCAATGCGTTACAAGTAGCAGCCGCAGTCCCCGTCTAGCCATGTGGTGCTCAGTCTCCAATACTCTGGCTCTCCTTGGAGCAGCACTTGTGTTCCAGGGAAAAGATCGTGTTTTGAATCTGCAGCTTCCCTAAGAAGCCCATACATTCAGGCTTCCAGGCTGCAAGATGCTGAGCACCACAGAGTGGAGGATGCTCAGCCCTGCTCAGGACAAGGCACTGTGTGAACAGATTCATTATGAGTCACTGAGAGGCAGATATTTCCCAGACTGCCTAGTAGGGCAGCAGAATTGTAGCAACTCTTAGTCTGCAAACAGATCTTCACAAATATTAATTACCCTGCCCAGCCTCTTGTGAGCTGGGTAAAGCTTTTTAACAAATGTGAAGACATCAAGGCCTTTGCAGCAGTTGCTACACAGCCTGCCATGGCTGGTAAGCACTTTACAGGTCTACAACACATATAGCAGATGCTCCACTAGCAGTACAGGGCCTAGGACATGCAGCTGAGCAGTTCTGAGTCCAGCCGCCTGTGAGAACTGGCACACTTACCCACCTGCATTCTTAGCATGGTTATGTTGAGAATGACAGGTGGCAGCTTGGATCACAAACCTCTTGAGACTGGGCGTGAAGGTGGCCTGAAGTGAACAGACCTGTCAGAAAAAGTTCATCACAAGCCCCCCTCTCAGACAAAAAGGGTTGTGAGCCTGTCCCAGAGTTTTTGGACTGTGGGGTTTTACTGAGGGCCAGTCTGGGCTTTGTACGTGCGTCGGCAGAACACACAGAGCAGAGAAAAGTGGCACAAAAGTAGAACAGCAGCCTGGGAGCAGAACGTGGCCTTAGTTGAAGTGCGGAGCTAGGTAAAAAGTGCTGGCTGAAGGAAACTTGGGGTGGCAAGCAACAAAAGTGTCCCAGCCTCCATGCAGCTGCACTCAGAGACATGGGGCTTTGTGCATTCCTCATACATCAGCAAGATGGCATCACAGAAGATTCCCACCTCTGCTGCCTGCAGTCTGATGCACCACTTGGGTTGAAAAGGGGCAGCATTGTTTTGGTCCCTGCTCACGAGAAGGCTGACTGGCCATGCAGAGCAGAACTTGCCCTCAGATGAGCTTCCAGGTGCCCAGGGTTACACATGGTGAAATTCACCCCATGTGCAAGAGCTAATCACCAGTCAGCCCTCGGACTAGAGCTTCAGAGGGGCAAATTGCACCCAACGGTCACACTGAGGCCTGAGCTCTCAGAATGGGCCAGAGATGGGGAGGAAGCCAGGCATCCTGGCTCTCGGTTTCCCTCTCCAGCCACTTCAGCTGCTGTCCCCTGAAGCCAGACAGTTCCTGAGCCCGCCCTGCTGCCTCCTCTGAGAGATGGGCCCAAGTTAAGCACAGAGAGTTTTTTGGGGGTTGCTGGAGACATGGGGTGAATTGGGTGGCTTGAGCCCTTCTCTCATCCCCCTAAAAGGAATTGGTGGCTTCTCCCCACTCTCTTCTGCCATGCTCAAGAGCGGGTTCCCTCCAGGCGTGTCTATCCCGCAATGGCTGAGGTTGGCCTGCGTCTGTTGTCTCAAGGTTGTGGACCTAAAATGTGCAGTGTAGACGTTCTAGGTTGGGCTGTCAGACCCAAAACCGTCACGAGGTCCCAGGGCCCAACCCAAGCGGCTATGCTGCAGCTTTTACCCCCAGGAGCCCAAGTCAATTGACTGAGACTCGGTGCTGTAGGTTTTCATAGTAGTGTAGACGTCACAGCGGGTCATTGATTCCCCAACAGGCGCTGGCAGCATCTAGCGAGTTCATTGTCCCCATCCATCACCTTTGTGTTTATTCCATGAGGACCAGCCCCGACCCACCAGGACAGCAGCCAGGCAGAGGAAGAGGAGGTATAGAAGGGAGGAAGGACTTCTCCCATGCCCTTCATGCTCTCCTTAATAGGGATGAGGAGAGGAGTGCATCAGCCAGTCAAACCTACCCAGGAGCAAGGGAACGACGGTTGCGGTGACTTGAAAGCACGTCTGGAGGAGAGCAGGCATCCCAGGATGCAGCGAGGTTAAACGCTCTGTGATTTTGGTGGCTCCTTTCTCAAGCAGAACCAAAATGACTTTTCATATCAAACTGGTAGCCGGAGGGTGAATTAAAGATGCTAATTTAATTTCATTAGCTAGAAGGCGCCGCAGAGAAGGGGAGGCAGGGAGGAAATGCAATTGATGTGTTTTAAATACGTCAGTTTCGGGCCTTTTTTTTCTTTTTAATTTAATGCCAGTCATAAAAGATCCTGTGTTGGAGAAGCTAATGCCTCCCATGAATTATCTTTGTTGATTTATAAGCCCGCTCTGACTGTAAATAATATTAATAAAGAAAAAGCAACTCCTTCCTGAGTGCAGTGAACGTGCACCTGAGAAAACTTTTAAGGGACTGTCTTTTTGTCCCCTTGGGCTTGTCAGGGGGATGAGAACAGGGTGTGTTTACTTTTACACCCATTTCATAGGCTCTTTTATGCTGCCAGAGGGCTGGAAAGCAGCATCTGTGATGAATTAGGCCCCAGAACTCCCTGTCTGGAAATAGCTATTTTGGAGACTGTCAAATAGGGAGTTAACATCTGTCTAGGCCTCTCTGTGCCCCTCTTCTAGTGCAGTTTGAAAGGGTATGTCCACAGGTATCTTTTAAATCGAACTAACACTGGTTATTCTGATTTTAAAAAGATTAGGTCCACATGACGTTTTCTTATTTCAAAATGACGAGCTCCATCATTTTGAAACAAGAGACATTATTCTGAATAGCTTAAGCCTACTTTAATTTGAATCATCTGTTATTTCAAAATGGTTATTTTGAAATAATGTCGTTCGGACATGTTATTTTGAAATAACCGTTATTTCGAATTAACACTTTTGCCCTTCTCCTTTCCAGGGTGCCTTCCTTTTTCTATATATTGGGTGGGAATACGGCCCAGGGAGGGGGCCATGTTGCCACACCTCCCATGGTGCCCCTCTCCTGATTCGAAATAGCAAGTCCTGCGTCCAGACTTGCTATTTTGATTTGAGGGTTTTTGCTTATTTCGATTTAAGTTAATTCGAAATAAAAAGGACAGTTACTTACCTGTAACTTCCATTCTTCGAGATGTGCTGCTCACATCCATTCCCCTTAGGTGCGCATGCACCGATGTGCCTAGCTGCCAGAAAGCTTTTGCCCTTAGTCTGACCTCCCGGGGCAGCAGCGGCACCCCCTAGCATGGCCAGCGACTGCCCCTTCCTAGCCGCTGCTGCTCCGCCTCTCCCCTCAGTCCCTTCTTTCTGGTAACTCCGAAGCGGGAAGGGGGACGGGTGCAGAATGGATGTGAGCAGCACATCTCGAAGAACAGAAGTTACAGGTAAGTAACTGTCCTTTTTCTTCTTTGAGCAGCTGCTCACATGCATTCCCTTTAGGTGAATAGCGAGCCTTACCTTGGATGGCGGGCGGAGTTACAAGCTGCTGGTGTGGAGGACGGCTTTGCCAAACACCATGTCGCCTCTCACTTGTTGCACGAGGGCATAGTGGGAGGTGAAAGTGTGGACCGAAGCCCAAGTTGCTGCCCGGCAAATCTCCTGGATGGGAACACGGGCTAAGAAAGCTGCTGACGCCGCTTGAGCTTTAGTCGAGTGCACCTTAACGGGCCCAGGGAGCAGGGTCCCAGCGATTCGGTAGCATTCCCTTATGCAGGCGACGATCCAGGATGAGATTGTCTGCGACGTCACTGGGTTGCCCTTGAGCCTTTCAGCTGTAGCTACAAACAACTGCGTTGATTTGCAGAAGGGCCTTGTCCTTTCGATGTAGAAGGCCAAGGCCCTACAAACGTCCAGGGAGTGCCATCACCTCTTTTCCTCCGAGGCATGCAGCCTGGGAAAGAACACGGGCAGAAAAATGTCCTGGTTCAGGTGGAAGGCAGACACCACCTTTGGGAGGAAGGCCAGATGCGGCCGAAGGCACACCTTGTCCTTGAAGAATACTGTGTACGGTGGTTCAGATGAGAGGGCCCTGAGTTCCAACACCCTCCTGCCTGACATGATGGCCACCAGGAAGGCTACCTTCTACAAAAGGACGGTGAGAGGGTATGTGGCCATGGGTTCGATGGGGGGCCAGAGAGGACATGGAGGACCAGGTTGAGGTCCCACTGGGGGGTGGGGGCTCGTGCTCTTGGAAGCACTCTGTCCAGTCCTCTGAGGAAGTGTACTGCCATCTGGTGTGAGAAGACTCAGCCTCCCTCTACGGGCTGGTGGAAAGCGGAAATGGCTGCTAGGTGGACCCTCAATGAAGATGAGGTCAGGCCCTGATGGCTCATGGAGCATAGGTAGTCCAGGATTACCTGGATGGGTGCCCCTTGCGGATCCACCCCTTTGGCCCTGGCCCAGTTCACAAACCTCTTCCACTTTGCCTCGTAGGTATGCCACGTGGATCACTTCCGGCTACCCAGGAAGATGTGTCTCACGTCCTCCAAGCAGGCCAGTTCCTCTGCAGTCAACCACGGAGCTTCCAGGCGGTCAGGTGGAGTGAGGCCAGATTCAGGTGGAAGAGGCGCCCCTTGCCCTTCGACAGCAGGTTGGGCCTGTGTGGGAGCTCCCGTGGTGGGGCTACCAACAGTTCGAGCAAGAGGTGATACCAATGCTGGCGAGGCCATGCCAGGGCAATGAGGATGACTTTCGCCTTGTCCCTCTTCACCTTTAGGAGGACTTTGTGCAGAAGCGGAAATGGGGGGAAGGCATAGAGGAGGCCACTCGACCAGTCCAGCAGGAACGTGTCCGGCAAGGAGCCCCTCTCCAGTCCTTTGCGGGAAGAGAACAGCCAGCACTTCCTGTTCTTGTGAGTCATGAAAAGGTTCACTAGGGGATGACTCCAGTCGTGGAAGATGGATTGCGCCACCGCGAGGTGAAAAGACCACTTGTGTTGCGAATAGAAGTACCTGCTCAGACGATCTGCTTGGCTGTTCCTTGCTCCCTTTGCTTTGGGGATGAGAAAATAGCAGGAGTAGAATCCTTCCCCTCTTTCCCCCTTCGGGACCAGCTCTACAGCCCCAAGCCTCAGAAGCTTCCCCACCTCCTCATTGAGGAGCTGCTCATGCCCTGCATCCCGAGGGAGGGACTGGGGGGCAGGGGGGCATCTGCAGGGCCTTGCGCAGAACTGCAGGGCATAGCCATGCAGAACCGTCCGCAGTACCCATTGGTCTGTTGTGATCAAGGCCCACTCGCGGTAGAAGAAGGAGAGCTGGTCGCGAAAGGGGGGAATGGGGCAGGACCAGGCTGGGTGGAGTGGGCCGCCGTCCTCGGGCCTTATGTCAAAAACGCCTCCATTGGCTGCCAGGAGGGCGCCTAGTCGATCATGCAAGCCTGGAAGGGGAGCCAGGTTGGCTGGCCCTAGCGGGTCTCGCCCTCTTTCCGGGTCTGGAGCGGGGGCAGAAGGGCTGACGTGGTTGGAAGGGCTGGCCCCACGACTGTTGTCAGAGTTGGAGACGGGGCTCCTGTGACGAATAAAGGCCCAAGGACCGCAGCGTCATGCGAGAGTCCTTTAGCCCGTGTAACTTGGTATCTGTCTTTTCAGAGAACAATGAGGGCCCCTCAAACAGGAGATCCTGGATTGATTGCTGCACCTGTGGGGGAAGCCCCGAAACCTGGAGCCAGGCTGCCTGGCACAGGCATATGGCTGAGGCGACTGCGCGTCCTGCCGAATCGGCAGCATCCCAGGCGGCCTGCAACGTCGCCTTCACCACCAATGACCCTTCCTTCAGAATAGCATTGAAATCGGAGTGTGAGTCAGCAGGCATCGAGTCTGAAAAGCATGCCAGGGAGCACCATAGGTTAAAATTATACCGCCCCAGCAGGGCTTGGTGGTTTGTGATCTTGAGCTGCATCATGGCTGCCAAATAAAGTTTTTTACCCAACGTGTCAAGCGCCTTGGTGTCCTTATTTCGCGATGTTGCTGCTGGTTGGCCCTGGTGTTCCCTCTGGTTGGCCGCTTCTACCACCAGGCAGGAGGGCTCAGGGTGCGAGTATAAGTATTGGAAGGGGGCTGCTGGGACATAGGATTTCTCCTCTGTCCCCTTAGGGGTGGCCGCCGCTGACGCTGGCGTCTGGCACACCACATTCACAATCTTTTGGACCCCTTCATGCAGGGGCAAGGCCAACTGTGAGGTCCCCGAGGATGACAGGACATTAAAGAGTGAGTCTGAGCTGTCTTTCACCTCCTCCACCTGCAGACCGAGATTTGATGCTAGCCTGCGCAGGGGGTCCTGATGTGCTCTAAAATCGTCAGTGGGTATGGCCGACTTTCGTGGCACCAGTTCATCCATGCACACCGACTGCTGGCTAGGCAACTGGGGTGGGGCAGCGAGAGGGTCATCCCAACCCCACTTGCCCTGGGTTGAGGGCGCAAGTCCTGGGTGAGCCAGTGAGAGAGATGACAGAGAGGGTGAAGCCCCATGATCATACGACCATACATCTTTTTCTGACCAGGCAGAGCGCCCCCCCCGTACCTGGGTTGGGCAAGCGATGAGGACTCTTGTCCCGAGGGGGGTCTCCACGGGAAACACTGGTGGTGCCTTTGCCCAGACCGAAAGCGGCCTTGGTGTTGGTACCGGGCTCTTTTCTGCCACCTTCTGCAGTGCCGAGGGGCCGAGGACGATGAGGAGGAGGAGGAAGAGGATAGCCATCGCCTTTTCCTCCCTCCAAGTGGGCTCCAGTGCTGCCCTGATGATCTGCTCCGCAGCGGGGCGTGCCCCAATGATGAGGACGATGGGCTGCTAGACCCAGCCTCTGGGTGGCCCTCGCGTGCCGAGCGCCTGTGGCGCTGCCCCCACCGTGCCAATGGCTCCGGGGGGGGGGCAGCCATGTGTTCCACCTGCGGGCGGTCCCACTCCGGGGAGAGCAGAGGCGGTTTCCCCAAAGAGGGTAGCCGGGGTTATGCCTGCAGCAGGGGCAGGCGTAAGGGCAAGGCCGCCAGGGCCCTTGCTACCTCATAAGCCTCTGGTGTAGAGGCAGCGGGCACTGGCTCCGCTCTCAAGCCACATGGGGTCAAGGGAGAGTCCGCCCGCTCCGGGCTGCTATGATCCCAACCCACACGGGGGGCTTCTGCCCGTGGTGACGGTGCCACCGGTGCTGGCTGGTCTAGGCGCGTGGCGGGGGTCCCCCCCAGGGCACCTTCTTGGAGTCCGGAGCCAGGGCTAGGATGGCTTCCATAAGCAGGGCTTTCAGCCTGGCATCTCGCTCCTTTTTAGTGTGTGGTTTAAAGGCTCTGCAGAGCTTACACTTGTCGACGCAGTGTGCCTCCCCTAGGCACCGCAGGCATTGGTCATGGGGGTCACTCACGGAGAACGCCCTACCGCAGGCTGCGCACGGCTTGAAGCTGGGTAAGCGAGACATCCCCGATCCTCGTTCTCTCCTTGTTTCTTTTTTTTTAAGTTTTTTTTTACAAAAAGTTTTTTTTTTAAGTTTTTGGTTTTTTTAAAATTTTCTGTCTTTTCTTTGCTAACTAATTAACTAAAGCTACTAAATACTAATTAACTACTACTAATAATGCAGGGCAAGACACGGACAAGCAGACAAGGCAAGCACGTGGAGCACAGCAAACCAGCAACCAACACCAACGGCGGAAAGAAGGAACTGAGGGGAGAGGCGGAGCAGCAGCAGCTAGGAAGGGGTGGTTGCTGGCTGCGCTGGGGGCGCCGCTGCTGCCCCTGGGAGGTCAGACTAAGGGCAAAAGCTTTCCAGCAGCTAGGCACATCGGCGCATGGGCACCTAAGGGGAATGCATGTGACCAGCTGCTCGAAGAAGAACAATTTTATTTCGAATTGGCTTATTTCAATTAACTTATTTGGAAATAAGCGTCTACGTGTGGACATAGCCAGAGTTTAGCCTCACTACCCTTGTGCCAGGAAAGGATGCCTTAACCGCATTTGAAACATGAGGAAACTGAGGCAGAGCTGAAATGACGCACCCAAACTCACAGGGGGACTTTGTAGCAAAGTGAACCCTGACTTCTACATTCTGGTGCCTTAACCACAAGACCAGCCCTCTTGCAGAATAGCTGCTCCCTCCTCTTGCAGGGGTACTCAGGGCTTTGGCAGGGAGAACCCTGACTAGAGCATGCAGCCTGCCCCTTGCCAGCCTGGGTCTGCCTCATCTCATGCATTGCTTTGGGATGGAGGGGGAGCTTGGTCTCCAGGGCTCCATGGGCCTTGGCCTCTCTGCTGAGCAAGCCAGCCAAGGCGCAGCAATAACAGCTTGTGTGCTGGGACATGAACGCTGACGTCCATGGTAGCAGGTGTTTTTACACCAGCAAAGCACTGGGGCTGGGAACGAGGCTGGAATTATAAACTGCAGCCCAGGGTCCCTCAGTGCAGATGCCATCCATTCCACAGGTGCAGAGCTAGATGTGGGTGAAAACCCTAGAGAGGAAAGGTTGCTGGTACCTTAGACACAGGCCCCAGGGTGATCAGAAACAGGAGTCACACCTTCCAGCCCAGGCCCTTGGCTGCACCGGGACAAACCCTCCACCCAGCCACTGGCTGCTCCAGCTCCAGACATTGCAGCGTTGCTCAGACATGACATAGATGGGCTGTTAAAAATCAAGTCCACAAACCTGCTGGAGCCATTCCCCTTGGTGGTCCCAGCTCAGATGTTCTGGGAACCGTCACCCCTTATGGGCGTACCCACTCGCCAGGATCTTCCAGCCACTGCACCAAGTCCTGTAACATCCCTCTGCTCTTTGCCATCTCAGAGTGTTTGCATCCTGGTTCTAGGCCCCCCAGAAGGACCTATTGGCCATGGTGGTTGCAGCCAAACGTGGCTTTCTTCTGTCTCGTTACTAAGTCCCACGCTGCATGATGGGCAGGGCAGAAGAATCAATGCAGGACCTATTGGACACACCTTAGCTGGGTGTGCAAGGGAGTGGGGGGGGGGGCAGCCCACAGAAGGCACCTGCTGGAGAGTCTAGAGAGGCAGGAGGAAAAGCCAGGAAGAGAGGAGGGAGGGAAGCAGCTGGGACTAATAGCAGCTCTTCCTCCCCTGGCTGCAATTCTGAAATTACAGGGTTGGTTTCCATTTGGCAGACAGGGTTATCACACAGCTCAGCCTGCAGAACAGCCTGCAGTCGAAGCTAACAATCTCGGAAGGGGGGCTGTTTTTCACATCCAAGGGCTTGCAAACCACTCAGGCCGACATTTTCACCTGGGGATGGGGAAAAGAAGGATGTGCCCAGCAAGCTTTCAGCTTCCCCAGCAACGCCTTAATGGCTTAAAAGCTCAGCTGTCTTCGGCAAGCACGACTGCACAGCAATCTGTACCTTTCAGTCACATCATTGGAGACCGGCCCACACTGATGGATGCAGCTTGGACCTGCCATCACTCCAGGCTGGGGCAGTCGCTTCCAGAATCCAGGGATCCTGACCCTCGGCCATGCAGAAAGATGTTCAGTGACCTTTGACCCATGCCATGGGACAGGAGGAGAGATACAGCCTGGTGCCTAACCAACAGGTGCATGCCTTTTATTGCAGGTGCGTTTGTATGTGCGTCCACATGTTAAAGAAGTGCTCCCAGGACATATACCCTGATGCAGGTACTTACTGGTCCAGTAAGGAGTGGATTGGTTGTGGCACTGTGGGCCCATCAGCCCAAGTACAGTGATCTGTAAGTGTATTGTAGTGATGTGTGTGAAACTTGGAAAGAGGAGTGTTGGCTGGAAGAGGGAAGAATATGGAGGAGGCCCTGGGAAATCAGTCTGTGTGCACATGGCTGGAACGCTCACCACCGTTGCAGCACCTCTGTAAACTGTTCTATTTGTAACGAGCCAGTTTGATTTAGTTTCACAAGCATCGAGTCCTTTCATGTTACTACCTAACATGTGAAACATGTCCGACCAAACCATGCCACCCACCATGGGGGGTAAGGCACCTCCTACTGGTCAGTAGTATAGGTGATTCTCCTTGAATCCAAGTGGCATGTCCCTGCGTTTACAGAGCACAGGGACTGAAGTTTTAACCCTCTACGTCTTCCTTGTGTGGTTTAGATGCCAGATGCTCCCATTGTCAGAATTTATACATTCAAACCTCAGAGCTGGAATCTGACTTTGAAACATGGATGCTTTAGATCAGGGGTCTCAAACTCAAATCACCATGAGGTCCACATGAGGACTAGTAGAGAGCTGCATAAGGACTAGTACATTAGCCCAGTAGTTGCACCATGGAAACCTTTTCATACAACTATATTGCAAATATTGGTAACAGCAATGTCATTGAGGGCCATGCGGCCCACGGGCTGCGTGTTTGAGACCCCTGGTTTAGATCCACGATTCCAGTCTGGACTCCTTTCCAGCAATAACCATCCTGGTGGATCATCTCCCCTCTCAACCGGCTGTGTCCTCACTTCCTTTGGGAATGTGGCAAGAGAAGACAAGACATTGTTCATAATCTACAACATAATTGTCCTCCTAGTAAATACAGATAAAATATGACTCAATTATATTTTAAATATTTATTAAAATGACCTGAGATGAATTCCCATCCCAGGGCTTAATTCGGAGAATCTTTACTCTGTAACTACAGACCATGATCTCTGCATGTAATTCCCAACAGGCAATGTGAAAGCCCTTTTTCAGCAAGGTGAAAGCAAGCCACTCTTCCCCTGTTTAATTTACCCTGCTCTACACAGCAAACACTGATGCCCACCTCTCCTGCCTTCACTAATGACAATGCTCAACACTTCACATTGTCAGAGGCCTGCAAACCTGAATTATTCCCCGCAATGTCCCTTCCTCCCCCCCACAAGGCCAGTGGATAAATACCAGCCTCTTTTGCATGGGGTGAAACTCAGACACCAAGAAGATTAGTGAAAAAGCCCCAAATCACACAAGGCTCTGACCATACTCCGAATTCAAGATTCTCCGGTTCCCGGCAAGCACCAAGAACTGTTGGAGAGGCTGGTTTTTTCTAGCTCCTCAATGGGTGCTCAGGCCACTGGACCAAGCTGCCTTACGCCACAGCTGAAATTCACTGAGAGTCTGTTTTTGTTTTTTTCTTCATTTCCTGACTAAGCACCAGCATTGTCAACGATATTGCCAGAGCTCCACCAATTACCGCCACTATGCAGTCTGCCATAAAGTGCTTACAAAACTAGCCGAGGCCTGATGTATTTCTCTAGCCTCCTCTGCAGCACTGTAGATTGTTGTCTATTCATTTTGCCGATGGCAAGGGGACAAGCTACATGCATATCAGGGAGACCTTCAGTCCCCGTGACCAGATTCCCTACACTCCAGCAAATTATGCAGGCCTGGTAATCAATGGCTATTTCTTTGCATATACATGTGGGCTCATGCGCTCTCTCATTAGGACTAGTTACAGTCCATTTCGACTAAGCCGATCAATAGTAGTTACCTCAGCCTGTGCAGAGGACAGAGGGCAAACTGCGGGAACTGCATAGAAAACCCATCTCAGCTCACCCGGCAGAGTGGACTCTGTGACTTACTGCTTTTTAATAACATAAATGTGCAAACATGATAAAGTCCTTGTTGATCCACCATATCCAAACAATCCATCACTGGGCACAGTAATAGGGGGTTATAAATATGCACAATAGTAGTTCATTAACCGGAAGCCTGTCGATATGCTGCAAAGCATTAGCATAACATTGCCAATCCCAGAATCGACAGGGCCTGTGTGAGGAGCCATTGGGCAGCTGGCAGAACGCAAGCACCTGGCTGATTGCATTTTAGCCAGATTCAAGTCCTGCTGAGATTGTGGGTTTATGAGACTCTTGGGCACCCCATCTGGTGAAGGGAGGAGTGTAGTGCCAGACGTGCCCTGATAACATGGTGACGGGCACCATGGTAGAGACGTAGCTAGACAGATCGTTAGACAGAGGGCTGTTGCCCCTAGAGTAGGAATGGGGGGGGGGAATTAGCTGTTTAGACCTGGCATGTTCTCCCCTTTTCCCAGAATGACCCTCAGTACTCCCCCTCTCCACCCCCCTAGGACAGGCAGCCTCCCTGGAAGGTGGCATAAAATTTCACAGCCCCTTATATCATACCGGCAAGCAGAGGGCAGAATTTCAGCTGTGCCGTCCTGGGATTTGGACAGGCCATGGTCTGTGTGTCCACCTTTCTGCTTTGGGACCTGGGCATGAGTTGCATAGCTACAGTCTGAGAAAGGGGCGTTGCTACAGCCAGGGCTGTGGTGTGGATTGAACAGCGGCACATTGTGATGCCACAACATGAGGCCAAAACAGCAAAGGTGGCTGAAGCATCATTTGGGTTCCAGCATGATCCAAGCCAGTACCAATGGCAATGGAGACTTAGGTTTTGGCTGTGCTAGGAAGCTCTTATCTAGGGTGCCAGGTGCAGGCTCCCCCAGAGCAATTGTCACCTCTCCGTTCCTTTGACTAAAGAAGGACTGAGCCCCAGAGTTCCCACCTGCACTGGGACTGTCCCAGCACTGAGGGGTTGCTTGACCCAGGGCTCTGGTCTTGCTCACCTTACACCAGAGCCGTACCATTTGGAGGCAAAAATTCAGCAATTGTGTTCATCCGTTACTTTCTCTATCCCTAATCTCAGCCTGGGCATCCACATGGGTACAGGACCCTGAATCTCTCCCACACACTCACCCACAAGAAACCCCTGGAACTTCCCAGGGACGCCTGTGCCACCAAGACTTCCAGGCTGCGAGACTAAGTGACATCTTTCAAGAGCCCTTGGCGAGGAGCTCCCAGGATCCAGGCTGTCCTCATCCCATCCTACTGAGATCACTGCAAAAGACCAACCTCTGTAAAGTGTCACACAAGGGTTTCTTTCCAGCCTGCAGTGCCTGACCTTCCCCTGACCAGACTGATATGTGCAGTGCTGTGTAAGTTATTGTAACAGCCCCTGTAACCAACCACAATGGTGGCTGCTCTCTGTGCCCCACACCCATGCCATTGAAATGCTCCTGGATTTGGCTAAACTGAGAGGCTTGGCCAGACATGGAGAGGAGCCTCTCCACTCTGGGTCTCATGGCTTTGAAATAGCTCACTGGCCCCAGAGCTCCCTCTGCATGGTAGTCAGGCTCACACAACAGTCAGTGCACTTTAGGAGAGAGGGAATTCATGTGAGATGGGACTGCAGAAAACCACCTGCCTGCTCCCGCAAAGTGCCTTGTAGATCAGGAAAGAGGAGTTGGCGAGCGCGGCCACCCCGCTCCAATTTGCTGCAGCATCTGGGTCCCAGCGTGCCAAGGACAATTCTGCAGCTGAAAGAAAACCCTCATTAGAGGCAATTCCTGTGTCGCATCCTGTTCGTAACCATATGCCTGAGCCATGTGCTGACGCTCGCGAAGTCTTCTGCTCAGCTCTGCAGCATACACCAGCCATTCATTACCTTGCAGTGCTGGTGGGGGTGTCTCCAAAAACTTCTCCCCCAGCCCCAAACTCATCAAACTCCAGAGAATTAGTATTCAACGCTGATGCCATAATGGACCCGCTTCATGCCGGGTTGGTTTTATTATTATGCCAAGAGGCTTGCTTAATTCTCTACTGTCTTTCTCCTGCACCATTGATTTACACTGCTCTGTTTTAATTATACAATTCAGCACTCCTTAAAACATGAAAAACTGCTCAACTTTTCAGGCAATTAAAAAGGAGCTGAGTAGATCAGCCAATCGGAGCTAAGATAAGTAAATCAAGCAATTTAAAAAAAAAACCCATCATCATTTGGGGGAGAGAGATATCATCCCACCAAAAAAATATCACCATTGGAACAAGAGCTTGGACCCTGGAACTTTTTTGTTTGTTTGGTGCCCTTTGCCATAGTCTTCACTCAACACACAAACACACTAGGCCCACATGTGAGTGCCCACAGGCATACAAGTTCATGGACTCACACACTCACAAAATTGTGTACATCCTACCAGTTCATACTCATTCATGCATGCACTCACCACCATGTGCACTCATTCATTCACACACACCTGCCTCTCATGATTATTCTTGTGCACACACCCAGCCTCACATATTGACCATTAGGTGTGCACTTATGCATGGACACACTCAGCCCCACTCACAGCTACCCGTACGCCAACTGGCCCAAGCACTCATCTTTGCTCACACGTAATCAGACGTGCATTCACATTCATATTTCTGCATTCCCCAGCGGTCATTCTTGTGCACTCACTCAGGCATGTGTGCTCTTTCACATGCTTCTGGTCATTCGTACCCAGGCACAATCAGCTTCACACCCGGCCATTCGTGGGAATGCATTTGCTTTCACACTCACCGTCTTACACATGGTCACACCCCTGCAGTCACACTAAGCTATGGGTTCAAAATAACTGCCAAGCTCCTTTAGTGTAACTCACCTCCCCGGAAGTTTTCCATTTCAGCCTCCCTACCTTGCCTTGAGTGGCTGGGTTTAATTGGGGCCATTCCCTGGTCCCTGTCCCCCTGCATTTGAGCTGATTGGCCCCTGCCCTCTTTCTGGCCAGAGGGCAGGAGCAGTCCACAAATGGGTTTCCAATCAGCAGCAACAGACAATGGGGGGATTGTGTGCAAGAAGAAAGGGCCCCCACAGAAGGGGCCATGGAGGCTGAAAGGGCCATGCACACCTCCTGCCTGGGTGCTTGGGAGTAGCAGATTGAGGGGCCAAATGAAGACAAAGTGCTTTGCACCAACCAAAAGGAGACTACACAGGGTGAGCCAGGGACTCTCAGGCAACATGTTTTGGGATGAGGCCCTGAGCCTGGCTTTTCTCTGCTAATAGCCTGGCACCAGAAGCCAGGCAGCTCTCAGTGCCAATGGCATAGCACAAAAAGACTTGGGAAGGTGCCTCTGGGGTGGGGGGAAACAGGGACTGGAGTGACCTGGAGGACAATCACTCACTGTTGCTAGGGCAAGAAATCATATCCAATCAGGAGTGCTGAATTTGCTGGGTCTCAGCTCAGCTACCCTCATCGGGCAGGGACCTCCATCCCCACAGCTGGGGCAGAGAATTAGCCCTCCATCCCCAAACCCAGCTGTGTGGCAGAGCTGGGAATGGGTACAGACAAGCTTGGCACTTTGCCTGTCAAATAAATAAAGCGGGCTGCCATAAAATCACCTCGGATCTTGGTGTCAATAGGCGTTCTTCCTGAGATGTTCATGCTCTGATGGCATTGACCTGTTGTGCTTACAGCTGTCGTCAGACGCACCAGAGGCCCCACACATCACTTTACTTATTCATCTCAGTAGATCAGTGGAATATTTCTGCTCTGTGCAGTGAGGACCAGAGCCATGAGGAAATGATCAAGATTTTGCTTTCCAACCCCAACCTCACCCCAGTCTGCTCCGGGATCTGACTTTGGATTCAAAAGGTTGGGTGCATTCGGACCCAGCAGTTTGGTTCAAGACCACTGTTAAGAGCCCTGAGGTGACCGAGGGACTCTGCAAAGTCCCTCTCATTGAAATCTTTAATTGCGGATCCCTACAAAACATCTCTAGCTCAACCACAAGATATGGGCTAGATGCAGGAATAACTGTGTGAGATCCTTTGGCTGGCATTAGGGGAGGTCAGGCTAAATAATCACAGCAGTTCCTTCTGGTCTTCAGACCTCTCTGAGTATTTGGGATGTTCTTTTTCAGAATCTCAGCTTCTGAGGACAACAGCCAGCCAGAAATGCTGCCCTGTCTCCAGAAAGCAAAATGCCCCAGCCCTCTGCCCTGGTTCCGTCTGCTTTAACTAATGCACAAAGCGTCTTCATCTGCAAGCTAATTTAGACATCATAACGGGGACTATATTTAATGTAAATGGAACGAGCAAAACTAGAAGGATTTATGGTAATAATAACCCGTGTGCAATAATATTGAGTAGGTCACATACCCAAAGAACAATGGATTGAGGAGAAGAGAATTTAGTTCCGCAGTGAAAGACACATCCCTGGGAAATTTTATTAAACAGAATAGATCTGACTTGTACCATTAGTGCTCTCTGGTCGATCGGCCCTTTCTAGCAGCTGCTGAATGGACAGACCAAACCTAGGGAGGTGTCAGCCATGGTGTTAGGATCCAGAACCAACTGGACACAGCATCTGGGGCCTCAGGGCCCATTTCCAGTTTAAAACCAAGGGGAAATCCAAAATAAGGTGAGGCTTCTGCTGTCAAAATGCCCCCACCTCCGAGGCACCAGATCGGTGCTTTCAGAGGCAGCACCAGCTCACTGCGAGTTTGGGGTCCAGGGAGGCCAAGCATGGAAGCAACGTGAGCGAGGCAAGTGTCTCTGACGCAGGGTTGGCCATGGTCTGATGGAGATGCAGCTACTGCTCTTTATGACTCCTGGGAATCAGCAAGGGAACTGGCCCTCTGGTCACTCTTTAAGTAGCTAGCTCCCAGGGGAGGACCAGTTATGGCATGCAGTTCCCGATTCCCAGATCAGATTGGGGTTGAGGAGCTAATTAGCCAGTTATGTCAAAACACATGGGAAGGAAGTGGGGAGAGGCTAGTATGGCTGGAGGAAAGGGAGTTGTCTGGAAGGGGGCACTGTTTCTCTCCCCTGCCCCTTTGAAGATAGGCCACATCACAGAGACTTTTGGCCGATTCTTTCAGTGGTGCTGACACAAGTTCAATCGAGGGGGTGGGGGCTGCTGCCGGAGGGAGTTCACCAGACCCACGGGCCAGTTTAGGTCCCAATCTTCTGCTTGCTGCTAAGGCTTGGCGCGGCGCTTCCAAATTCTTTCCGGGAAAAGTCTGGAAGGGGTTAAAAGGCAATGGTTCAGGACCCCTGCAACCTATCCCCTGATGTCTTGGCAGAACAAGGGTGTTGGGAGTGGGCTCCCCTCCTTTGGGGAATGGCACGCCTGACTCCTCTGATGACTGCTTGTCACCAGGCAAGGGCCACGCCTTCCCTCCTGGGCCAGGGCTATTGCTCTCTGGTGCCTCTGTGTTTTGGGGAATGACAGAGCAGGACTGTCCCATTACACACCAGCTGGTCTAGAGCGTGCCAGCCAGCACTGGGAGTCAGTGGCTGGTGTTTGAGGCCCTTCCATTCACTCTGACCCCCCATCCAGAGCAATATTGGCCCCAGGCTCATCCTTGGCATAGTGCTGGGTCCCCTCCAGCGCCAGACAAGCAGCGACAGGCAATGATTCCACCAGGGAAGGATGATGGGCCCCTCTGAGCAGAGAGGCAGCAGGGAGCCAGAGTCAGTGCAACCGTTTTGTTGCCATACATCCAAGTGCAGTAATCAGAGCCATGTGCTGCAACAGGCCATGGCCATTGGCACCAGTAGCTGGGCTGTAGTGCCTAGTGGTGTCAGGTGGACTGAGGACCTGCTGTGCCTGGCACAGCACATGCACCCACTGAGAGCCAACCCCTGCCCCAGCAAGCTCTCCATCTCTACATAGCAGGTGGAAACCAAGCAGAGGCTTGAGATCCCCATTGTAAAGAGCATGACTCACCCCACATCACACTGAACCCTGTCCCCTTCTCCTGGGTGCTGGCTGGCCCCTCCCCACAGCACAGCATTGCATTGCCCAGCACAGAGATTCCTCAGTGAGGGGAGCACAGCATACCCACCGGGAGACATATACCGAGGGGCCTGGTCTATTGGCAGACTCAAAGGACCATCAGCCCTTCCCGTCCTGCATTTTGCATCCCTGGATCCTGCCAGCCATCCAAACATCATTCAGGCCTGCCAGGTACGTCTCACTTCTCTGTCTCACTTCAATGGCTCCTACCAACTTCTGTGTGCCCTGAAAGGTGTCACTGTCTTGAAATAACTATACTGAGCCTCATGCAGCAAAGGACCACCTGTCTCCCTCTTTACTCCAGGATACTTCCCACATTCCGGGCTTCCTGAGACAGGGTAGGGCCTGCCCAGGTGAAGCCAGAACTGCACAGACTATCAGTGAGGAACAGCCACAGTGGAAATCTTGGCGGTCATAGCGACTCCGAGAGCGACTCCGTAGCTTGGCGGTCATAGCGACTCCGTAGCTGGCGGGAATAATGGGGTGTCAGGAGCTGGGGGGACATGGGGCAGAAGGTGGGACCACAAGAGGGAAAGAGCACCTTGCACCTCTGACATGTAGCCATGGCTGGGAAGAGCAGGCATCCCACCAAAAATTACACCTTTTAATCTAAATGTGATGAAGCAAGCGTTGCTGTGGGGCACAGAGACGTGGCTATATATAGAGAGCGAGCACGTGTGCTATGGCAGGGAGGGAGCTGGCTCGGAGGCGTTTTTCGGTCTTTAATTTTCCTGGTCGAAGCAATCTCACTCGTTTTTTAAATTTAATTTTCCCAGTGTGCGTGGGAGCTGCACATTAAACAGTAAAAAACACACATTCGCCAGCAGCTGGTGAGAAAGGAGGGGCCTACGATTTTATTTAGATCCCTGTGCTTGCTTACCTGCAGTCTGAGTTGTTTTTAGCCCTTTGTTTCTTTTCTCAAAGTAAATTTCGCACCCAGGGAAGCAGCTGGAAGCGTGGCCCTGGAGTCAGAAGTCCACAGAACAAGCAGCACCGGTTTCCCTTCCCAACCATGTCGCACTCCATCATGGCTCTTTCTGCTGCTGCTGCCATGGGCTGCATTGGAGCTAACAAGTTACAGAGGCCATCACTGACCTCCTGAGCTTCCCAGTTCTGCTTTATAGTAGCTTTGTGAGCGCCATGTACCATGTCTTTGTGGTGGCTGCACAGTGCCTAGCAAAGCAGGATTGGGGGTCCATGGCTGGGGCTCTGAGATGGGACAGCCATACAAATGGTAAGTGATAATCAGCTCAGATTTTACAAGCACAGTTTACTCAACGGCAAAGGAAGTGAGACTTGACCAGAGCTCCAGTCACCCACTTCACTTGGATAGTGCAAACTGATGAAGCACAGAACTGGCCCAGCATACTGCATGTGTACTTGGTAAACAAGAGGGGGAAAAATATTCATGCAACCAGTGTCCATGATGACTCTATTGCTCCAGACCATGGAACTGCACAGCCAACACTGTGGAATGGCAAGAGAGGAAAAAATAGCCATTGGCCCAGTTAGCATCTTGCATAGGCGAAGTATCCCAAAATAGCTTGCAAAGCACAAATGCAACGGCTGGTTTGCCAGGTGCCACAGCTCCTCCGTATGTGGGCTGGGAGCTGCCGCATTAATGGGAGAAAGGCTGGCACAGGGAGCAGGGTTACCAGTCTGCTCCTTGCAAATTGCAGACAGCTACTTCCGCAGAGCAGTGCCACCTAGGTGAGACCCAAACTTTCAAGCCTTGTACCAAGACTTCTGTCCTGGACCAACTACATCACAGAGCAACAGAAGATCAGGGTTGGAAGTGACCCCACGAGGTATGTAGTTCACCCCTTGCTTAAGGCAGGACCAACCCCAACTGCATCATCCCAGCCAGAGCTTTGTCAAGCCAGGCCTTAAAAACCTCTAAGGATGGAGATTTCACCACCTTCCTAAGTAACTCATTCCAGTGCTTCGCCACCCTTCTAGGGACAAAGGTTTTCCTAATATCCAACCTAGATGTCCCCCACTGCGACTTGAGACCATTGCTCCTAGTTCTGTCATCTGCCAACAGTAGCTCCATCCTCTTTGGAACCTCCCTTCAGGTAGCTGAAGCCCACTGCCAAATCCCCCCTCGCTCTTCTCTTCTGCAGACTGAATGAGTCCAGTTCCCTCAGCCTCTCCTCATAAATCATGCGCTCCAGCCCACTAAGGCAGCTCTAATCTATTCTGAGGCTCGTATCAGCCCCCACAGCAGCCTTGTATCTGGACGACACAGAGAAGGGAGAAAGTGGTGGGGAATAAATAGCAGTGCAATAGCCCCACGGCCAGCTAGGGTTCTCCATGGTGTCACTGCTGTGCAAAGCCAGGCCCTTGGGCAGGATTATTGTCCCCGTTTCCCAAAAGGGAAACTGAGGTACAGAGCTGCCAAGGGCCAACCCAAAGTCACACAAGTGACATAACAAAGGTTCAAACCCAGCTCGCCTGTGTGCTATGCCAGCATCTTAAGCACAAGATCATCCTTCAGGGTGGATTGGACATCTGTTTAGGCCTTTCAGTGGCTTTCCCACTCCCTCTCCCGCTCCCCAAAGGGGTGGGCTGCCCGTCACTGGCTGCGTCATGCTGGTGCCAAGGCAGAAGCAAGTGAGGGGAGTATTAACCAGGAGCACACGAGGAGTTTGCTCTGGGGTGATGCAGCCTGCAGCCTCTTCTGTTGGGCAACCATTGCCACAGGCTCAGCCTCCCAATTTACCTTGGCACCACAGGACCTAAGCCAGCCTACCAATGGCCTGCCATGCCTATGGGGCAGAGAGCTCAGTTAGCTCAGGGGTCCAACCAATGGCCCATCTGAGCTGGTGTCCCACCTTCCCACAGCGGCTGGTGGTGCCCGATCCTTCAGAGGGGATGAAGCTAACGGGCAATTTCTGGAGTGACCCAAAGGCAGTGCAGTGAACCAGAGCTCCTGGGAGTGATTGCTCACTGTGCACTGCTGCTTGGCTTTCAGGAAGGACGGATTCAGATAAATGAGCCCGCAAGTCTCTGCGGGAATTGACAGGAAAAGCTGCAATGCAAGCAGGATGAGGCTAGTCCCAGGCCTGGGGGAAATGGGTCCCATGCTTGCCACCCTGCTCGGTGACTCAGTTTCCCCATCTGCTAAATGGGGAATCCAGTTATGATTGAGGCACACAGGAACAGACCTAGATGGGGGTCGCCCAGGGCTCGGCTAGCAGGAGACTGCAGTGGCACGGGGGAGGTGCGTGCAGGAAGACTTGCCCACACAAGGCCTGGCTTCTCCCCTGCCATTGACAGAGAGCAAGGAGAGATTTTTCCCTGCCATTCACCTCTCATTTGCTCCCTTGGCCTGAGCAGAGCTTTGGGGAACCTGAAACAGCTGACAATACAAGTGCCCCCACCCCCAGTGATCTTGCTTTCAGCCCTGGGCTCCCTTGGCTTCCTCTGTTTTCATTCCAGCCATGCTCGTCCTGTTCAGTCCAGAAACTTCAGTGTATATTCTTGTCACCTCCGCGCCATCCCAGCACCATCAGTCTTCCCAGGATCCAGATCGTTCTGGCCACTGCTTTTCTTAGCAGTTCTTATTAATGTGTTCCCATCGGCCCCTCCAGCCCCACAAACATCCCCCCATACCACAGGCATCTCTTTTCTATTTCTAAGCTCTGCCCTGTTTACCTGGGGGCCGTCTTTCTTTCCACGTGTCACACCCCATGATCAATGGCAATCGACAGTCGTGCTGTGGAGCTGCCGCTGGCTGGCTGCACGGGTCCTGCGTCCTATTTTTGCCCAGCTGGTTAGCAAAGCACCGACGTCAAGAGACACCCCTCTGTGCTATTCACCAAAGAGAGCAGGGCAGGGAGGGAACCAGGCGGCGCTTATAAATACACTCACTTAGAGATGGCAGAGAAAGTGGGTCACTTGGGTGCTGATCTTCCTGATTCCTCTGCCCCCATTTTCCCTTCTCCCTAATGAGGGCTGCCGTGAAGGAGAGGACAAACCCGGAAGGGAAGCTCCCTGGGTTTTTCTGGTCCTCTCTATGAGCCAGCAGGTGCAGCCAGGAGCTAGCAGAGGGCAGGGAGTGTCCCTGAACTCACAGAAACTGGTTCGGCCCAAAGTTTATAAACCTGACAAGACATTTGGAGAAGCACCAAATCTGTCATTGTGGCCACAACCCACACCTGCTCATTTGCTGCCCAGAACCCCTTGCACTGAAATCCTACAGGCCTCAGCTCCTGGGCAATCCCACACCTTTGCGGGATCAGGTTGGGTTATTGCCCCTGTGTTATGAGAGGGGAAATCAAGGCACAGAGGCTAATGCCAGTGTCTCCTGATGCTGGGTGGCTGCCTTCACCTTGCTGAAGATGCCCAGGGTCTGAGGTGCTAAGTGCCTGCCACTCCTGCTCGCCTCACGTCTGAGAAATGAGCCTCTAGTGTCCTCAAACTGGGCACCCAAGAACAAGGGTGGCTTTGGAAGTGGTGGCCTGAGTGACATGCCCAGGATCACAGGTAAGTGCCAGTATCAGGACCAGGATTCGAACACAGGAGCTCCTGGCTTCCTGTTGTACGCTTATCATGATGGCCCAAAGCCTTGCAGCCCACTCCAGTGCCAAGCAGAGATAGGCATCTCCTGGAGACAGAGTGTGCCACACCTGACACAACAGGGCCCTGACCCACCAGTAGCCAGGGACGACTCCTGAGCTTTATAACCCTCCATTCACCTGAGCTGGAGAAATTTCCTTCCAGGTGGGGAGACCCCTTTGGATTCACTTTCAGCAGCAGGGTCGTTGAATGGATCTGGTCACCTCCATGTGTTCTGGTGCCCCAGATATTTCTGGTCAGCGCATGCACGCCTGCACAGGCACACATCCATGCACACATACAGTGCACACACGCCTGCAGGGACACAAACGAACACTCCCAACTTGTTCAGCTCCCCATCTATTAACAGATACCGACATCTACTGGCCAGTTTGGCACCAGCATCCACATGACATTCTCTAGATCCGTTTCCTAACCAGTGTGCCACAGCACACAGGTATGCCATCAGGTCTGAGCAGGTGTGCCACAAAATTTTTCAAAAAACTACTCAAAGAGTTCTGGATTGGCTTATTAGCTCACAAATATTCATGAATTCATTTGGAAACCATATGGTGGTGTGCCTCAGATTAATTAAAGGTAGCAAGGTGTGCCATGGCAGAGAAATTGTTGGGAACCACTGCTCTAGATGCATGTGTCTGTCTGGGTTGTCTGTATTTCCAGCTCCCAACATCCTCTTCTGCCTGCCCCCCCTTCTCCTAGGGCCCTGCAGTGGCCTCTCCCATGTTTATAAACTCTGATATCAGACCACTCTGGGGCTGCCATCAATTGTCAGAGCCTGGAATGAGACTGAATTGACCTCATAAATCAAGTCTGTCCCCTAGTTGCTCAGCCCTCTGCATACCTACAGGCAGCCCAGGCATGCTGGGAAAAGAAAGGAATGGGAAGGTGAGGGAGCCACGGAGGTTAGGAACAGAGGAAACTCTCCCAGGCACTATCTGCTCTGTCATGGGATTGGCCACCATGGACACCCATAAGCAGCTCCTGACAAAGCTGAGCCACTATCATTCTTCCCATGTTACAGGTGTGGAAACTGAGGCACAGGGAGAGGACACAAGTTGCCCAGTTGGTCCCCAACTACTCTTGTGGCAAAGAACATGATGAATCAATGGCAGAGCCAGAAAGAGACCATGGGGTGGCCTGGTTCTATCCATTCGCAAGCCAAAAGTCCTGCCTCTGTCCCTCAGAAGTCAGGCTCAAAACACCCAACCCATGCGTTTCACAAGCCGGGGCTCCTAAAATAGTCCCTTTCTGTGCCATGCGCTACAATCAGCCAGATCACAAACCCCTCACACCATCCCACTCTGGGCCGTGCCTGGCTCTCGGAGTCAGCAGCTCCATGAGGTCTTACTCTGCGAGTGTGCCTGGCTGGCCCTGGAAGATGAATGGGATACCTTCTCACTTTAGAAGGGGAGGGAAGAACATTTTGGATTTGCTTTTGGACACAGGGCCAATGGAGAGACCCCTGTGCATGCTAGATGGATCCCTTGATGACTGGTCTGTTAATTCTCTCAAACACACCAGGCTTTGACCACTGTTGGCAGACAAGAGACTGGGCTAGTGGACCATTGGTCTGACCCACTCCAGCCATTCTTATATTCCCAGCCACAAAAATTCACTGCTCTTTGCCTTCCCTTTCTTTTTCATTTCACATACATTTTAGTGGCTGCCTGGATCACAATCAAGATCATAAATCTGGGAATTCCCCAGCCCAGCACAGCTGTCAGTGTGCCTGGACCTGCCTCGGGGTCATGGTGAACGCTTTGCAGATGAATGGCCTGGGATCTGCTGGAGTGTGAGAGCTAAAGAAAACAACCACTGCTGTAGCTGTGAGAAAGGGGTCTACATAAAAATGTATCACAGGCCTGCAAGCTGCACTGGCCTATGGGACAGCTGGGGGGCTTCCACCCCACTGCCCTGGATTTTAGCCATTTCAGTGCTAAAGCCCAGCACATGTTCTGTTTCTCTTCGTTCGCATTGATCTCAGCTCCTCTACCAGAGCTCACCAAGCAGGGATTGGTCTAGAAGCAGAGCTCAAAAAGCTGCAGCTGCTCAAAGCGGTTTGACCCGGAGCAAGAGGTGAGTGTTATGATCTCTGGAGCAGCAACTGGGACTTTCCATATTAGCCCTCCTGTCTGCCACAGGGCTGGCAGTGGGGTTCCTAGCTCCCATGCTCAGCCAGCCCATCGCCAAAGATCCTGGTTGTGCTTGTGATTTTGGCTCCAAAATCATGATTATAAATGTGTCTGAAAAGCAAACCTAGGTGCCTGCCTGTGGGCATCCAAGGCAGTCCAGCAACACTAGCTAACCCATGTGAGCACCTGACTGCTCCAGAGAGACCCTACAATAACAAACCAGCCTATGCAGCCCAGGCATCAATGTCAGGACCCAGCTTCCCCTGAATCATTGCACAGAGCGGTGATTGTGGCCAGCAACGAGGAGCAGGGCTCTGCAGCACCAAACAGTGGGATGGATCCAGGGACGGTGGGGACTCACCCTGGGCAAGAAGAGGTGAGCAGACAGTCTTCCTCATCCCCTCTCCTCCTTGTCAGCTTCCACCCCTGTTGCACGTCTCAGAGGCTGGGCCTATTCCCAGGCACCCATCTCTGCCAGTGTGCTGATTAACCTCAGCTTTAGCCAGCCCTTATACCAAGTTATCCACAATTAGCAAGGTAATTTAGACCCCAACTGAGCACTGGCAACACACTGAACTCAACAGATAGAAGGAGATGGGGGAGACAGACCCTCCCCACCCAGGGCTGGCCCAAGGGTTTTTGGCACCATAGGTGACCTATGATTTTGGTGCCCCTGCCCCACATGTTATAAGAGATAACATATAAATATATTTTTAAACAGAGAAAAAAATTAACTTCCATCTAATTTGCTGTCCCTTGAAGCCTGGCGCCCTAGGTGACTGCCAAGTTCACCTACATGGTTAGGCTGACCCTGCCTCCACCACAATCCGATCTCATCATCTTGGTGTAACAAGGCTGCTCTGCAAGACCAACGCCACTGCATTGGGACATTTATGTGGGGGCTGGCAGAGGGACTGTTTGCCCCTTCCCCATCTCATGGGCTCCCCCCCAGCTGCAGAGCAGCATGTTCAGTTCTAATCTCATCAAGAAATTTCAAGCTATTAAAATACAATCAAAGAGAAATGAAAGGTAATCGCTCTGTAAATGATAACTAATTGAAACATCAACTGTGATTTTTATCATCTGCAGTCGACATGAGTGATGCCAGGCGCAGGGCAGGCAGCAGCTGCACTATTGGGGTGGGGAGCGGGGAGAGGGCAGTAAACACACAAATACACACATGGGCACATGTTGTGCACATACAGTCCTATCGAAAAGATATACACACTCCTGTGCACACAGATCCACATGAAAATTGACAGGGACTACACCCCCCACCCCCATCAGACAGAGTTGCAGAGAAAATAAGAATTTGAGGTCCAAATGTATCCCTCATTTTCTGTTGTTTAATAGGTTTGCAACAAAAAAAGGCTTTCAGGGAGTTGCATAGGGGCCAGAACTTCACCAAGACACTTTGGCATTAACCATTTTGCTCCCAAAAATAGTCCCATCACAGGCTGAGGGCTCACTGAAGGAGAAAAAAGGAGGCCAAGGTATCTTCCTGCTTTTCCTTTCCCTTTGTTACAATCTGTGCCACTCTCTAGCCCTCACCCTCACCACTCCCACCCAGAAGAGACTTGAAGAGGTGCTAGGTTACATTGCCAGGGCTCCCCTCACTTAAGGAAAACCATGGGAAGCTTAGCCTCCATGGAGCATTTGGTCCTTTGCAAATTAGCTAATAGAGTTGGCCAGAATCTGTCTGTGATGCTGGTTACTGCAATGTGGACAACTGTCCTCTAGGAACCAGGCTATGACCTGCCAGCCTTGTTCTCCACAGGCCACTAAAAGAGCTAGGAATGGCTCTGACTTTTGGCCATCAGTAAATACGGCTAGAAAACCGCTTGCAACTGCTTGGAGCCATCCAGCCATGCAGTTGATGTTTTCCCTACCTGCATTAATCATGGCCAGCAAATCAAATCACCTTACTTAAGAAAAGATCAGCTAAGACCAGCCCTCCCCCCTTCTCATCCTCCTGCCCGGAATTGAATTTCAGTTACAATTATTGCTGGTTTATTTAGAACTTTGCTATTGCCTGATCTATTACAATGTTATTCAGAGGCTCTGGCTTCTCTTGTTCTGCAACAGGAAGCTATTTTGTTCAAATTGAAAAAGTCCTTCTGTAATTATACGATTGGGAAGCATCCACAGAGGCAATCGATAGAAGGAAACCAAAGCATCGCTTGAAAAATCATTCCTTGTCCCATTTGGATTTTCTTGGGCACCCATGCTGGGACCTGGCCTTGTTAGCTAAACAGAGCCAAGCTTGGTCAGTGCTCAGAGGGGAGACCTTGAAGAAAAACTATTTCTGCAGTGATGCTCTATGCTGTGCCCCACAGGTGACGTTGTGCTGAGGCCTGGGGCCAAGGAGATACTGAGCAAGACATAAAAATGAAGTCCTAACCACTTGTGGCCATTAAAGACGCTGCAGCGCGTTGCCTAAATGTATTATTAGTCTCAGTGTGCTGGCTGGATTCCAGCTCACATCATTACTGTCTGGCTTCTTACATTTCACCTTGGGCCTGGGTTTCTCCTTCATTTCATCTTGCATGGTGCAGCATTTCTGTGTACTAGGAAGCAACTGGCTTCTACCTCTAGGGTCACCACATCTCAGTGATGGGTTTTAGACAGCTAAGTTTTGCTAGGCACTTTGAGTCCCCTTCTCATGAACAGACCCCAAACACACAACCAGTTCTACTGTAGAATATCAATACAATAATACCCTGGGTTCTCACACTTCTAGAACAGGCTCCGGGCTCCTGGGTTCCAGGCCCAGCTTCGGGAGGGCTGTGAGGTCTAACAAGCAAAGCACACAGAACTGACAGTCAGGGATCCTGGACTCCAATCCCAGCCCTGCCTCTCTGACACCCTGGGAAGCCACAGCCCTCGCTGTACCTCAGTTTTCCCCTCAGTTGAATGGGTCTAATAACGCTGCCCTAGTTTGGTTTGCTAGCCTTTTCCAAGTCCTTAATGGCGGTGCCACCAGAGGTTACCTGTACGGACAGGGAAGGCTCATGCCAACTATGACACAAAGTGGCACCCTGCAACTCAGCCCAGCCAAAGCCAGGCAATCTGCTGCAAAGGCCTTCTTGTGGCCTTGTCCTGCTGTAGCTCCACAGCTCAGGGAAGGAAGCCACTGCCCAGCTCCAGGGCCTGGGTATTAGAAGCAGCTCCCTGCCCAAGCAGGGTGATGTCAGAGCAGCACCCTCGCTCTGCGAAGCTCACAACTGTCATTATCTTCACACTCCCCACAATCATTGCCCTTGTGACTCTTCAATTCCTCATTAGCAAACACAGCTGGTTCTGTTCCCATTAAGGTGAGGGTTGCCCATGCTGTTGTGTCTCACTTCTCCAGGAGAGAGGGGTCTATTGGGCTGCCCTGGCCCAGCAGAGATGACCATGTCCTCAGACGCAGGGGACTCCAAGCCACTTGGGCAAAATGGTAGGGATGGAACTGAGCTGGTTGCTGAAGGCATGGGACGCCAGGTAGCCTCCATGGTGGCACTGATCATCTCCTGCCGGCCAACTGGGGATGTGTGTCAGGCACCAGGTCCTGAGGGCTGTGGAGGGTTGTGAGCCCCCTGGCCTCTCCTGGAGCCCCCAAGAACTCCCAGAGGCTGATCTGAGGCAAGGCAAGTGTTGGAGGTAGTGAAACAGCCAAGCCTGGGGGCCTCTATCCAGGCTGACTCCAAACTCCCCCCGCACGAGCACTGGGAGGTCCCCAAGGATCAGAGCAAGATAGATGGGTCCAGCCCCCCAGACTGCCAGGGAAATGGGGGGTCTAAGAGCTGTCACTGAGTCTATGTTGCAGGTATTGTGGGAGGAAGCTGATCCTTATCCATCCTCCTGCCACGTTTCCCTCTCCCATCCCTTGCCCTCTAAGCAAGGCCGCGGGTGAAGGTCTCCACTAAGGGAAGAAGTAACTGTCCCATCACCATGATTAACAGGATATTAGCCAGCCCCTGTGAGGCCAAGGAGTGTCTACCTAACCAGGGAACTGGGTTATTGCTTTATAAAGTTGTGTGAGTCCTCCATTGATACGAGTTTTTGGATCGCTGCTGAGTGATGGCAGCAGCAAGCAGAAACATGGAGAGCCATGAAGCAAAGACACAGAAACTAACAGTCATTTGAATGGTGGGGACATCCAAAGAAGGGCATCAGGCAAGCAAGCTGAGGGGCTGCTGGACCACCAACGTGCTAATGAAGCACTCAAGGAAGACAAGGCCCCTGGGAAGAAGCTAAATGACTTTGACTCTGGTCTTCACTGCAGAGGATGTGAGGGAGATTCCAGCACCTGATCCATTCTTTTCAGGTATCAGATCTGAGGAACTGTCCCAGGCTGAGGTGTCAGTAGGGGAAATGTTGGGACAAACTGATAAATTTAACACTAATGAATCACCAGAACCAGATGCTATCTACCCAAGAGTCTGCAGGAACTCAGATATGAAAATGAAGAACTCCCAATCATGGTATCTAACCTATCGCTTAAATCAGCCTTGGTACCAGCTGGACTGTAAGTAATGTAATGTTGATTTTTAAAAAGGCCCTAGAGGCAATCCCCTATTGCAGCCATTTATGCCTAACTTAACTACCGGGCACTTGGTTGAAACTGTAGCAAAGAACAGAACCCATAATGAATATAATTTGTTGGGAAAGAGTCAACACCACTTTTGTAAACAGAAATCATGCCTCACCAATCTACTAGAATTCTTTAAGGAGTGTCAACAGACATGAGGACAGTGGTGATCCAGTGCATATAATGAGCTTGGCTTTCAGAAAGCCTTGAACAAGGTACAACACTAAAGGTTCTTACATAAAGTAAGCTGTTGTGGCATACGAGGGAAGGTCGTCTCCTGGATCAGGAATTTGTCAAACGAAAGGACAGGAAACAAAGGGTAGAAATAAATGGTCAGTTTTCAGAATGGAGAGAGGTAAATAGCAGGTTCCACAAGGATCTAGTCTATCCTAAGACTTGGGCTGGTCAACATAATCATCATAAATAATCTGGAAAGGGGGATAAACAGTAATGTGCCATCATTTGCAAATAATACAAAATTATTCAAGACACTTAAATCCAAAGCAGACTATGAAAAGTACCAAGGGATCTCACAAAACTGGATGATCAGACAACAAAATGGCTGATGAAATTCAATGTTGATAAATGCAAAGTACTACATATTGAAAAACATAATTCCAGTTATACACACAAAATGATGGGGTCTAAATGAGCTGTTACCACTCAAGAAAAAGATCTTGGCATCATTGTGGATAATTATCTGAAAACATCTGCTCAATGTGCAGCAGCAGTCAAAAAAAAAAAAAAAAAGCTAACAGAACTGTGGAAGCCATTAGGAAAAGGATAGCAAATAAGATGAAAAAAACCATAATGCCACTATATAAATCCATGGTATACCCACATCTTGAATATTGCATGCAGTTCTGGTTGCCTAATCTCAAAACTTGGAAAAGGTACAGAGAAAGGCAGCAAAAATTATTGGGGGTAGGGGGTTAGAACAGGTTCCATACTAGGAGATTTAAAAGCCTTGGGATTTTCAGCTTAGAAAAGAGACAACTAAGAGGGGATAAGATAGAGGTCTATAAAACCATGAATGGTGTGGAGAAATTAATAAGGAAGTGTTAGTTACCCCTTCACATGGCCCAAGAACCGGGGTCACCTAATTAACTTAATGAGTGACAAGTTGAAAAAAAACCACAATCAAGCTGTGGAACTCATTGCCAGGGGATGTTGGGAAGGCCAAAAGTATAAGTTAAAAAATGAATTCGGTAAGTTCCTGGAAGATTGGTCCACCAATGGCTATTAGCCAAGATGGCGGGACTGCAACCCTGGACTCTGGATGTGCCATAGCCTCTGACTCGCAAAAGCTGTAACTGGGCAACAGGGGATGGATCACTTGAAATTTCCCTGTTCTGTTCCCTCCCTCTGAAGCACCTGGCATTGGCCACTGTCAGAGACAAAATAAAAGCAAGGAGTCTTGTGGCACTTAAAGACTAACAGATTTATTAATCGCATGAGCTTTCGTGGAAGAAAATCCCACTTCGTCAGATGCTTTTAAAAAGCATCTGACGGATGAAGCAGGATTTTCTTCCACGAAAGCTCATGCGATTAATAAATCTGTTAGTCTTTAAATGCCACAAGACTCCTTGCTTATTTTGCTTTACTAGACTAATACGGCTGCCCCTTTGGAACTTGTTGGAGACAAGATAGCGTTTTGGGTGAACCAATAGTCTGACCTAGTCTGGCCGTTCTTCTATTCTCATGTTACCTGCCTTTCAAAATATCCTCCCTTGGTTTTATGATCCCCCATGATAAGCCCCCTTCAAGAAGGCATGGGGGGGGGGACACAGTAACAGATCTATTTGGAAGTGCTGATGCAGTGGGCAGAACAAGGGAGTGAGACTCAAGACCCTGATTCTGTTCCCACTGATGGAGGGCAGACATTACGGGGCAACACCAAGCATGTTGCTGCTATTCTCATTCTGTCAAACAGCCTGCACAAGGGCACCTTGCTGTCTCAAGCCCATGGACCCCATGTCTGAGGCAGCAGGCTCTAATTCACACCAGCCTGCCAAAACCCTCTGTGAGTGTTAATAAAGGTCTCCCAGGTTCAGATTTTCCTCTTCAATGTTACAGCTAACAGCAGCCACTATAAAACAGGGGGGTTTCCAGACAACACTCCCACTGCAATAGCCAGGGACCCTGTGATGGTGGTGCAATTTTTTTTTTTTTTTTAATTTAAAGGGATTGTCCTCTAAGTAACACACCCTGGAGTTTCTACAGGTTCTAATGATTTATGGCCTTTAATTTCCCCCAATACTCACGCCTGTTCACACTTCCCCTTTGGCATGTCAGGTGTTTATCTTCCCTCTTTTTTTTAATTTGAAACATCCATCTGGTGATTCCGGTGATCAGCAAGTTTGCAATACTGAATGCATTAAAGCTCTGACAAGTGTATTGATTTCCTCTCTCCTGCTGCATAATATAAGATATATACAAGCAGATAAGCTGCCCCCTTACCCCTTAGTCGAAAGGGCCTGTCCCTTTCTCTAGATCTAATGTTCCTTCTCCCAGCCACATTTTGACGGATAGGAAAGCTTTTCGTCCCTTCTGGTGAAGATGAATTCTCCTTCACTCCAGTGTAATTTTCCTAGATCTGGAGAAATGTCCATTTAATTTATGTTCTTTCCAGCAGCAGATATTTTACAGGAACTTGTAGAGAAGGGCCCAGAAGCCTAGATTCTCTGAGGATGGAAATGGTTTAAAAAAAAAAAAAGATGTGGAAATAAAAGTTCTGATCCAGATCCAAACTTCTCCAACCCAGACTGGTTGGATTGACTGATTTATTGGGAGAAGGGGTTGGGTCCATAGCTTCACGCAGCCTTCACATAGAGAAAGGCTGGAGCAAAGCTCACATCTAGATGCCGATCTAGCTCCAAACTTCATCAAAGCAATGCCTTGCCAGCATCTTGGTTCTGGTCTGCCTCTGTTGTACCGTGGTCTGGTCGCCCCGCCAAAGTGGCTGATTCTGCTCCCATGCAGCTCAAAGGGGGTCTCAGCATTGTCTTGAGGGGGAGCTGTGTTCTAGGGTTCAGGGAACCTATGTCACTAGCGTCCTGACTCACCTGCTCCTTCCAACCAAACCTCCAGCCTGATTGGGAAATTTTTTTAGACAGAGCTTTGTGTGTTTCAGGGAAACTCAAATCCGTCTCTCTCCTTCCTGGGGCTCGCTGGGAACAGAGAGGAGAAATCACATACCCAAAGCCAGAGTCACCACTCTGTGCCTTTTGATCTTCTTGCTTGTTCAAGGATGGTCTAGTTGCCTGAAAGATAAGCTGTGCCCTACAACCTCTCTGGGCCTCAGTTTCCTCACTTGGAGCCTGGGGGAAGCTGAGACGTGTAAAATGCTTTGAGATCAAAGGAGGGAAATGGAGGCTCAGGTGAAATACTAGCAAAGTCACCTTCCCCTACCCATAATGCCCGCGGAGGTTTGACAGCTACAGGGTCTCTCAAGAAGCATTAAAAGGAACACAGGTACAGCATGGAGCAGCTGGAAAGGAAAGGAACTGTGTTGGGTGAAGTGTCTGGACAGCTATTTTGGACACACTCCAAAGCCTCCGCAGTTCCTTCTTATTCCTGATTCAGTCACTAATGGCTACTGAATTTGCCCATCCTGGGATGGTCAGTCTGAGTTATTCATCCCAGAGATGAGTGTGAAAGCAGGTTTTCAACAGTGCAGACTCACAGGCACTGGAGACTGTTGGTGAAGTACAGAGCCGTAGTGCTCTGTTTCAGTGCCCGGGATGCATTCC
>ML682071.1:10352112-10366721 GCA_007922195.1 Podocnemis expansa
TCTTCGAAGCATCTGAGGAAGTGGGATCTTCTCCCACGAAAGCTCATGCAAAAAATAAATCTGTTAGTCTTAAAGTGCCACACAACGGCTTGTTGTTTTTTTAATGGTCAGGCAGCCCTCAGGCCCTGCAAACTATCACTCGCGAATTGATTGTTTGTCCCAGCTCATTAGTGCACTAACACCACGGCACCACCAGCAGCCAGGCGCGCGGGAACAGCCAGCACCGCACACGTGCAAACAGGCTCCCGTCCCGACCAAGCCAGCACCCGGCCAACCAATCACCGCCCAGCTGCGCCTCTCTATGTCTTTTGCCTACTCCCGGCACCCGTAGCCGACGGGAGGTTGTTTAAGAACCCGGATGCGGAAGTACTTGCTCCTTTTTTATCGTAGCGCGTCGTTGGCGGCCTGGTGAGGCTGCGGGGTCGCGGGCGGGATCCGCCGCCATCCGCGGCGGGGCCGGGCGGGGGGCCCGAGAGGGAGGTGGGGGGAGGAGAGGAGCCGCTTGGGGGCGGCCAGGCGGGCCCATCGGTGGGGTGCGGGTGCGGGCGCGGAGGGGCGGGTTTGGGGGTTCGGGGCATGTGTCCCCCCCGCACTGACGCCATCTTGGTTTTCCTTTTCCCCGCAGGCAGCGCTGCCCCGGGCCTGGACCGTCGCCATGGTGAGCCGGCGGGTGGGGGCGGGGCCCTGCAGCGGGGGCAGGCCTGGGACTGGGGGTGGGGGGGACTTTGCCACCCCCCAGCTGAGCTGTGCTCAGGGCCCCGCGTCTTTATTTTTCGCTTCTAGCCTCGCAAAATTGAAGAGATCAAAGATTTCCTGCTCACCGCCCGGAGGAAGGATGCGAAATGTGAGTAGGAGTCGTGCCCCAGCTGTGGGTTGTTGTCCTGCCTGGTTCTGCTCAGTGTTTGGCTGGCTAACCACAAATCAGTTCCCATTAAAGAGCTAAAGATGTTTTTCTGCTGGTGGAGTTCAAGAGAGGGGGTCTTCTTACTAAAAAAAAGAGTCTGTGGCACTTTAAGACTAACAAGTTTATTTTTTACATGAACTTTCATGGGAGAAAATCTCACTTCGTCAGATGCTTCGAAGAGGGGCATGTGCCCCCCAAGCGGGTTTGTTTGTATTATGTGCCTAGCTGTGCCCACATGTGCTTGGGGAGCAGTGCTGGGTCTCAGACTCCTAGGGTCTGTGAGTTTGACATCTGGCTGGGGGCTTGCCCATGTGGCATTGCTTCCTGTCCAGATACAGCTATTCAGAGTTTAAATTGCTTGAGTCAGGATTGATCATCAGTAATGCTCTGAGTTTTATTCAGTATTTTATGCTTTGTGCTAACTGTTAGGTTGGGGTATCAAACTCAGATCACCACGAGGGCCTCATGAGGACTGGTACATTGGCCCAGGGGCCACACCACTGAAACCTTTGCATACAACAATATTGCAAATATTGGTAACAATGGTGTTGTTGCAGGCTGCAGGAAAAAGTTTTAGGGGCCTTGTGTTTGAGAGCCCTGTGTTATAGCCTGGCCCTGGTAGGGGATGTAAATCTGATGCTAGATCCCCCACTTTCCCTTGTAACCATAATGGGGGCTGCTCTTCATAATGAGTAAATACAGTAATGCAGGGGTCTCAAACTCGCAGCCTAAGGGCTGCCAGCAGCCACTAAAGTTTATTTCTTGCAGTCCACAATGACACTGTTGCTATCAATGTTTGCAATGTCATGGTATGAAAAGGTTTCAGTGGTGGAGCTCTTGGGTTGTCCAGTCATTCTCATGCAGCCCTCACTGTGATTTGCATTTCAGACTTCCTCCATTAATGGCTTAGTTCTGTGTAGTACGGGTGGCACACAAATATGCACTCATTTTCCTGAAGAGCATATCTTGGAAGTAGTGGTTTCCCATTGGAGTGGTACTTAAGATGGTGGCATCAATTAAGTGGTGTAAGATGGGAAGTTGAGTTGAGCAAATTCTTGGATTTCAATAGCTTTACCACACCTAGTGTTAACTTCACAAAAAACATCACCCAGGAGCTGGAGATCATGAAGTAAATATAGGTGCACATGAACCTGAATAAAACACTTGGAGGCTAATTGAAATGCCTGTTTTTTAAATAAATGCAGAAGATAAGAGCTCTTAAATTGAGAGCCTAACTAGCTGTAATACTAGGATGTTTTTTTCTGATCAATGAGAGGGAGTTTAATCTTGTCATTACCCCCATGCAGGGCTACATTTTTCTTGGGAGAACTGATGCTGTCCACACACACATGTAAAGAGGGCTGCTCTTTCCATGGGAGCAGTGAACAGGCATACAAACTTGGGCTTGAGTTTTGACAAATAAGTGATATAGGAAACTATTTGCATAGCGTGATCCTGTTCCTTGTCAATTTCAGCCTGAGATTTACTGCCACTGATTTATATGTCAAAAGTTTTTCATAGTCTTTTGAAAGTGGCACTGTTAAATCACCTTCTGTTTGAAACTCATACCTGGTATTGTTTTAATTGGCACCTAATTTTAATATAATTGAAAAATATCTGTTCAATGTGTTTTGCTTTTTGCATTTGATAGCACTATGTCTGTGGTTAGATTTCCACAGTTCAATTGCTCAGGTCTTGAACCTAAACAGAGAAGGAAACATACCTGAAAACAGACTTTGTAAATGCCCATATGAAGGCAAGGGGGTGAGGGCACAGTGTGGTACTTGAAACATTGTTGCCTCGTAATACTGTTTTTAAAAGCATTTCACTTCTCTTTCAACCAGTTTTGGGTTCTGTAATGTGGAACTCTTGAGGCTTTTCTTTGATCTGCTTTTAAAAAGGAGACTAAGAAACTGTCTCGTGTGTCTGAGGGGTCTATCTAGTTAGCCTTCCTAGAAAACACAGAAGAAAAACTGAATTCAGATTTTCTTTTGCAGCTGTGGATAACTTGGATTGTATGTAAGACATGGTAGTGTAGCTTTATACATTATGTATGCGCAGAAAAGACCATAATGGTAAACACAACCTCAGACCACTCAAATGGTCTCGCTCTTGGAATTTGTGGAACTAAAGTGTCAGTGCACATCAGTGCCTCTTTTTGCATTGGAGGAAAATAGCCTGAAAAAACATACAGCTGTTTGCTTTGGGGAACAATGATATGATTTATCCTCTTTTACTGGGTTTAACTGATTCCAGGGACAAAGCTTTTAGATGCAACTGTCGCTAACAGGCTGATTCTGAAGGGGAAGCTGTGTTAGTCTAGTTCAGGAAAACAAGCAAAAAGTCCTATGATGCTTAAAAGTGAACAAGTCTATTTATTGCATGAGCTTTCATGGGAGGAAAAATCCTGCTTCGTCAGACGCTTCTTCCAAATGGGATTTTTCTCCCACGAAAGCCCGCGAGGTAGATACATTTAACAAATTGAGGGTTTTGAGTTGGATTTTCACTGTGCCCTTTTGTGATGGCAAAAGGATGTCCAGGGTTAAAGAGTCTTGAATTCTGCACTGCATTTCAGTATCAGAAGCAAAGTAGCTGGTGGGTAAGGCCTTAAAATGAGAGAGCTACTTTTTCACTGGGCTTCTGGGCCTTTCCTTGGCTAGCTGGAATGGCTTGTCACCATTACTGAGTGCACAAGATGCTGTTCTAACTCCAGCTTCTTTCTACTTCAGCTGTCAAGATCAAGAAGAATAAAGACAATGTGAAATTCAAGGTGCGCTGCAGTCGGTATCTATACACGCTGGTCATCACAGATAAGGAGAAGGCAGAGAAACTAAAGCAGTCCTTGCCACCAGGTAACTGAGCGTGAGGCAGGGTGTCCTGACTCTTATCTAGCACCCTTTCTGATCTTCACATGCATATGTTTTCCTCATGTTACCTACTGTTTACCAATCAGCTGGTGCCTTGCTTTCATTGTGTTGTCAAGTTGGGATAGGAAGGTGGAGGCTTTGGGACCACTTTGCTTGCTTTACTTTCGAGACCCTCATACAGTTAGGTAGACCAGAGATTGCAATAAATGGCCCTTTTTGGGCACACAGGAGCTGCCCAAGAATCTGGAGGTAGGGTCATGTTATATTATGGAATACAGAGACCCTCCTTGTTCACAGCTCATTTCCTCAACTCGATCAGATCTGTAAGCTGTGGGCATTCATGGTGTTCATGAAATAGGGGAGTGGCAGGTATCACTGGTTTGATTGCCTTAACATACTCTGCACGTACCCACACATCACTTGAGTTTGTCTGCTTTTTAAGATGAAGTAGGATGTGGAGCTGTTGAGTGCTGCTGTTACCGTAAAAATGGGATAAGCAATGACACCACCAGCTTGTCAAAATGACCATTTTGAATATTTACATTGATTTCTGTTCGTTTAGTGACAGTACTACTTCAAGACATAAAATTGGGTTTCATTGCAACCTCCAAGTATCACAACAATTTAAAGGATAAAACAAGATTTTTATTTTTGTTCAGGTAATATTTAAATATAAAAGCACTGGTGACAATTCTAGTCACCACCATTATCTTAATCATTATGATTTCTCTGTGGAGGACATGGCTTACCTGTCTTTATTCCCTTAGTGCACACAGTTCTGTGCAGGGAAGAGTGTCCTGAATTCACAATTGAGTGTCTAGCAGCTCCTATTAATACAGGCACAAATAAGGTCTTGTTGAAGCTTAGCTGTCTTTGGGCCCCCAAATCACATATGAGGTAGTTCATCCACTTTTTGATCTCTGTGGCAGTTATGATGTAATATCTGGTTATATACATGCAGAGGCATCCGAATCACAGGACTGGAAAGGAGCTCGCAAGGTCATCTAGTCCAGTTACATGCACTTCTGGCAGGACCCAGCATTATCCTCTAGACCATCCCTGCTATCTTTAACTGCTCTTAAAAATGTCCAGTCATGGAGATCTACAACCTCCTTAGCCAGTTGATTCCATTACTTAAATACCCAAATACTTGAAGTGTTGCAGGCCAGCCCAGCCTTTTATTGAAGGATGTGCACCACCAGCAGTGTGCAGACATGTTCAGAGTCTATTCTGTATGGCCTAATATCCAAGATAAATCACCCTTGCTGTAATTTGAGCTCATTGCTTTTTATTTCTTGAACTCCAGTGCCCCAGACTGAACACAGTAATCCAGTTGAGGTCAAATCAGCATGAAGTAGAGTAGAATTACTTTGTCTTGCTTACAGCACTCCTACTAATACAGCCCAGAATGATCACTCCTTTTTCTTTCCCAACAGTGTTATGCTGTTGACCCATACTTAGTTTGTGATCTTTAAGACCCCCTGATTCCCTTCTACAGGACTTCTAGGGAGTTGTTTTCCATTTTGTATGTGTGCAGCTGATTGTGCCTTCCAAAATGGCATACTTCACATTTATCTTTATTGAATTTATCCTGTTCATTCTCTCTAAATCACTGATGAAACAGTACTCAGACCTGATCCTGTAGGATGCTACTCAATAAGCCTTCTAAATTGCTTGTGGACCATTGAGGAGGCTGACCACAGGACCGTGACAGAAAATAATGGTCTTTAATTAAAGGGTGAATGAGATTATACATGCAGGGTAACCTGGGCCAGAAAGCCAAGAGCTGGTTGAGGCAGCACCAGTGGAGGTCAGAAGCCAGTACAGGGCCCTGGTATTCAGGCTCTGCTTCTCCATGAGGGCTGGGGTTGCATGTGTTTGTGGGTGGTTTTGAGAAGTGCAAGTCCTGCCCTGAAGGGATGATGGAGGGAATGTCCCACTCCCCTTCCTTGTGCCACAGCCTGTTGCTACCAGGAGATGGCTGTGGTGTTGTCATGGAGTTGCAAAGATCAGCAAAACATTCTTAATGGCTTTTCAGTGCCGATTACCACACATGGGAGTAAAGTGCCCTGAGTTGAGGCAGTGATCGGGCTCGCTGACCCACCAACTGTATTAAAATCTTGGACTCGCTCCCAGTACTGCCCCTGAAAAAGAACATCTGGCCCTAACCAGGCAGCTTTCAAAGCAAGCTGCTATGTGAGTGTGGAATCAGGCCATCCTTTTCACAAAGCTGAAGGCTTTAGGCAAGCAGAGAAATCCACGCCTGCCCTTTTCATTTGGGACCACAATAAACATGAGCAGCTTGTCTCCAGGATGTAGTGTGACTGTTAGAGAATTTCACAGCCAGACAAACAGGAATAATGAGTAGGATACATCTCTCTGGAGCTACTCAACCCTTTTTTTTTTTTCCTCCCTTCTCTTTAGGTTTGGCTGTGAAGGAGCTAAAATGAAAGTTGTGCCTGCAGCTTTTCACATTTATAATAATAAAAGAAGGAACTGTTCTCGTGTGTACATTTTTGTGTTTTCTGAAGACCTGACCTGCTGCTACACACACAACAGCTTCAGAAGGCATGGTGTATAATCTGCAGGCTTGGTACCTGCTGCGTTCTTGGGCTCCTCTAAACTGAAGGCCAGGGTAGCTGCAGGAGCCTTGTGTGACCTCTGCTTCCCTGAAAGAGATGGTAACCCGGGCCTAGCTGGCCATTTCTCAACACAGCATTGGATTGTGCCAGGTTCCTTTATCCCAGGGCAGCCAGCAGTTTTCCTATGAACCGGTAGAAATGGAGGTACCAATGGCAGCATGGGAAACTGCTGCTTCATCTCAAGCTCAGACCTTGCCTGTGGTGGAAAGGGTTTACGAGCACAGCTGTCTTGTCACACCCTTTTTGCAGAGACATGGCTTAGACCAGCAAAAGGGTTAGCTGGTGTAACTCCATCATAGTTCTGTTAGTCAGGCTCCTACCTCCCTTGTATATACACTGGCAAAACACTTAGGTATAGGCCAGGCCTAGCGGTGTAGTTGGTCCTTGCTAGCGGTCATGTGCCATAGGATCACTCTGTCAGCCTTCATGCAGGGTAATAGGTTCTGATGCCGAGAATCTGAACTGTAGGTTATTCTGCTTTGTGTTCAGCTAAGGGCAGACTGCTGTGTTCTCACAATCTGGCCTGCAAACTTTCTGTGAAATGGGCATGATGGTCACACCTCTCATGGGATCCAGCAACTTGTAGCTGTCTGTATTGGTGCTGCTGTGCCAGTCGTTTGCAAACAGGAAGAGGGAGGAAAGAAGACTGCAAACCTTATTTTAAAGGGATATAGAACCCCAGATCTGCAAGTCTTTCCATTCCCAGGCTCTGAAGGGGATGGTGCCAGTTCTTGGTGCTGAAGCTGGAGATCTTAGATATGAGCACAAGCATGTTTAATCTTGTAACAAGTCCTCACACCCCCGGGCTCCATGCATTAAGCTTCCTGGTACTTAGTACTGGGGCTCTTGTTTTCTGTAGCACAACCCGAACCCAAATTACCCAAGTGTGTCTGGGCTCTCCTGATGAGCTGCAGGTATGGAGTCGCATAGCATCCCTGCATGGTAGCCAATCTGCATATCAAAGTAACTGGGAGATGTTGGTTGTATTTTTAGCTTCTTTGTGTAACTTAACAGTAAGAGAGCTCTGCAGTGCTGGCACCATGGAACCAGCAGACTCTCCACAACCATTTGGGAGTACCTGCTTTAGTGTCCTGGGTGGTGGTGGTGGTTTCAGAGCAGCTTGATTTACAATGCTTAGCCTAAAACAAGGGGGAAGTGAGTGATGGTGAAAGTGCTACCAGGCCTGTGTTGAAGAGTAGCTGGCAGTAGATCCCATCAGCCCTATACCAGTTCTGGCCTAAGTTTCATGAAGAAGAGCACGAATGTGAACGTCTCTTGCATAGCCCCAATTCCAGTGCCTCTGGACAGATGTGGGTGGGTGAGGAGGGTTGAGCTGAATAACTGAACTGCTCTGGATAAAGAGATCTCTGCAGGAGGCAGAGTGGATCTGCAATACTGTTGCACATTTCTGGGTGAATTAAGCTGAGATGGCTCAACCTCACACCATCTGAGAAGTGGGTCAGTGCTTTGGGTTAAGTTGCTGCTTTCCCTCATCAAAGGGCTCTTAAGCAAGCCAGCTGCTCTGTGTGGGGTATGAAATTTTAGACAGCCAACAACTTGTTTCTATTGCTGTTATGGTATTAAGTACAATATTTTCCAAATTTTTTTTATAATTCTGTGGTGAGAGTGAGAAAGCACAAAGCTTGTCAGTAATCATGTGCTGTGCCACTCTTGGATTTTTGTTAGCAATGAGTTATGTGAGATGAGAGAGGTGTCTGCAAGTGGTACAGTAGTTTGGAAAGGTTGAGACCTGCTGTAGTACAGATGCCGCTAGGTGGCACCACACAGCAAGAAGTGCAGATTGCCCAGAGACCAACACAGCTCCATTGGGTATGAGAAAAGGTGGGTGAGGTCATACCTTTTCTTAGAACAGTTGCCCTTACTTCAAGAGACAAGCTTTTGAGTGCTAAAGACAAAGGCAAGAAAGCTTGTTCCTCATCAACAGAAGTTTGTCCAATAAGAGAAAATACTTCACCCACCTTGTTTCTTGTGAATTATACCTGGCATCGTGAGCAGGGAGATGAATGTTATAAATAGATGAAATTTTATCTATATGAAAATTGACCATTCTGCTGCCATGAAATGGAGAATAGGCATAGGCTAGTAACAAATTACAGGAGGAGGAAAATACAATCTTTCTCATTTTTAATGACCATGCATGCAGAGATTTATTGTTCTTCCCCTTCTGTGGTCCCCAGCTGACTGGCATGTTTTCATTAAAACAGCATAAAAGGTCAAAAACCAAATAGTTAGGCTTTGTTCCCCAGCAGATCACTGACATTGTCTCTGGAGAAGTAGCATAGTTTGTATCTTGCTTCTTGAAAGTGTTTTTAAGCTGTGTTTGAACTCTGAATAGGCTGGCCTGAGCATTTCTGTGCAAATGTTTTCATTAAAATAGGCTTCCTTTTAGTGTAGGCACTCTAAGAGTTAAATAATCCTTAAAACGGAGGATGTGTGCTTCCTTTGGGTTGGCCTTAGGCTTAAGTTGTGGAAACTGCCTTTGCATGAGAAGGGGATGGGATCTTTCTTTATTTTAATGTGATTGTTTTTCACCACCACCCCCAAACTCATGGCATTGTAATTTTTCCTGTCCCCATTGATGATTTAGAGCTAACATGCTGTCTGTGTTTAAAAAAAAAAAAAAAGTACAGCTATTAATAACATGGAAAGAGAGCTATAAAAAATAAACCTCACCACAAAGGACAGGATTTTATCAAGGATTTATGGGGACAATGTAAACCACATGCAAAGTGAGTGAGTTAATCAGTAGCCCTCCAGCCAAGAGGTATGGAATAGCATTGCTGTGTTTTGTAATTTACTGTTTATAATATCCCAGCTTGGGTGATTAAAACCATCTAATTAGAACATGTAGGAGGTGGGCTGAGGGAAGAGGTCATGGGGCTGGTGAAGTAACCCTGTTTGGGGGTTTGAAGAACAGTGCTTTGATACAGCTGATTGATTACATCAGCCTCAAGGCTATGACATGCTGCAGGAGCTTGGCATTCACAGCGCTGTTGGGCAGCAATAAAAATCAAGGGAAGCTACTGTGTCCCCTGTGATTCATAGAGGTGGTGGGGGGAGGGAGAGGCATGGGGTTGTCTGGTTTATTTCCTGGCACCCCCAGTATGAGATTGTTTCTGGCACTAGATTCTCAAGATCTCTGTGCAGCCTAGTGTTAGGAAACAAAACTGCTGTGAGCCGCAGTAGCCATTCTGTGGATCCTCCTCTTTCCCGTGTAAACCACAACAAGCAAACAAATCTATCTACTCCACTCATCATTTCCCTGCAACTCTCACCCAGTTGTTCAGCTGCTTGAAGATGGTGAAATACAGATGAATAGAGGAAAAAAATGTGGCTACCGCTTTGGAACAGGAAGACAAATGTGATCAAATCAGAATAAATAAAATGCCAAATGACTTAACTGCTTACTGCCCAGCTTGTAGTGATAGGCTCTGTGGTCTGGCAATGTTTAACTCCAATCAGTGGCACAGTTTTTCTTTGGGCGTTTCCTTGCAGTGGTGTGTATAGCATTGTTGTACACCTGGGGGGTGAGCTGGGTGGAGACATGTTTTTACCGTATTTAGCAGAGTCAGATCTCCACCATTCACAGACTGCCGCTCTCTTCCAGACATGCATTCACATTTCAGGTTGTGTTTTGGGCTGTGTGCTATGGCCTCCAAGCATCAGAGCTTTAAGGCCACAAAACATTATTACCCATCCTTGCTAGTCTTCAAGTGCCACTTCAAAGGTGATCAAGTGGTGGTGAGAACAGGACTTAAAATGGGCCTTTTGTGGTCTCTGCTCTTCCCAGCTCCAGAGTTCAGCGAGAGCTGATGCTCTGGTTTGGAACAGCCTATTGACCTACCCAATGCTTCCTTGGCAAACCAATTTCCCAACTTGTAAATTAGGCTTTTAAATAACAAAAGTTGTCAGTCTTTTTAACTGTTGTTCCTTTCTGGCATGCATTCCAAGCAGGGAGGCCTCCAAAATCTTGGCCTATGGACCCAGCTCTTTAAGCTGTTCAGTCCTTTCTCTTTAAGTTTGGAATACCATAATCTCTTTATTCGTAGGTATGTCTCTGGCCCACCAGAATGGCAGTATTTGAGCATCTCACCTCCTTTAATAGATTTAGCACTATTAATGCTGTGGTGTCAGGGAAAAGCACTGTTAGTCCTATGGTACAAGAAGGGAAATGGAGGGACGAACAGCCAACATCCCACAAGAAGTCTGACAAAGCAGGGACTCGCCTCTACCTCCTTAACGTCTCAGGCTCCAGACCCAGCCACTAAGCAATCCTTCCTCTCTAGTTTAGCTTGATGTTCGGGAAGCAAGCTCAAACAGAAATCTGTAGGATCTCATTCTTCCTTAATGCCTTGCACAGGCTGCATCTGTCTGAATTTCCTGCTGGGCTCTGAGAGCCACAGCTGAACAAAATGTGAGCAGTACTGGTCCAGTGTAGAGAACTCTTCACTGTTGATGAATTTCTTAACCTTTCCTGCCAGTGGTGAGTTCCAGCCCCCCTCTGACCAGATGCTTCTGTTAGGGTGCTTTGCAAAAGAGAGATTAGTGGTTCAGAGAGCAATTCCCCCTCCCAAGCTCCTTAGAGGAGAATCTGACCCAGCCAGTTTGGAGTAATGACACTCACTCTCCCAGGGGGTGGCTCTGATTTCACTCCTTTTCTCTTTTTGTAGTGGTAAAGGACGAGTCCTTGGTTTAATCAGCTCCATAAACTGTGACATTCATAATATGCAATCAACGTCCTCTCCCAGGGAGGTTCTGCCAGGTTGAACTCATTAGGTAAAAATCTGCCAGTGAAGGATGCCAAGGTGGCAGGTAGAGCTCATCTGTATGGCCTAGAAACTGCTGTCATCACATCAGAGAGCTGCTTCATCTAATTGTTAGAGCTCAGCTGGGAGGAAATTTAACCCCCTGTGCCCCTTCTGTCTTCCTTTGTTTGCTAGTGTGTTTCTGGGGCTGCTCTGAGAGCTGGTTGGTGGCTAACCCCTTGCACTGGCACCTGTTTGCTGTTGTAGGTAGCTGGGGTTGGGGCTGACTTGGATGAGCAAGTGTGCCCATGCCCCGCCCTCCCCCATCTGCGTGATTTCAAAACAACCCTGCTCAGCTGGGCCAGGGCCTATTAGTCCCATGTGACCAGGAACCACAATTCCCATATAACTGTGCCCTCCTTCCACTTTCTCTACAGCTGGACCACGAGGAAACTCTAGCAAGAGGAAGCTTCTACTTGCTTCATGCTGACTGCTGAGTTTAGTACAGAAGTCAGCAGTGTAGGTACTGGGCTGAATTCTCCCAGGGTGCAATTTCAGGAAAGCCAGAGACCATAGAGGACCAGGAATATGCTTTGGCTGATTAACTCCCCAGCTGTGACTCCTGCACTCAGCCAGCATCGGTGGAAAATGGTAGCATCTCCACTTTTAAAAGTGACCTCCCAGGGCTTGCTAAGCAGGTGCATTCCTGCCTGTCCTGGGGCTGGGTAGGGACAAAAGACTGTGCAAGATTCCTGTCCTCATCCTCTTACCCCTCCCCACAGTTACCAGCACAATTTCACAGATGTGGAAACTGAGGCAAAGAGCAGCTAAGTGATCCCCACAAAGAGCCAAGGGCAGAGCAGGGTTTTGTGCTACTGCCCTAACCCCTGGCCTGGCCCATCTGTTATCCCCTGAGGCTCTAGTGCAGGGGTCTCAAACTCAAATCACAACAAAGGCTGCATGAGGATTAGTATGTTAGTCTGAGGGCTGCACCACTGAAACCTTTTCATACAATGATATTGCAAATATTGGTAATAGTGTTGTGGGCTGCAGGAAATAGCTTTTGGGGGCTTCATGTGGCCTGTGGGCCATGTGTTTGAGACCCCTGCTTTACTCTTGACTCTTTCCTTCCAACCAGCCTGAGTTCCAAGGGAAAGAACAAAAGATGAGTTAGATCAACCCTTCTGCCCCTCTTTTCTCCCTCAGAAATATGCAAACTCTGGCCTAAGCTGAGTCCTCATTCCGGGCTAGCTCTTCCTGCCATTTGTTTCCTGCAGCACCTAAACCACATCTGTGTGTGTGATTTTTCAAGTAGTTTCTCCCACTCTCCTCTTGGAGATTTCTTCTCCATCCTGCTCTTCCCTGCAAGGTGTTAACGCTTGACACAAACAAGTCAGAGCTCTACAGGAAACACCGTGTCTCCTCTCCCTTCCCTGCCAAAAAAAAAAAGCTCTTTAGTCGTCCTCCTGCCTCCCTAAGAGACAGGCTTTCTTTGCTGCTATCTTCAGGCAATCGGCTGCCAAGTAATTAATTGCTTTGGTTAATCTCCAGCGTGACTCTTGGTGCTCTAGGAAATACAAACCAGCTGTAGCACTGAGAGAATTGGAGATGCAGTTATCGTAGACGTAGGGCTCTCCCAGCCTTCTTTGTCACACAGGGGCGGATAGTCTGAATGAGAAAAGCCTAAGGGGAGCCCCGGAGGACCACACGGTTCTTGCCAAGTTCCAAAGGGGCAGCCGTGTTAGTCTAGTAAAGCGAAAAAAGAAGGGAGCCTTGTGGCACTTAAAGGCTAACTGGCTTATTTATCGCATGAGCTTTTGTGGGAGAAAAATCCCACTTTGTCAGATGCTTTGGAGAGGGGGAACTTACAGAATGGGATGAAAAGAAATGCAGGGGAGTGTAAGACATGGGGTCGGTTCTTGCTGTTGCTGTGGGGCAGCAGGCTAAGCAGGGATCCCTGGGGGAGGAGGAGCAGGCTCTGAACTGTGTCATCTTGCTGAAGAAACTGGAAGCAGCCTGGCAGTTTATCAGCCAAGGAGTGAAGGAGGCCTGGCCATGGGCTCATGCTGTGATCACAGAGAGCTCAAAACCTTTTCCTGCCAGCCTCCCTGCTGGGATCAGTGTCCCTCTGTTACAAAGGAGGAGGGGAAGCCCTAGAGGCAGGGGGGTGGAGCTGTGGCTACTGACCCAGCCCAACCCCCAGGAATGGCATTTCTGCAGAGAGTCGCCCAAACTGCTGGTGGGAACCGTGGGGCTGCAGTACCCAGGCTCCGCGTGGACAGCCAGCGTCTTGTCTGCTCCGTGTCCAGCTGAGATACCACCCAGAGCCAACTGAGCAAGAGTCCAGCTGGTTTTTCCTGAGCTGTGCACAGAGATCCCCAGGCTTTTAGTATCTCACTGGAGACCTGCCAGGCCCGGGCTGTGCCCCCAGCAGTCCAAGGGCCTCGGCTGGCCCAGCTGGCAAATGTAGGTTCAGGATTGGCAAGGGGAGTGGCCCATGGCTAGAGCCCTGCACAGCTAGAAATACATGGATCTGTATCTGAGCTGCATCTGCAAGAAATGGTCTGCAGATATTCATGTTGGTTCTGCAGATATGGATATAATGCAGATATCCACTGATATCCACATATTTGCAGGGCTCTAGCTCTGTGAAGATAAAAATATGTGGACCTGTATGTGATCTGCATCTGCAAGAAATGGGCCACGGATATCCAGTTTGTATCTGCGGATGCAGATATAGCGTGAATATCTGTAGATATCTGCATATTTGCAGGGTTCTAGCTCTGTAAACATAAAAATACGTGGACCTGTATCTGACCTGCATCCACAAGAAATGGGCCATAGATACCCATGTTGTATCCATGGATGTGGCTATAACACAGATATCTGTGGATATCCCCATATTTGCAGGGCTCTAGCTCTGTGAAGATAAAAATATGTGGACCTGTAACCGCTCTGCACCCGCAAGAAACAGTCTGTGGATGTCTGTCTTGTATCCGTGGATGCGGATATAATGCAGATATCTGCGGATATCGGATATTTGCAGGGCTCTACCTCTAGTGCCCAGAGGGGGTGGACGGGGAGGATGGCAGGGCCCCTAGAGGGGTGGGGGTGGGGCGGAGCGGAGCTGAGCTCGCGGGGGCGTGGCCTCGCGGGAGCGCGCGGCGCCGGGGTCGTGGCGGGCGGCGGGGGAACAGCCATGGCCCTGCTGCCGGCCGCGCGCGCCGACTACCTCGCGCCCTGGTGGGCGGCCTGGCTGCACCGCTTCCCGCACCTCGACCTGCGCCTGCAGCCCGTGCCCAGCGCCTTCCGCCCGCTCCAGGCCGACTACCAGCAGGTGGGTCCCAGGCAGCCCCCTGCACCGTGCACCCCGCTCCCCGTGCACCCCATTACCCATGCACCGCGCCCCCCTCCAGCCCCCCGTGCACCC
>ML682071.1:10366731-10535879 GCA_007922195.1 Podocnemis expansa
GCACCGCGCCCCCCTCCAGCCCCCCGTGCACCCCCTACACCGTGCACCCTATTCCCCGTGCATCCCATCACCCGTGCACTGTGCACCCCGCTCCCCGTGCACCCCATCAGCCACGCACCGCGCCCCCCTCCAACCCCCCGTGCACCCCCTACACCGTGCACCCTACTCCCCGTGCACCCCCCTGCATCGTGCACCCCACTCCCCGTGCACCCCATCACTCACGCACCCCTTCCCCCTTTAAGTGCCCCGTGCACCCCATCACCCATGCACCACGCCCCCCCCGTGCACCGCGTCCTGCTCAAACCCCCATGCACCTCGCCCTCCTTCACCCCGGGGCTGCTTTTCCGGCCGGGTCCCCCCCCCCCCCGCGCCGGCCCCGAACCTGAACCTCTCCTCCCCTCCCCTCCCCCAGATCTGGTCTCTGCACCCAGGCCGGGGGGTCACTCCCCTCCGGACAGTTTCAGGTTGGTTGCAAAATGGATTAGCCAGGTGGGGATCCGAGGGTGCTGGGGGAGGTGGGCCCATGAGCCCTGCTTCCCCTGGGAAAATCGCTCCCTAGTTTCCCGCTGCTTTTCCCTCCATGCTTTTGCTGCCTGGGGGTGTGGGGCTTTTGTTTGCTCTTTAAAAAGAAAAAGGGGGTTGAGTGGATGTTTGTCTTCTTTGGGGGTGAGGTCCTGCTGGGGGGTAAGTAGAGAAGATTGATCTCTGGTCCCCAATGGCTGGCACCCTGTACCTAGGTGATTCCCCTCTCTTTCAGCCCTGCCGGTGATAAGCTGCAGCCTCACATGGGGTTTAGAGATGACAGGTCTTCATATCAACCTGCCACCTAATCATGCTTTTCCGGGGTGCACTGCTGGAGAGTTGGCCCATTGTGTCAATGCTGGAAGGGGTTCGGTTTGTTTTTCTGTCACTCGAGTGCAGCTGACTGTAAGGGGACTAGCTGTTCAGTCATGGCCAGCCTTTTAGGGGTTGTGTGCATGTGAAAGGTTCGGCAGAACTTATTATTAAGAAAACAAATCTGCAAAATTTCTCTTAAATGCGGGTATCTTCTCTTTGCAAGGAAGCATCCCCTTGTGAGGTTTGCAGCCTAGATTGCGTGCCAGTCTGGGGAGAAAAGCAGAAATAGCAATTGTCCAGTCAGCCCCTATTCTGTGAATGAAGTGAGGGGCTGGAGGAGAGGAAGGCAAACAAAGAGGCATTAAATCACTGACTGTTGCTTGCCGTGGGCCTCTGGAGCACTGGATTCCCTTAGCACCGCCCAGAATGAGCTCTGTCTCATGCTGTCAAGTCTTTTGCAGCACCCCTGTTAACACAGGGAAGTTGCCATGCGTTAGCTAGTGTTAGGTTTTGGCTGAAAGGTGCTTTGGAGCCAATGGGAAGCTGGCCAGGTGTTTGCCTGCCCACTGGTGTTTTCAAATAGGGTGTAGGTGGACAGAGCGATCAGCTGAAGGGAGTAGCCATTTACATGCAGTGTCCACCCTGCCGTAATGCTTCTAGCCAGGGTTACGAAATGTGCAGTACACGGGGTGCTTGAGTTCATCACATTGGCTCTCCAGGCAGCTACTGTCCTGTGTGCGCACTTCCCCCTCCACCTCCACAGCGCTCTTCCAGAGGGACATGGTGTGCCCATGGGGTCGTCTTTCCTCTCAGAGCGAAGTAGAGGATGCAGCCAAGGAGCAAGGGGTGCTGGAAAGCAGGTGAAGTGGGGAATGATACAACCCTTCCTCCAGCACTTCATCCTGCTGCTAGCTCTGTCCCTCTTTCTCAGACCCCTTCACACCCTCTCACTGCCTGACTAGCCCTGTGGAAGGGCAGTGGTGCAACCAGCCCTGTGCCTACGGTGGCCTACAGAGAGTGTCTTGCGTTCTGCAGTTTGTTGGCAGCTTGATCACCTTGGGTTCAGAGCCCTATGGAGCTGATCCCCAGCTTCTCACACGCTCTTCGAGCAGAGCCCTGCTGCTCACTGGAGATCTTGGAGGGGACCTGACAAAATTACTGCATTGTCTTTCTCCCTCTTATGATAATATTGTCCTCTTTGCTGGTTGAGTGCTACGCCCCCACCCCAACCCAGAGGTGTCTGCGTTTCAGGGGTGCAGCCTCAGAAGACACTCTAAAGTGCTTTGGATTGCAAGCCCATTACAGAAGCATAAAAAATTATACACAATAGATGATCGACAGCAAGCGGCCAAAGGTTTCCAATTATCCTGGAAAACACGTGGATTCCAGCCCATGCTAATTGAATCCAGGGCTGTAAACCCCACACCATGTGATCCTGTCCTTAAGGCGTGATTCTGATGGCATAGCAGGGAGCTCGACAGACAGCTGGTGATGGTTGGCAAAACGGGGAGGGGGAAATCAGAGAGGGAGAATGACAGGCCATCCAACAGAGCTTCGCTTACAGGCTAGCTCTGGAGTGATAGGGTGGGGAGGGACTAACTGGGAACCTGAAACAAGTGACTCAGTAGTGAATTAAAACAGTGACTCCACCCCTTCCACCCTCTCTCAGCTCCCGCTCTTCCCCCCACCGTGGGAACGTCAGCAGGGTCACCACAGCAGATTTGTTCAGTGTTAGAGCAGTGTTTCCCAACCAGTGTGCCGTCAGCTCTGAGCAAGCGTGCACAAAATTTTTTGAAAAACTACTCTGAGCTCTGGATTGGCTTATTGGCTCATGAACTTTCATGAGTTCATTTAGAAAGTGTATGGTGGTGTGCTTCAACTTAATTAAAGGTAGCAAGGTGTGCCACAGCAGAGAAAATGTTGAGAGCCACTGGGTTAGAGTATGTGTCTAGCAGGAGAGCCAGAATGGTGAAACCAAAAGACAACACAGACTGGTCCACAGCCACTGCCCAGTCTGGGAAAAATGCAGAGAGCATCTTCCTGTGTGATGAAAAGCCACTTTGAGTTCTTTCCTCACCACCGCTGTTTGTGGAATTAACACTGAGTTACAAACACCTGCAAAGATGGTGCTTTTGAAGCGACAGGGGTAACCTGGCACGGTCCTTTAAGCGACACTGGGGTGTTGGGAGGGCTAACACCCAGCCGCTGAAGCAGGTGAAGCTCTTGGAAGTCTCCCTGTGCACCCACCCTGGCTTGGTTTGTGGCTCTGCATGTTTACTTATCAAACGGTGTGAGGTGCGTTGTGGCATGGCCGCTGCATTGTGGGGTGGGGTCCTGGCTCCCATGAGCTTTCTCCATGAGAGAAAATAGCATGATGTGAGGAAGCTAACTGGGTCTTGTTGGAGGCAAAGGGTGACTTGCTGCACAACGGGTGACTTTGAGTAGTGAACAGGTGGGCAGGGCTGTCACTGCAGTCGTTCTGTTCAGTTGGGCAGGCCCCTGGGGGCTGATGACGGACAGAGGAGGAGGCCTGGGGGTGCTAGGGGTGTATAGCTACAAGCAGAAGGTGGCTGATGTGGGTGGGTGCTGGTTAGCTGCAGTCTGAACCAGGTGATGTCTAGCTCCCCACGTGAGGATACCCTCCCTCGCCAGGAGCCATCTCTCAATGGTGGTGGCTGTCGGAGCAGCCTGTAGAGCTGAGCAGTGTCTGCTGATTTCAGTGAAGTGACAAGGCAGAAGGAGCTAGGATGGGACCAGGGTAGCAGCATCTGGCGTGGTTACACCACCATCTTCGTCCTGAATCAGCTGTCTTCCAGCACGCTCCTCGGCTGACTTTGCACATCTCACCCAGGGTCTATCCAGCCCAGTGTCGTGTCTTCCAGCAGTATCCAGAGTTGTGTGCTGCAGGGGGAATGAAGAGAAGGGGTCGTCAGCAAGTGATCCATTCCCAGCTTCTGGTAAAAAAGGCTAGGAATGTGTCAGAGCTTAGTTTTGCATCCCTGGTCTCCATCACGTGATCCCCCACTTCTCCATCCTGGAAAACAGGCCTGCTCTGTCCCATGGCAAAGATGTGCCACCTGGGTGCTGGGCTTGGCAGGTGGCTTTGCAGCTGCTGAGCAGATGTGGTTGATCCAAGTACAGGGGCGCTGGTACCTGTCAGGAGCCTGGGGCTACTGTCTGGAAAGTGTCATACTGTCTGTGCTCTGTGACAGGCAGACAGCCGGCACAGCACCGTGCACAGGATGCAGCTCGAGGAAACTGAGCCAAGCTCAGGAGGGACCAGGCCGGCTCACAGAGCAGGGTGAAGCCAACCCCAATGTTACCAGCACTTCTGCCAGAGAGCTGTGCAGTTTCCCCCTCACACTGCACTCTGGCCCCCTCACCGTGGCCTATTTCCTGTGTGAACGGCCCCAGCACCGTTGTCCTTTGCTAAACACACACCACTCATACCCCCTGCGCTCCTCCCCAGCAAAGGCTGCAATTCTCTGTCACCGCCTGCGTGTAGTCTGGAGAGCACTCCTGGCTGTAAGACACCACAGAGGCATCTCAGCTATTATTATTTCCTCTTGAATCCTCCCCACCATAGCTTCCCAAGAAGCCTGCTCACCAAGGCCGGCCGTCATCCCAACAGAAGCGCCTTGATGCTCTGGAGTCTTTCGGAGAGGCTGTTAGACAGGGTAGGGTTGACTGCAATGTAGTTAGAACTGAAAACTCAAGTGCTGAGTCCAGTGCAGCTCTCCCTGGAGAGCGCTGCGGAGGCTGCCCTGTGATCTGCTGTCAGTAATTCTGGGGAAGCAGTTCCTGCTTGGGCTTGTGCCACCACGCTGCTGCTTTGGCCGGGGTGTGCTCAGTCAGGCTGCCTCAATCAGCTCATGTCTGCTCACTGGAAAGCATGGCTGTGCCAAGCCACGCTGGAGAGGAAGGAAGCAACACATAATAAAGCCCAGCACTGAAATCCCTTTGCAGCTCTGTCACCTCCATGCAAAGGTGTCGTGTGGGTTTTCTGCTTCTGAGCCTAGAGGCTGCTGTCAGGCGGGTGCACAGCAACACTTGCTTTAGGGTTGAGGCTGGCCCAGGAGGTGCTGGCTGTGGAGTTTGTGTCTTACATTTTCAGAACACCTCCTGTCCCAAAGCCTTTCAGTGGCTTATTGGGAGTGTGCAGAAATTCGGCCACCTTTGAGGTAGCATGCAGTGTAGCATGGGGGAGGAAGGGGTTTGGAAACCAGTGATAGTGGGGACAAGCCCTGGTGCAGTGCCAGCACCAAGGGGTGAGGGCGGGATGGGAAGTGCTAGAGGGCCATGTCTGGCTGCAGGATTTTGTTGGCAAGGTCTATATTGAAAGGTCCCGTGTCAGCCTGGTTGGACTCAGCCCTGTGGCTTCAGAGCACGGAGGAGCTTGGTGACTGGGGCTGGTAGGTGCTGCTGGGAAAGTAACTGCCCCGTAATGGCAGAGACCTGGTGAGAGTCAGGCGGGGAACTGCCTGAGAGCCTACATGACTGGCACCACTCTGCCTGCAATTTTCTGCTTCACTGTAGTGTCCCTTATCACCAGTACATGCCCACAGACCCAGTTTTGGCTCTCCCTTCGCCCCCTCCAAGATGAGCAGGATGCCATAGGCCAGGGAGCAGGAATAGAAGATGGCAGAAACCGTGCCAGGTCTCCTGAGGGAGCCAGTCTCCCCAGGGCATATCAGCCCACCCAGCTCTGTGACAGTTGAAATCTTGATCCAGTGGGATAGAGAAATGTGTCTGGGGACAGACCAGTCCTTTAGTGCCCCAGCTGGGCAGCGTGGCCTGGGAAATGTGCCTTGGAGGCAGAAATGTTGGGCTGGGCTCTTGTCTGCCAACCCCAGCACTGAGGGGAATGAAAGCTCTGCAGGTCCTTCACAGTGCAGCGACTCTCGCCTTTCTCCTGGAGAGGTGTGAGGATTGATTTTGGGCTGTGCCAGGTGGTGTAGTAGGCTCTCATATCCCATGGGGATGACTTTGAAGGACAGAAAGGGCGATCTAACCTGGAGAGGCTAAGTGCTGACTCCTGATGTGCTGGGTTTCTCTTTCCCTCCCTTTGGGGGTTGCATGGCCCAGGGAGCGTGGTCTGTACGGAGCCGGTGAGGACCAGTCTGGGAAAGCTGAAGGCTCGAGGGAAGAGTGACTGGGCTCTGCTCTCTTGTAGAACCACAGCATCTTTGCTTATACTTGCTTGGGGGTACATCAGTAGCCTCGTGCCTCTGGCGACAGGGGTCATTGGTGGGTAAGGTCTGGGGGTTCGTGTTTTGGGGGCACTCTGCCTGTTTATCCGCTGTGCCTTCCCCCATAACCGCATGTGTAGAAGGCGGGAGAGAAGTCAGCTTTCTTGTACAAGCCCAGCGCCCTGCAGCTCCACTCTGAGCTAGTGACTGGGAACGGAGCCAGTGAGCGCTGCTTGGAAGGGGTCATGCAAGGGAGTGGATCTGTGGAGGTCAATTCAGGCCCCACTTCCAGAATGTGCTTACATGGTTCCCGTGCCAGGGAAATCCCCCTGCTGGTATACCTTGCTGTGCAAAGCAGGCTGCTGGATTCCACGTCCCTGTTGCTGCAGGGAAAGTGGGTTAGAAACTCTTCCTGGGGAGGCTGGGTAAGGCCAAGGGAAACCAGGACACTAGCTGAACGGCTCAGATGACTGATCGCCATTCTGTTGAGAGGGGCTGTCTCCTTGCAGGGAAAGTTTCTGCCTAGCCCACGCTCTTTGAACCATAGTGGATTGATCAGGGTGTGGCCCCCACACACCTGCTCTTCCAGCCCTGGGCCACCCTTCAGACCCCTGCTGTTCTAGCCCCAGTCTCCACTGGTCCTGATAGGGGTCTTGAGAGGTGAGAGTAGCAGATGCAGGGCAGGACCGTTGCCGTGTCCTCTCTCTAACCAAGATTTCAGCAGCAGATCAAAGGTGCAGCCTCGCATCTGCACCTGGACTCTCCCGGGGTTGAGCTGGTGCTTGCTCAGAGCTCCCTCAATGGAGGGACAGGCCTGGCACCTCGGTCTCCTGCAGGCGAGATGGTCTGTGAGTTTGTTGCCAGTTCCAGCCTTGGATGTCCACTGCAAAGGAATGAATGCAGACAGTCCTGGGCAAGCTGGGTCCTGCTGCTCTTTCAGTTCAGGTTTAGCATTGTCCCTGTGGCCAAACTGCACCCTTTTACAGCTGGTAGCCCTCCTGTGTCTCCTCCGCTGGGATCCAGCTCACGGCAGCCAGGGGATTTGAGCTTCTCTAAGTGAGCCAGGCTTGCACCTCTCTTTCTTCTGACTGTCAACATCCTCTCACCTTTCTGGGCCCCAGCTTTGCTGTCAAGCAGTGTTGGGTTGCTTTTTGTCATCCCCAGCAGTGGCACCAGCTCCAACCTGCCCGGGGCCAGTTCTGCTCTCATCCATTCTGACAAGGTGCCCGTCCACCTCCTACTGCACAGGGCTGTCACCAGCCTCTGTCACGAGGGTGCCCTGCAGAGCAAGTCCTAGAGGAACTTCTCCCTCATGCTGGCCAGTGCACAAGGGTTCAGTGCGACTTGGGACTGGGGTTTCTGATGAGCTCAGAGCCCTGAGGCTCTGGCCATCTCTGGGCTGGTAACAGCTCTCCTGAGGAAAACAAGCAGTGCACAGACAGAAACAGGGCTTTACTGAGACTGCAGGGGTGGGGGTGACTCCCCTTCAGAGACCTGCTGTTGGGAGGGCGAGATGGAAGAGCAGAAATTAGGGCTGCTAGAAGGTGCATGGTCCAGAATGGATTCGCCGTGACTGCATGGGAACCTGAGGATCAGAACTGCCTCCCCCTTCTCTTTTGTCTGCAGGCTCACTCTGTTCACGTCTAGCCCCTAGAGGCCCCAGCAACTGCTCCCTGCCCCTAGGAGCAGATGAACAGCTGATGGAAGTTGAAATAAAAATGCACAGCACTGAGAGTGTCCAAAACAGAAAAAGCCAGCTGGGCAAGGAGCCTGCCTTTGGCTAAGGAAGAAGGAGCAAGAGAAGGGGCCTGTGGGAGTTGATCCGACTTGCTGGCATCAGACATTCTGTTTTTTCCCAGTCTGGGCAGGAAGCTGTTATATTGGAGGGAACTGGGGACTAAAGGAAGGTGGCCACTGAGCAGCAGGGTTTGTGTTGCAGCAGTGGTGTGCTTTGAGGGGCTGGCTGAGATCGGGGCCCGTTGTGCGAGCTCAGAGACCTGACAGACCAGTAATAGGACTGAGGGGGAGTGACTTGCTGAAGACTGTAGCAAGTGAGTTGTGGAATCCAGGGTTCCCGACTCAGTGTTGAGTGCCCTGCAGTGGGACCATTGTGCCTCTCCCATGATAAGCTCGTCCATGCATCCCTGTGGGTGATTTTCTGTGGTGGGGGCTGTGTAGTGCAGCTGATGGAAAGCCAGGAAGAGCTGAGGACACCGGACATCTGGAGATGCCCACTGTGTGCCACAAGAGTGGCCATCCATCTTATCTCAGACTAATGGCCACCTTGTCTGATGTCCCATCCTCCAACGGTGGCTGATACCAGGTGCTTCAGAGGGAAAAAACAGAGCAGGGCAATTGAACGATCTGTCTCCTGTTGTCCAGCCCCATCGTCTGGCAGTCAGAGTTTTAGGGATGCCTGGAGTGGTCTCCCTGCTCATCCTAGCAAATATCCATTGTTGCGCCAGTCCTCTAGGAATTTCACTTGTTCTTTTCTGAACCCAGCTATAGCTTTGGCCGTCACAACATCCCCCAGCAGTGAGTTCCGCAGGCTTACTGTGCTGTGTGTGAAGTACGTTTTCCAGCATGGCTCACAAGATGCCACTCTCTCCATTTGGTTCTTGTCAATGGAGCAATTGCAAATTCTTCCTCAGTGAGAGGGGAGTTAGGTGCCTGGGGTATGCTCCAATGGATGCCGCCTGGGAGCGAATGGCAGCTGTCCACATCTGGAACACACAGTTGGGGCCCTGCTGGACCGTTGGCATGCAACACTTCATTCATCCCCTGCTCAGATCAAGTGGGAGCGTTGCATGCTGGGGCCTGCTGTCTCTCTGTCACCCATGGCCATGAGCAATCAGGGGGCTGCTCTTGAGCTACAATGCTGAGGTCCTGATTGAAGCTGAATGGCCCTAATGGCTGCTGGGAAAGTGAGTGTGGTGTGACAGCCCATCGCTGCAGGAGTGACATCTCTGGAAGTGGAGAGCCCTGGGGGAGATGAGGCGCTGGCACTGTTCATTAGGACTGCACGAGTAATTGTCCATTGCCAAGAGAAGTGATTCCTGCTGGTGCAGTCTCCATGCAGCTTGGGAAGAGAACTCCTTAACGAAGAGTCTTGTGGTGTGGTTTTCCCCAGTAGCTTCCTCCTGCACTCTGGCCTGCGTTAGCTGGTGTAATCGAAGCCAGCCTCTTAGATTCAATCGACAAGTGGGGCTGCAGTGACCCTGGAGCCCTCAGTGCTGGGAAGGTGGGGGTGGAGGAGGTAGTAGGGTCTGCAACTCGTTAGCTTGCGTACTCAGTTCCCATGGACGTCTGTGTGCAGCTGGCTCCTGACGTGGCAAAGCTCCCTTATCTGGAACACCCACCCTTTTTGGCTCAGAAGGTCTCCCCCTCACATGCTTTGCGTCTGGTAGCCTGGGACCAACACACCTATGCAAAAGCTGCCGACAGCACTGAATGATGTTTTTAAAGCCATTTCTCCTTTAAGTTGTCTATAGACTGATCCATGAAAGGCTTCAGGGCTGCAGAAGCAGAGTCACCCAGGAACTGGCCTGGTGCTCTGGTCACAGCCAACGTGGTGGTGGAGAAGGAGCTAGGAGCAGATGATGCTTGACTCTTGGTCTCCTTCCTGACTGGCCCCACACCATGTGGGGTGTCAGATCTGCAAGACCTGATGAGGAAGCTGGCTAAGGTGCCCAAATCCAGGGTGGAAGTGGAAATCCCTTACGGAAAAGGCATGGCTGGCTTCACAGTTAGGGTAATTTAGGCAGAGCTGCACACTGGGGTGTTTGGTGTGGCAGGCTGTAAGGGGCTCTCTGTGCAAACAGCCATTAACACTGGAGCAATTGCCAACATGAGCCATCCATTAGCATAAAGGAGACTGTTGTGTGGGTCTCACTCACTTGTCTTGGGAGAACAAAAATGAGTGGCACAGGGTCTGTTGCTTTCCATAGGAACCCATTCTTGCCACGTCTGGCCCGGAAATGAACGAGGCCTCTATTGTTCACGTGTCACATACTCCCTGAATTATGGCACTGCTGGGAATTGTGTCCCGCTCCCTGCTTTATGGCCTCAGCAGCCTGCACAGAGGGGACTGAGAGCCACTTAATCAAAACGTGCACTACCGGAAAGGTCATGGCAGGCCACTGCGCCCTGGGGGGAATATCCAGGCCATTAAGATGTCAGTTGATCTCCTTAATGACAACCTGTAACAAGCAGGGAAGCAGCACCAGAGTACAGGCGACCTGTAGCACAGGTGAGAGGCGGTTCAGACATAGGCGCATGCCCCCCTCCCCAGGTCCTGGCAGGAAATGTGGAGCCCCAGGCTGTGCTGTTGCTGAAAGTCTCATTCCTGGAATGCTTTAGCCAGCTGATGACATGCTGTGTGGGGCTGGGACTGTGCCCTTGTCACACACTAACGACACTCAATAAGTGCTTGCCCTTTTGGGGAGTCCTTACAGCCTGGTGGAAGGAAACGCCCCTTCATGTGGAAATTGTCCTGCCTTGGATCATGCTGAGGAGGTGGCAGAAAGGTGAGAAAACTGGAGCCAACAGATGTACTCCTGCCTTCCACTTACTCTGAGCATTTCCTTGCTCTCCCATCTGACTCGTGTGGCTCCTCCTACTTCTGGCAAATGCTCCTCTAGAACCAGCCCCACCATCAGAGAGGAGAACCTCGATTTCGTGAACCTCGTTCTGACCTGCGATGGACCATTGTTTGTCAGGGTGGATAGTGACGTCAGTGGAGAGCAGGGCACTGTCCCTTTGCATTGGGACATGCTCTGTGTACCAGCTGTGGCTTTGCAGTGGTTCAAGGACAGGAAAGTAGTGACGTGGTGCAGCTAAGAGGGATGGAGCAGGAGGAATGGCACTGGGGAGAATATGCAATGGGAATAACTGAGATGAGAGATGCTGGGACACAGGAACTGTGCTCTGTACTGTTGTCCTCATGCTCCAGGCACAGATATTGCGGGCAGGGCCCTGTTGGTATGAGGATGGGTGTAGTGTTTTGAGCGAGGACCCAAGAGCAGATCGGTCATCTTGCTGCCTGCAGGCGGAATAAAGATTTGCAAGGGAACAGGACCTCCTGTGGGGAGACTGACTCCTCCAGACTTGTCGCCTGGCTCATAGCCCATGGCAGAATGGCTCAAGGGAGGTGCTCCTGGCCCTGGAACTGGGGGCGTGGGGCTGGCCCTAGGCGTAGTTGGGTGGGGTGGCTTAGTGTCTGATGTTCACATTCTTGGCTTGTTTTGGCCTGGTACCTGTTGGGATGCAATGATTTGCACCCTAATATTGAGCTGTTTTGCTGAGAGTCTCCCGGATCACCATCTCACCTGCCCAGTTTCTGGTGCCCCTGGGATCTGGCAGGTGCCTGTACCTAAGCAGCTGGGCCAGTCCTCTCCTGAAATAACCCTGGCAAAATCAGGCTGGAGCTGAAGTCCACCAAGAGCAGTGTGCTGCCCTGGGAGGGGAAACAAGGGGCCCTGCTGCTGAGACAGGGGCTCCAGCTTTCCCATAGGACCATACACTGGCTAGCAGAGTGAGGTGTGGACCAGGCAAGGGGCTTGGAGCTGGAGATGAGGGGTGGGGAAGGAATTCAACATCTCCGAGGTAAACACTGTGCAGGTCCTTGCCCTGCTTGGTGCCTCAGTTTCCTCACTGATCAAGGACTGGTGCATCCCAGCTGTCCTGGGGGACACCGCAAGTGAATTGGCCAGGTGCTGCAGACATGCACCATTGCTTGTGGCATAGCACAGCTGTGAGGAGGTGATGACCCTGTGGTCCAATGGCCTGTCCATGGCCCTGGTCATGTGGCTTGAAAGCAGCTGATGTGTGCTTGCAATGCAGACAGCTGCAAGGGTTTTAAATGTGGCATTTCCTTGAATGTGGCTTATGGTGGGAGGGCAGCCATGGGGCAGGATCTGAAAGAGGGGTAGCTGGAGGCCAGATCCAGCAGCTCTGATTTGGGATCACCAGCATCTCTGGCAAGTGAGCGGGGAAGGAGCCGAGCTGGGGGAGACAAGGTTATTTAACTAGAGCGTGCTGCGTGTGACCCAGGCCCCCTGGGATAATCCGCTGAATGTGCAAAAATCAGGGCAAGCTGCAAAACCAGGGGCCAAACCCCCAAACCACTGATGGGTGGTGCTTAAACCAGTCTCCCAGTCAGTAACAAAACATGCTTCTGATTGCCCACACCGGTCCTCATGCAGCATAACAAAATAGAAACAGCCCCCTTTATTGCACATCAGCTTCTCTGGTCTCCACCTAGCCAGTCAGCCTCTTAAAGAAGTAGGTTGTCCTGACCTGAAAGGGTCAGCCACATCACCCAGAACAATACAGGCTTGGATCTTACCCAAAATACCATGCTGCCAGCCAGTCCTTTAGTAATTACAACTAAAGGTTTAATATAACAAGAAAGGAAACAATATGAGAGATGTTAAAGTTTCAAAGTGACTCGTACATACAAATGATTGAGTCCACAGAAAGCAAATCCTTGAAGAACTTGGAGCTTGCTGGTTAGTCCTTTTTCTCTGGTAGACAATCAGCACCTGGGTGGGTCTCAGTCCTTTGTTCAGTTGCAGCAGAATAGCTCCAGAGGAGGGTGTTGGTTGCAGATTGAAGACTGAAGACAAAATGGAGATGAGGCCACCGCCTTTTATCACCTCTGTCCTGCCCCATGCTTCACAGAGTCTTTGCAAATCAAAATGGAGTTCAGTTACATGGCCCCAAGTCCTAGTGGCTGAGTGGGTTTCTCCCTGGGCTCACTATACCTGGGAGCTGCCTTAGTGGGCCATTAAGAGAAACAAAAGTTTGCAGCCACCCACTCTGGGAGTGCCCTGGAATCCAATAACTTGAAACACAAATTGAACAAACCAATTCCTAACTTCTACTACAAATATGACACCTACATACAAACCATACTAACATTCCTAGCAGATTACAACCTTTCTGTTGGTACCAAACATGGCATATCATATATGGATTACTGCAAATATGAAATATTAATATGAAAGATAATCATAAACAATCCCCTAAACCCAGACCTCACGCTGTGCTCCCCAGCACAGTGTTTCCTGGCTGTCCCCCACTCACTCTGCCTGGCAGGACGTGGTAGGGACCAGCGACTTCCCCCAAGCATACAACAGCTGGCCAGAAGCACCCTGTTAAACTGCAGCTGAGCTGGCGCCGGCCTGGGGACTCACTAGGAGCATTGCCCCTTGCCTTTTAACTACCGGCTTGTTAACGTGAACAGAAGGCAACTTGGCTGCCAGCTGGGCAGTGTATTGCAGCTGGGCTGTGTGCCCACCTGCTGCCGAGGCTGTAACTCACACTAGGGCCATGCCTGGGTGTCTGTCCCAAGTGGCTTGCCACTGAGTTCCAGGCCCCCACTTCCCATGGGTGGGGTGGAAGACATGAGACTTGCCCTGTGCTTTGATTGAGCAGCTCCCTGTCAGCACCTTCCGGAGACATGGGACCATGGGACTGAAAGTCCCAACAGTGCTCTCCTTCCCCTTTCCCTGGCATCCCCTGTATTTACTCCCAAGCTATCAGCGAAAGAGGAACCTAGTCCTCATGAGAAACAGCAGTCCCAGGGGAAGAAGAGAGGACGGCACTTCGAGCTTGACTTTCTGACCAAAGACATGGCAGGCAGAGAACAGAGTGTCTGAGTTGGTTTGAGGAGCCCTCAGCCACCTGCTTCTCTTCCTGCGTGGGCCTGCAACTTCATCTCCGCAGCATCGATTGAGTAACCGGTAAATCACTCGCCAGGTGTGGGTGGGCAGGCGAAGGCATGTTCTTGGCTTTGTGCCTGGGCTCATCAGTATCCAGGTTGGCACCGGTCACCTCTCCAGCCCCGGTTAGGAGCAGTTAATTTTTCTTGGTTTCGTGGCCAGCACCTGGAACCAGAGCAAGGCAGCCTCAGGGAACAGCAGCAGGAGCAGCTCCAGGGGTCATTGGTGCCACTGACTGGTCTCGGGTGCAGGGAACAGGAGTTGGCATACGGTGAAACCCAGGGAAAGAGCTTATTCATGGGTCACCAGACAACTTGACTGGGTGGCATGGCCCAGCGCTTACATAACAAGACCTAGCTGGTTTAGGGCATGTCTCTCTGAGCTTGGGTTAGCCAATGTAGGGCAAAATGGCAGTGAAGACACTGCAGTGGCTCCAGCTCCACTCCCAGCTGACTTGCCAGCTTGACCTGGAGCCACTAAACTGAATTAAACACATACTTTTCCTGCAGTGTAGTGGTTCCAGTATGCTGGAAAGAAGCAGATGAGAAAGAACAAGTTAAAAATTCCTTAGCAAGTTGCATGTCTTCAAGTCACCAAGGCCTGATGAAATGGATACCAGAATATTCCCAGAGCTGACTGAGAGATCCAAGCCATTAGCCGTTATCTTTGCAAACTCCTGGAAGACAGAGGTGATTCCGGAGGACAGGAAGAGGGCAAATATGTCAGCCTGTAGGAAGGGTAATGAAGAAAATCCAGGGAATCAGAGACTCATCATCTTAAACTTCAGTACCCAGAAAGACAATGGAGCAAATAATCAAGCAATCAATTTGCAAACACTTGGTAGATAGTAAGATAAGTAACACTAACAGCCTGGACTTGTTGGTAACAAATCACACCAAGCCAACTAAGAGGGGAGCCACTGGCACTGCCATAATAGCCTTTCTGTAACAGGGTAGCAAGTCTTGTGGCTGGACACAACTGTGGATATGGTATAGCTTGATTTTAGTAAGGCTTTTCATACCCTCTCCCAGGGTCTTCTCATAAACAAATTAGCAAAATCCATCCTGGATAGAGTTACTATAAGGTGAGTGCAGAACTGGTTGGAAAACGGTTCCCAGAGAGTAGTTATCCGTGATTCACAGTCAAGCTGGAAGGGCATATTGAGTGGGGTCCCGCAGAGATCTCTCCTGGCTCCAGCTCTGTTCAATATCTTCATCAATGATTTAGGTAATGGCATAGAGAGTACACTTAGAAAGTTTGTGGGCGATCCAGAGCTGTGAGGGATTGCAAGTGCTTTGGAGGATAGGATTAAAATTCAGAATGATCTGGAGAAACCGTCTGAAGTAGAGAGGATGAAATTCAATAAGGACAAAGCAAAGTGCCCCACTTAGGCAAGAACAATGAATTGCACACACGCAAAATGGGACATGACTCCCTAGGGAGGAGAACTGGGGAAAGGGATCTGGGGTCAGAGTGGATCATAAGCTAAATATGAGTCAAGAGTGTCACGCTGTTGCGAAAAAACCAAACATTAAGCTGGAATGTATTTGCAGGAGTGGTGTAAGCAAGACACACAGAAATTTTTCCACTCAGGTCTGCACTTTTTAGGTCGCAGCTGGAGCGTTGTGTCTGGTTCTGGGTACCACGTTTCAGGAAAGATGTGGACAAACTAGAGAAAGTCCAGATCAACAAAAATGTTTAAAGTCCTAGAAAACATGTACTGTGAGGGAAGACATTAAAAAATAGGTTTGTTCTGTCTAGAAAAGAGTAGACTGAGGGGGCACATGGCAGTTTGCTAGTACATAAAAGGTTCTGAGAAAGAGAGAAAAATTGTTCTAAATCTCTGAGGACTGGACAAGAATCAATGGGTTTAAATTGCAGCAGGTGTGATTTAGATTGGACATGGGGAGATGCTTCCTACCACCAATCAAGGTAGTTAAGCCCTGGAACAAATTGCCTGTGGAATCTCCATCATTGGAGATTTTGAAGAGGAGGTTAGCCCGACATCTGGCAAGGATGGTCTGTTATTACGTAGTCTTGTCTTTAGTGTTGGGGACTGGCCTAGCTGACCTTGGGAGGAACTTTGCTGGCTTGTATGTCTCCATTCAGTTACCGTTTGAATGTTGTTGGAGGGTGAACTCAGAGCAGTGTGGGGCAGCGTGTCAGCAGGGCTGTCTGTGATGGGTACATGTGTGCATGTGGGGGAGAAGTGTGCCTAGCAGGTGCTTGGCAGTCTGCCTTAGGATGCACACCTGTGCCCTTCTGAGCTGGCCGAGATGAGTCGACAGCAGGACACTAGTGAACTGTGCTCCCTGTGAATTCAATCAATCAATCAATCAAATCATAGGGCTGGAAGGGACCTCATGAGATCATCGAGTAAGGGAAACAGCCCAGTGCACCACAGCACCGGTATATTTGCTGACCAGTAGCAAATACTTAAAATCCAGCCAAGGGGAGGCCTTGGCTGGCTCAGAGCAGCAAGTTTTAGAGGCCTTTCACATCTCGGTTGCCTGGCTGCAGACCACTCCAGTCTGCTAGGCTCATGCATTTGGTCCTTCTCCAAACCCCATCACATCTCTGCTGATGGGCTGGCTCTGGCATGAGCAGGTTGCCCCCTTGCACGGCAGCTGTTCCTCCTGAGCAGGGCTAGGAGTGCAAGCAAGATGAGCGGTCTGCAGGGCAGCTTGTGCTGGACTTGCCCCATGGGTGCAGTAGGCTTTGGGCTGCTTACTCAGCGCTTGCAGGTATACACCAGGTCATGTCCAACAGGTGGAGTGCTCGCCAGGAGGGTGGGCGCCCATCGTGTCCATGGGTCGCTGAGTCTAAAGTAGTGGTTCCCTGGCCTGCAGGCATCCTCAAAATGGCCTGCTGCTCCTCTCCCTGCAGAAGGAAGCCACTGCCTAAGGACTAGGCAGAGTGTGTTGCCATAGGACTACAAGACTGGTGCAGGCTCCTTGCTCAAAGGGATGGAAGATCCTCCTGGCTGTAGCAGTGAGCTTGACAGAGCTCTCTGCCTGGGTCCGTGGGTGCTGGGGTCCCTGCTGGGTTCAGAGGGAGGGGAAAAGTGATCTGTCTCCCTGGCTGCAGAAGGGAGCCAGAGGGAGTGCATAGGGTTGCAGGATGCGTAGGGTTTTCCTGCTGCAGCCAGTGGCATAGGAGATCAGCAAGGAGGCAGCTTCCTCGCTAAGCTCCTTCCATCTGGCTGCCATGTGGGGAGAGCTTGCTAATGGAGGCTGGGTCCTTCAGGGTTGTAAAATGATATCTGTGAGCCTTGAGCCAAAAAGCTTGTTAACCATTGGTTTAAAACCTCTAGAATCTGGGGGAGAGAGGTATCTCCAAAGGGTTTGGATCAAGAGCTTTCTAAAGTGTCTCTCGGCCCAGGATGGGGCTGCAACCTCTTCTCAGGCTCAGCTGAAGCAGCTCTGGCCAGAGACCTCGAAGCTTCAACCACCTTGCTGCTGTTGCTGGGCTGTGTGAGGGAACAGGCACCATCTCCAAGCTGCATCCCTAGAGCAGAAGTGGCATGCGTCAGGCTGGGGGAACCAGGCAGACCCTGCATGGAAGATGTTTTGTGACTCCATGCTTTTTGCAGTGTGGGAGGGAGTTGTGGATTTTCCGGGAGCTGGATGTGAGCAGGGACTTGGGGATGGACACCAAGGGACTTGGGTGCTGTTCAATGTTCCCTCTAACTTTTCGTAGGCTATGTGTGCAAAAAATTTCTTTTGTGTAAATTTTTGGAACCAGTGTTCAAATCTGTGCGCACGCCAGTGATTGTGGCCAAACTTGTGAGTGCAATGAAGTAAATGTGTATGAAGCAACCAACATCTAAATTTTATTTTGATATGGTGATGGAAATGATTTTATAAATTACAAAACCTTACTTGAAACATGCTATTTGAAATTACCTACTTAAAGTAGCACAAAAATATTAGCACTGTTGAATTTTTTTTGTGCACATTTCATTTTGTTGTGTGTGCAGGCTTCACAACCTGTGTGCGCATATACGCTCACAGCTTAGAGGGAACATAGGTGCTGTTGCTTTACTCTTTCACGGTGAGTCGTGGCTCTCTGCCACGTGCATGGGAGCATCTGCTGACTCCCGTCTCTCTCCCCTTAGTCCCTGCTGGTCTTGGGCCTGGTGGCGGCCGTCTGCCTTGGTCTAAACCTCATCTTCCTCGCCATCTACCTGATCTGCCTGTGCAGCTGTAAGCGAGATGAGGAGTCGGAGACCAAGCGGCCCAGCTCCTGCTGTGTCACCTGGACGGCTGTCATGGCTGGCCTCGTCTGCTGGTGAGTCTCGGGAACACGGGCCTGCGTGACTGCTGCCGTCAGGGCTCAGCTGGTAAGGTTAAGGGAGACCTCACAGCTGCTGGCCCCAGGAGGCATGGCCCAGAGGTGCCTAGGATCCTAGCCTCTCTTCCAGGCTCCACTACAGACTTCCTGTACGCTTGTGTCTCCATGTCACCACCTGTCTAGTGGGGGCAAACACCATTTCTGGGGATTACGCCCCCTCCCACTGAGCTGTTCTCCCCACACAGCCTTTATCTGCTGCTTGTTTGCAGGGTTTATGGAGCAGCCATGCATGTGAATCGCTTTATTAGATCCAGCTCTGAAGCTTTAGTCCCGATTGTCTCTAGTGCTCCCCCCCACAGGTGGGCTTCTCTGTCCAGGGCTGGCAGCCTCTCCCCATCCTGTCCTACTGACAGTGCTGTCTGATTTGGGGGGGCAGTTGGAGTCACTGATCCAAGTCCCGGGGCAGGTGGCTGCCCAGCCACTGCTTACGTGATCACAGGCAGCTCATTACTGAAGGAGGCTGGATCAGATAGAAGGAAGGGGTAAGGAGTGGGCCCTGGAGGGTCCCAGGCAGCTGAGAGGCTCTGCTGTCCTGCCAGGGACAGCGCCATCCCTGGGGTGCTGGCAGAGACCCTTTCTGCCAGGGCTGGCTGCCTCCTCCCAGCTTCTGCTGATGTCTCTGGTTGGCATAGCCAGCCAGAGAGGCCATGCTCTTGAAAGCCAGGGTGGCAGCAAGTGACTGGAGGGTGCAGTGGCTTGTCCAGTTGTGGGTCCTGTGCCCCAGGGCTCACACAGCCCTTGCTCTGGCTGATGCGGCACACGCTCAGGTCAGCAGTGCTACGTGGCTCACTGCCACTTGAAGCTGGTGTTTTGAGCACATGGGGGTGGCCCGTTGAGCTCCCGGCACCTGGCCCCATTGCAGCAGGAGAGCAGCTGTGACCAGCCTCTTGCTGCTTGGCAGTTGCATTTCCTCCCCAGAGGGGTTTTTAAGCCTCTCCTAATTTCAGAAGCTAGCAGCAATGCTGGCAGCCTGGGCCGGCCAGTACAGCATCCTGACAGATGATTGTCTTCCTTTCCCGGGTTTTAGGGCTGCTCTGTTGCTCTCCACTTTCCATTGCCGGCAGTCCCCTCCTCAAGCCAGCCAGCTGCCGCCCCAGGCATCCTGGGCTTTTGATTGCTTCAGCATGATTCAGTCCCTGTAGGAAGGGAATAAAGAGCTTTTTCTTCTCTCGTCTCAGCCAGACAGAGACTTCAGTGTATGGAGATAGACCTTCTCTAAAGAGGAAGCAAATGGCTGCTGATCAGCTCAGCCTGCACCTCCCATGACATCTGGTTCCCCCACAGCCTTGGCATGTGACTTCCCAGGACCTGGGCTTTGCTGTTCCCTCCAGCTGCTCAGCAGAAGAATCCGTCTTTCCTCTTGTGCAATTAAAAGCATTTAAAATTAAGCCCAACTGTAGGCGAGAGCACTGCATGTTTTTTAAATGCACACTCCCCTGGGACTTTCCAAGAGGCTTGAAGGGCTGTGCACAGCAGCTGTGAACTACTGAGGGCATTGATGGGCTGTGGCCTTAGAGATTAGGGGAAGTCAGTGTTTGTAGCGGACTGCTGGGCCCCGATCCCCTCCCGTGGCTTCTCTGGGCCTCTGCCAAACACAGAATACCAGCTGCACCAAAACTACAATGCCAGGCACCTGCCAGGAGGAGGGCGGGACTCGTTTCACTGGTGAGCGAAGGCAGGATTTGAAGCCAGATCCCAGGGTGTTAACCTTCTGTGGCCTGGGGGAATGAAAGGCTGGGAAACCAGACAGGACTTCACTGAACAAGATGGGTAGGGTGATGGTGTCAGAGCGCACCCTTTGCTATGATGCACTGGTACTGTCTGGGGTCTGGAGAGGTCTCCTAGATGGCGGTTGTGGCCCCTCCCTCCTTGCCAGGGAGCGACTGGCATTGCTCTGCGCTGCATGGGCCCATAGCGAGGGCTGTGGCTTTGGGAGGAGATGGAGCTGGGGTTTTACAACCCTCCAGAGGCTCCCACACCCGCATCAATATTTACACAGAGCCTATTTGGAGCAGAGAGCCACCATTAACAGGCTAATGAGTCAGTATCTATCATGTTCCTTGACAGCTGCAGCCGGGCGTAAGGAGCGTGTTTTCGATGAGGACCTGTTGTTTGGAAGGTGCATGGGGCACTCACTGCTTCTCTTTTCCACAGACTCCCAGACTCTCGGTCCTGGTAGCTGACCCTGAGTCTCCCCATGTGCAGGGGAGTGTGTGAGCTGCTGTGCATGCTACTCCCAGGGGCTCTGTCCTCAGTGTGCATGTTCCCCAGCTAGGAGATGTACTGGTGCTTCCCCTAGGCACGGAGTTCACTCTATGCTGGGTTGTGAACCAGTCCATACAGGGTGTTGAAGTCTGCAAATGATAAGTTCAGCCCTGGCACACGAGTGAACCCGGTAAAAGCCTTTGCCATCCCAGCTCAGCTCAGCAACTGGCGCTTTGCCCTCCACACACCGCACTCCCCTAAGTGTGCACTCAGGATCAACCACCAAATGCTTCTTGACAGAGAGCAGATGCCGGGCCCCAGGGGAAGGTGGAGGGAACACTGCTGAGGGTGTCTGTGATTTTGGCAGCTTGGAACTAGAGTCTGCGGGATCCTGGGCTCTGAGCCGGTCACAGGGCCAAGGAAGGGCTAACAAAAGCTCCTGTCACTCCTTGTCCCCTGCTGAGGAAGAACCAAGGAGCAGGTTTAGTTCAGAGCAGCTTTTCTCTTCTCACAGATTCTCCTGATCTGCTTTGCCTGGCTCTGCAAACTAAATCTCACCACCTTCACTGGGGCTGGCTTCACATCCCTCCTGTGCACCTGACTTTGAGTGTCGCTAAGCCAGTCTACGGGGGGGTGAATCCCCCCCCCCCCCCAGGGAACACCTTTGCCTCCCCTGGGACCTGAGTTGGGGATGTTGGCACTTCCATCTTTACAACCCTCAAACTGCATTCTGACCCCCCTCCTTTGGTATTTCCATGGCTGCTGTCATGCAGCCCTGCCAGTCTTGAAAGGATTTATCTTTACAGCCCCCTACCACTCCTAGTGCAGCAGGGCTGGGCTGCTATTTCAATTGCACAGACAGGAAACTGAGGCACAGAGACTGAATGAGTCACCCTGGACACATAGGAATCTGGAAGAGCAGGGAATTGAGCATGAATTCTAGACATCTTGGACCCTGCCGCTTCCTGGCTATGGCTCCAGTTGTGGCAGTGGGAGGCGAGGAGCTGATTGCGCTGGCTGCAGATGCCAGGCAGCTCCTGAAAAGATCCAAAAAGGCTGCTGATTTTGGGTGGGTGGACTGACTCTGGTCACCTCTGGCTCTTCTGGTCCCTCAGATGGGGGTGGCATGCCACCTGCATTAGTAGCAATGGATGGCACGAAGCTCCTTCAAGCCTGGCTGTGTGAACAGATGCAAACTAGGCCTACTTTAGCAGGCGTGGGGGGCACCAGCCCACAGCCCCCTGGGATCTGCTCTCCTGATCCCCTCTCCCTCAACCCACAGCCCCCTGATGTCCTGACTACCCTTCGATCCTGGCCTGCAAACACACACCCCCAGCTGCTGGGCTCCCTTACTGAAGAGAGCCGATCATCACAAACCGTGGACAGGTGGTTTTGGGAGTTGTGTCCCCTCTGTTTCCCCAGACCTGCTGATGAATGTAGAAACTGGGCTGAGTTACTCCTGGATGCTTGGTTCTGCAAGAGCCTCACATGCCCTAAATATACCCAGTGACTTGCCCTTCATTTTCCTCCCTCTAGCCAGAGCAAGTGCCCCAGGGCTACAGCAGTAGGTAATGTGCCCCTGGCGCCCTGGTGTCTGAGGGTCAGACTAACCATCTCCCTCTCCTCTAACCTATGCTGTCTCTCGTCCTCAGTGCCGCAGTTGGCATCGGGTTCTATGGGAACAGTGAGACCAACGATGGCGTGTACCAGCTCATCTATGCCCTCGACAATGCCAACCACACCCTCTCCGGGATTGACGCGCTGGTGAGGACCTTAAGGGATCAGCTGTGCTGGTGCACTGTGGGATATTCTGCCCACAGCCAGACACCTGCAGTTCTCCCCAGGGAGCACCGGAGTGTGGGGAGCAGTCATGGGTGGCTAGTCCTGTGCAAAGCCCAGGGCTTGCCCCTCTTCTCCTAGTGCCTTGACTTGGGTCCTGGGTGGGAGGGGCGTTGGGCATGGGAAGCAAATTGACACAGTAACCTTCAGTTTCTAACGGAGGATATCACTTCCCTCATCCTGCCAGTGTGGGGCCCAAGGCACAGAACAGGAAAGTGAGCCCGCAGGAGTCTTGTAGCTGAGCTGGAAACAGATCCCAGGAGTCCTGGCCCCCAGCTTCTACCCCCACATGCTATAAGTTGCACCTGCTCCTCTTGCTAACCCCAGTGTTGTTTATCACGTTGGCTCGCTGACCTTCTCCAGCAGTGCTTGGCCTGGCCGTGTTTTCCCACTTGCGCTATTGGCATTGGGCTCCCCAGATACCACAGGCCAAACGGGATAATGGCCCTTCCTGGGAAATGGGCTGGATTTCTGTTCCTCACTCCTCCTCAAAGATGCAGCCTGTGAGTCTCTTGGATCGGCCTTGTCTTAGAGACAGCTGTGCTCATCCAGAGATTACGGGGATCAGCTGGGAGCTCTGCTTCGGGGGCTGTGCTGGCTGTTCCCCCCTGCAGCTGCCGAGCTGGCTGAGAAATTAAACCCCTGACAAGCCAGGAGATTTATCTGACTACGCTGCAGCTGTGCTGCCCAGTGTTGGCTCTGCGCCACCTTCCGGAGAGCTGCCAGGTGTAACAAAAGCATCTTGTCATCCCCTCTCTGGTGCTCTGCGAGGTTCATCAGTGCCTCTCCTGCATCCCCTTCTTTTCTCTCTCCCCGCCTTGTCTCGTGGTGATCTTCTCCACAAATCCCAGTGCTGCTGCTGTTTCTGTGCTGACACCACACGGGACTGCCTCCACTTCATCCCATCTCCTGTCCAAACAGAGACCTCGCCCTGACAGCCCCTGTGGTTGTCTAGGCCCACCTCATGGCCCTTACCATCTTCTCTTCATTACCTCATGTCCCAGTCACTGGAAGCCACTACCATCCTGCCTGTCATTCAGGTGCACATCTGAGCATCCTCTTCATCTTAGACCTTCCATCCCCTCCATGCAGCCTGTGGCTGTATCTCGCCAGTTCTCTCTGCTTGACGTCCTTCAGGTGCTTTCCTGCCTTTCCCATTCATCCACACAGTTAAAACTCCCAGCCTCCTGTCGGCTTGCACCTCCATCACCACGACTTCTGCCTCTGTCCTTGGCAAATGCCATCTTGCCTCCGTTCTGGATGCTGCTGTGAAGATGGTTTTCCTAGCTTGTCAGTTGGCCCACATCAGCCCTCTTTGAATCTCTCTGCCAACCCTCTCGTTTCTGGCACATCAACCCCAACTACTTCCACTTCCACGTTCCTTCACTGCCTGTTCACATCCTCCCTGTCTGCTCACCTTGGCTATCAGGATGCCGATTCCTGCCTGTGATCAGCCTGCGTGCCCAGCCTCCTTTGTCCCCCTGACATTTTCAAACATTTTTAAAGCTGCAGCTGCTTCCCCTCTCTGCTTTGGGAGGCTCTGAGGGCCTTGTTAGGGGCCCCATTGGGGCTCCTGAAAGTGCTGCTGGCAAGAAATGTCTCCAGCTGCACTGAGCCCATTTCTCCCCTTTTCTTCCAAGCCATGGGGAGGTGTGGAGCCACCACGTGTTGTTTGGCTCGGACACTTCCCTCCTCCCTGCACAACAGCAGGTTCCTAGGACTCTGCGGAACAGGGAGAACCTGCCCCGTTGGGAAGAGCTCTGCCCCTTCGTGGCTGTGAGCACTGGCGCTGCCCTCAGGGTCTGTTGTGCGTGCAATATGCCTGATGCAGGCCTTCTAGCCCAGAGCAGGATGGGGCAGCCCATAGACTCACTGCTCCCACTTCTCTCCCCTGGGCAGGTCTCGGGGACCACAGCACAGATGAGCGTGGGGCTGGAGCAGCACCTGGCTCGACTGAACGAGATTTTCGCCACACGGGGCGACTACGTGCAGACCTTGAAGTTCCTGCAGCAAATGGCTGGCAACATTGTCCTGCAGCTCTCAGGGCTGCCAGTCTGGGGGGACGTGAGCATGGACCTGATGGCGGTGGCCAGCCAGGTGGGCTACGTGGAGTATTACAGGTGAGCTGGGTGCAGGGGTCTGGCTAGAGCCCCATGTGGTGAGCGCTGTGCTCACCTCCTCGCTCAGGGCCTCTAACAGGAGGGGCTGCCCCTCATGGCCCGAGGCAGGTGCTGTGCAGCCAGGATGCTGGGAACGCTGTAACCAGTCCAGCATGTGCTGGGCCCTTAGACCACAGGCACAGAATGATGCTCCCCACAGCCCAGACTGGTAGCATGCAGGGGACGGCAGATACCCAGCATGCGATGGGCAGCTGGCACCTGCCCTTGCCATGAATGTGGGGCTGCAACAGCACCAGACTCGGCTGAACAAGATCATCTAGCCACCGCCTGGTAGTTGTGGTGCCCTCAGGGCCCACTCTCTATCCCTGCTGGATGCTGGAGCCATGGAGATGTCTTTGAGGTCCTGGCCAATTGCTCTGGTGATGATACCACTGAAGGGGGCTCTGCCCTTTGTATTTCACCTTCTGTTGTGGACCTGGCAGGGAAGGGACTGGGGAGAAGGGTGGGAGCTCCCAGCCATCCCAGCTGCCAAGTGGAGAACGCCCCAGAGCTGTGAGTCTCCAACATGTGCCACGGTGTCTTGAAGTCAAGGATTTTAACTGGCATTTTTTGACTCCAGGCAGTGATTTAAAGGAGCCAAAATAGGCTGGGTTTTCCCTCCCCCTCCCCTGCAGAGTTTATGAACCAGAAGCCATACTGGCCGCGATGGAAACCAGAGGGATGCAGTGCTGGGCTGCAGTGTCTCGGGGGGGAGCGAGTCAGAGATGCAGCATGCTCCCCTTCTGCTCCCGTGCCCTGGCGCACCTGCTGCTTTCTCACAATGCTGCATGTATCTGCTGGCCCCACTTCAGGGCCTGGGGGAACTGGAGGAGCCCAGGGGTTCTGCAGCCTGTCCCGTGCTTAGTGGAGTCAGCCACCTCACTGCCAGGCATGCTCGGTCCATATTCGTTGACGTAGCGGCTGCCCCAAGAAACAGAGCTGAGGCTGAAACTTGAGGGGGATCTGCCTCCAGTGCTGGGCTAATCTGTGCCCCTCAAAGGGAAGAGTGGTGGGAACCCGTCCCCAGTGGTCTAATGTAAGGAGCTGGCCTGTCTCCTGGAGAGATGCACTCGATAGGACCAAATGCACCTCGGCCCCCACCTGTCTTGGCTGCCCAGAACCCGTCTCCCCTGCCCAAGCCAGTGCTGTCCATCTGCCGCCCTGGGGGAGGGTGCATAGGAGGGCACTGGGGCAGGGCAGCCGTCACTCGGAAATCAGCCACACCTGCAGAGGTGTTCAGTGGCTGCAAGGGGAGAGCGGCTGGGTCAGGGCCAGGGATGCATCCAAGAGGGAGGCTGGAATCCAGCCCGTCAGTGCAACCAGAGGCTACCTGGGGCTTCTTCCATCCCCACCCTCTGGCCCTGAATGTCCAAACAGTCTGTCTGAGCCAGGCCAGTGGTCTATCCCACCCAGCTCCTGGCTTCCATGTGGGGAGACTCAATCTTCCAGGTACCACCCATGGCAGCAAAACCTGTTCTGTCCACTCCAGGGAAGTAGGGCTGTCCTTTGGGTCAATGCAACCCCTTGGCCATGGGTGGGTTTCTGCAGGCCTCTGACAGTCTTTCCCTCCCTCCCCTTGGCCCAGGTGGCTTTCCTACCTCCTTCTCTTCATCCTGGACCTCATCATCTGCCTCATTGCCTGCTTGGGGCTGGCAAAGCGCTCCAGATGGCTCCTAACCACGTGAGTACCTGCCTCTGGCAAGGGGTGTGCAGTCCTCATCCTGTCCATCCACCCTCTGCTCTCCACAAGGACTGCTGCTGTCCCTATCCCAGGTGGAGAAATGAAGGTCGGTGCATCCCTGTGCCAAATGCTGGCCTTGCACTGGCTGGCATCTGGACAGTGGCACACATGCTGGATGGGCCATGTTCCTCTGGTCAGCAGTCACATCCCCCCACAGGACAGCAGGACAGCCATTATTGAGGTCAGTGCCCCATAGGAGACCCTCCTTCCCAGACAGGGCCAGAGTGGATCGCTCTGGAGTGACTGTTCCTGGCCCCCATTCCCACTCAGTGTCTGTCCCTCCTGCGGCAGGTGCCCCCCAACAGAGCGTCAAGCTCAGAGTCCTTTGGGCAGGAGAGCGGCTCAGAGGCTGTCTTGCTTGGTCGGAAGGAGCTGGTGGACTGGTGCTGTTTCCTAAGCAGTCAGCTGGGGAGAGCCTCACAGCAGGCGGGGGTATTCAAGGCCCCATGGTTTTAATGGCTATTGATTTGCATTGCTGCCTGATTGGGGCTGGAGCAGACCAGCCAGCTGCTAATAGGATCAAGCCAGAGCCCAACAGAAGTGCTTGTGAATAACACAGCTGTGGAGCAGGCTGATATTGAGGGAGCTTGGTCCTTGGGGACACATGCCCTGTATCAGCCGTCCCCCTCACCCACAGCCTGGCCAGAAGGCTCCTTGGCAGCCACGAGGAGACAAGCTGCTGCCAGCAGCCCAGTCCTGGCATGTGTGACCCCGTGAGTCACCCTGGCCTGCAGAGCTGGGCAGCTAGCAGAGTGCTGGGTGTCAGGATGCACCTGTGACCCAGCAGCTGTTGTGCATCATGGTCTGGAATTGCGAGGCCTGTCACACAGAGCCCTGTGCAGCAGACTGGCAACCTTTGGAGCCAGTCTTTACCGCTCCTCAGTTGCTTACCTAGGCTGCAAGGTCCTGGTGCCCCTTTGTGTGATGGGGAATTGAACTTCACTGCCCCACCACCCCCCATGCCGAAGCATTCAAGACCTGTCCCTGACCAGTCTCTGATCTCACTTACCAGCCACATTGGTCTGGTCTCTGGGGCCCAGACACCGTTGCCCCCAGTCTGGCAGCTGTGCTGGAGCTTGGGCCTCACCCACTCCTAGCATAGTTGCTGGAGGTACCAGTAGTGATCTCCAAGTGCTCAGTCCTGTTCCTGAGGCTCAACAAATAGATGAATCCAGTCTATCGTCCCTGCACTGGGAGGCAGGTAGAGCAGGCAGGTTCCCTGGTTGAGGTTGGGAGAGACTAATGACTCTCCGCAGGTCGCTGGGTGACTCAGTGGCAGAGTCCCAGACCTGCACTTTCCAGTCAAGCCCAATTCCCCTTCCCTCACAGGGTCCCTGGCCTGGGCACCGGAGTTTAGCAGTCTCCCTTTCTGCTGTAGGATGTTGTGCTGCGGACTGGTGACGCTCATCCTCAGCTGGGCCTCTCTCGGTGTGGACACCTCTGCGGCGGTGGTGAGTAAGAGGGAACAGAGATTGGCTGGCTGTCTGTCTCTGCCAGAGTCTGGCTGGCTGTCTTCTAAAACTGTGTGCTGCACAGTGGGTACAAGAGTGTTTCAAGGCCTAGATTCCTGTAGGACCCTGAGCTGCTGCCCATCCCTGCTCTGTTGCTGATAGCTCCCCTGCTCCTGGAGAAGCGAGCAGCTCTCACTGATAGCTGGACCCTGGGTGCCAGACACTCACTGACGTGCACACACCAAATCCCCACTTTTCTGTGCATAAAGCAGGCATGGAGATGAGCCATGGCTGTGTAGGGACGTGGGGCCAGTCACGCCAGTTTCTCCCCAGTCACAAAGCTGCTCCGGCCTGAGGGGACATCTCTAGTCTTTCAGTGCCTGGGAGTAAATGCAAGATACCATTGGTGGCAGTAGGAGATCCTCCCTCCACACACAGGATGAAGCCATGGATGCACAGGGGCTGGGAGGGGTGCACAGCTGGGGCACATCTGTAGGTAGCTCCCAGCTCTTGGCGGTGCCAATAGGCCAGAGGATTTGAGCTGGTTCTGCCCTGCAGGGCAGGGGGACCTGCTTAGGAGACAGCTATCAGGGCCCCAGTACCTTTTAAAATGGGCCCAGTTATGTGTGGCGGAGGGGCGGAGAGTGGCTCCTGGTTGTGTGCACTCCCAGCTGTCATTTTGCTCCCCAGCCTGGATTCTTGGTGAATGTTGTGTTCTCACCTTGTCACAGGGCACCAGCGACTTCTGCGTAGCCCCGGACAAGTACATCATGAACCTGACGCAGAGCGAGCTGAGTGCAGGTGATAGAATCACCCATCTTGTGCAAAACGTTTAGACACGGTCCCTGTGGGTCTGGCAGGGTGTGGCCAGTGGGTGGGTGAATGGGGTAAGAGGCAGGGCCCTGTAATGTGCAGCAGCTGGGGATTCATTGAGGGCTAAACTCAGCCCTGGTATAAGCAGAGACAGGTCTGCCCAGGTGGTAATGCTGCGCCCATCCTCTTGGCATCTGGGCACTGGAAATTATTCTCTTACCCTAGGGCTCTGCCAGTGTGGCGGATGGTGGAGTCTGATTACGGGGGCCTGCCTGCTCTCTTTGCTCCCTGCTGCCCCTTACTCTGGAGTGGCTTCAACTGCAAACTCCTGCAGTCAGCACGTTGCAGCATGAGCTGGCTTGGTGCCATCCATGGCGAACAGCCACCAGCAGAGATGCCTGCTCCCAGCTTGTCCGGGCCTCTCCAGCGACGCCACTGATTCTGTTGGTGGCGGCTGTGATGCAGCGAAGCTGCATTCCCAGCTCTGGTGCCACGGGGCCTGTTAGCTCATCGGTACGTGGGTGGGTGACTGTGTCTGACCTAGGCCTGCACTTGCAGTCATGGCAAATCTTGTCACAGCAGCAGTGCGGGCTAGTGCAAGGGCAGAACCCAACAGTCTGTGAAGGATAGAGTTGAGGCTGGGCTAGATGGATCTCCCTGACTTGGGTGGAAAAGGCGCTTATGAGGGGCGGACTGTGTATGCGCAGTTTCCAACATCCCCCTTGTTCTTGTGTTGCAGAAGTGGTTCACTATTACCTGTACTGCAGCCAGAGCCTCAGCAACCCCTTCCAGCAGGTACGGCCCCCGTCCATCCCTTCCCGCAACACAGCCCTGCAGAGGAAAGGAAACCAGCCCATGTTCCCCCTTACAGTGCCTGCTGAACTTGGTAGAGGACTGCCTCTGTCTAGGGCAGGGGACCGGAGTTGGTGAGGAGCTGTGTCTCCCCACGGTACTGGGGCAGGAAACGCTCCCCCCACACCCAATTGCAGTTGCCCAGCTGGAGATCCAGTGGTGACATTAATTGGTGAATTCTGCCAGGGACAGATTCACTCCTGGCTCTTCAGGTCTATTCCCCAGCATCCCAGCGCTCCATGCTAGACAAGTCCACTCAGGATTCTTGGGGTGGAAACACTGATGACTCCATCTATCTTGCTTAGCTTGTTCTGGGCCTGGTGTCTGCAGCACGAGTGTGGCTGGCCCTTGGGGTCTGGAGCTGGCTGAGTTTTACTCCCCAGCATTACAATGCCCAGGTTGCCCTCTGGGTCTTGATGGGCTTGCAGGGTTGGGCGGGGTCACTTTTCCTGCCCTCCTGCATGTGGCATGGTGGGGCCTGGAGCTAGGTCTTGTTTTCTGCCCTGCAGGCCCTGACCATCTACCAGCGCTCACTCACCACCATGCAGATTCAGATCCAGGGCCTGATGCAGTTTGCGGTGCCTCTCTTCCCCACAGCCGAGGTAAGGAGGCACGTGTGGGGCAGTCACAACCAGGGTAGTAGTGCCTCGCTGGGTAGGAGAGGCTGCTGCATGCTATCTCATATCTGGGGCCAAAGCCCATCCCATTCCATCGGTGCAGCAGTTCCAGTCATCTTCTGTGCCCATTGCTGATCCCCATGTGCCTGTCTGTTCTTTTCACAGACACTCTGAAGGATAGGGACATGGCTTTGCCTGGACTGAGAGCCAGGGGGCAGAGTGTGAGGGAGACATGGGATGTGTCCTAGCTGCACCCTAAATCTCGCAGCTGAGGCCCAAATGGCTCAGAGATGTTTGGAACACACCATTTGCTGGGGATGCAAGTCCAGGTCAGGGGGGTCATCTCCCAGAGCTCTGTAAGTGGTGTATCCCCAGTCTCTTAGGGGAGCAGCGGAGTTCCCCTGGCCTGGCCTGCATCGTGCACCAGCCCCTCCCATATGCACATGCTGTGCCCCCAGGTGCTGTCCACTCCTCCAGACGCCCTGTTTGCCTCGCTGTGGCCAAGCTGTCCTCAGTGCCTCTGCCTCACCCCTCCTCTCTCTGCTGCAGAAAGACCTGCTTGGCATCCAGCACCTGCTGAACACGTCCGAGACTAGCCTGCACCAGCTGACAGCCATGCTGGATTGCCGGGGCCTGCATAAGGTGGGTGGTGCCCCAGTGCCAGGGTATCAGGGCCAGGGGTGCTTCCCCCCATTGGGCTAGCTCCCCCCAGGGCTGGCACCATGCTTGCTACCACACAGCATGGTCTTTCCTCTCTGCAGGATTACCTGGACGGGCTGATCGGCATCTGCTATGACGGGATAGAAGGCTTGCTCTACCTAGCGTTGTTCTCCATGCTGGCTGCCATGTCCTTCTCCACCATCATCTGTGCCACACCACGGGCCTGGAAGCACTTTGCTGGCCGGTGAGTCTGGTCCCAGGATTGCTCCACTGATGCCCGCTCAAGGCTGATGGCAGCAGGCATTCGGCCCCAGCTGGTCTGGGGCACAGGGCTGTAATACCACATGCAATTGACCAGATGCTGCCCAGGAGTGGGTGAGTGATCTGGTTCAGTGCTCAGACCATCAGGCTGTCCTGTAACTAATCTTAGCATGCAGCTGGTGAGGCTGGTGGCAGCTCAGTCACTGGAGAAGAGACTGCTTCAGGGTACAGCTGGGGGCTGTAGTCAGCCACCTTACAAGGCCAAACTGGGTGGTGACTGCCCTGAATAGCCATCGGCTTTTTTGTCCTGGGAGCTGGCTCTCCGAGCCATTCTTCCCAGCCATGCTTGCCACCTCTGGTTCTCATGAGTCCTGGGTAGCATCTCTGCTGAGCCCTGGAGCTCTACCCTGAACACTTCAGGGAGCAGCCATGCTGGGTTGTGCCTCTTGGCTGATCACCTTCCCCAGAGGGTGACGGACATCCAGCTGTTACGGACGTTAGGCCAGTCCGACAGCCTGTGTGTCTGTTTTCTTACGACAGCTCTCGCAGCTCTGGCCTCTGCCTTCTTACAGTGGAGGCATGGGGGTGGCAGAAGAGGGCTGGTTGGAGGGCCCTGTTATCCATAGAGCTGGCCCTGCCCCTCATTCAGGGAGCAAGGAGGGTCTCATGGCACCTGTACTGAGGCTGCCCAGTGAAGGGCCCGTTTACCATCCTGGGGTGCAGGAGGTGCCTCACCTTGGTCCCCGCCTCACCAGAAGGCAACTGACAGGCTATGCTGCCCCTCTCTCCTTCCTTCCAGGGACCGGGATTACGATGACATCGACGAGGAAGACCCCTTCAACCCTCAGGCCCGTCGCATTGCCACCCACAACCCCACCCGCGGCCAGCTGCACAGCTTTGGCAGCTACAGCAGCAGTCTGGGCAGCCAGGCGAGCCTGCACCCTCCTGCACAGACCGTCTCCAATGCCCCAGTGTCTGAGTACATGTAAGGCTGAACTGTCCTCAACACCCCTGGGGCTGGAAACCCCTCAGTGCACTAAGTCAGCTCTTGCCACTGAAGGATAGATGCTCATGAACTGGCCCGCAGCTCCCTGAGAAGGGGAAGTGGGTGTCCCACAGAGATGGCCTGCCTAGACACTCCAGCCCTTTCCTGGGCAGGTCAGTCACAGAGCTGATGGGACCCCGAGTCCCACTGAGCGGTTGGCTAGAAGTACCAGAGCTGTTGTGGGAAGGGTTCTTCATGGGCTGTTAGGGAGGATCAAAAAGGACCCTTAAAGAGCCAGCAAACATACAGGTCCCACCCTCGGAGGGGGAACATGCAGCTGTCCAGGCCCTGGTGAAAAGGAGAGAGCCTTGTTTTTGGAACTGGTGTGAAAAGGAAGAAGGCTGGTGGGAAAGTTGCGTGCAGCCCCCTTGTCCCTTCCTCTTTTTTCACTGTGTCTTGCTTCACTGTTTTCTTTCCCAGGGAAAGTCCCATTACCTGGGGATTTCCTTGGGCAGGGAGCTGCTCAAGGGGAGGGGTGGATTGACTGTAGAGTCCATGTCCTCACGGAAGTCCCTTTGCCTTGTTGGTCCAGTTTTGGACTGATAGGGAGTGGGGTGTCAGTGTGGGTAAATCGCTCTGCCAGTGAGGTGCATGGTGCTGGGAAACAATGAGCTGCTGATAGTGCCCACAACCATCCAGCAATGCAGAAGGCCCCACTCTTTGTCTGCTTCATAGCTCTCCCCTCTTCCAACCTGTCCCTGAACATCTGGGCCTGTCCAGTCTTCACAGCAGGATGCGAAGTGTCCCAGATCCCCTTCTCAGGGAGATGCAGTGTCCTACTCCATGACTCTCCTCCTGCCCAATGACTGAGGAAAGTGGAGTGCCCACTCCCCAATGCTGCTTTTGATGTTAGGCCTGGGAGATCTGGTCCATTTGGCAGACTTGACCTCCTGAGGTGGAGTGTTCGGGTTTGGGTTTGCTCAAATCATAATGTCCATCTCTTACTCCGTCTCCCCACAGGAACCAGGCTGTGCTCTTTGGTGGAAACCCACGCTATGAAAATGTCCCATTGATTGGAAGAGGCTCTCCTCCCCCTACGGTACGGTGGGCATCTGAAGCCAAGTCATTTTTGTAACAGGGCCTCTCTCTCTGCTTTCTCCACGTTTGTTTTTTATTCTTTTAATTGTGTTGCTAAGTGATGGGGAATCTTCCACTTCATCAGCATCCAAAGGGGTTCATTTGCTGAGCCGGTGATAATGGCATGTGAGCAATTCATCTTCCAATCACTCTTGCTCTTTAGCATTAATGGACATGCCCTGTCTTTTGATGCACCTCCAGCAATGGTAGCCAGGAATTGGCACTGTTGGAAATGGAATGCTGTAACAGGAAGTCCCGCCTTTTGGAGGTGGAACTTCTTGATAAGCCGCTTTGAGCAGGAGAGAGAAAATGGGCCATGAAAGAGCAGATGACTTACTTATTACCTACAATACTCCAACGGCATCACTGCTAACTCACATGACGATGCCATTAGCTTCATTTTATCGTATCTTCTTGGGACCTTGTGTGTGTTTGCCCTATTGAAAAACAAATTCATAACTTAAAACAGATTTTTTTCTCTAATATGCTTTGACTTATTTGGGAAAAGAGCTATATGTTCTCATCGTCTCAGAACACAGCTAAAGGTTTGCTTTGGTCCTGCTCTTTTTTTATTTTTGTTTCTCCCAAGATGTTTTTCTTAAATGTATTTCACTGTAACCAAAACCTGTCTGCATTTATCTGGAGTGTTTGGCTTCCTGCTTTATAAACACATCTTGCCTGTTAATGTTTGCTTTGTTTTTGCATCAACTATTTTGGAGCTATGTTGCCCATCAAGAGTAAGTTTTGATTTTTTTTTGTTTTCTGTCTTGGGATGGTAATTTTTTTCCCCTAATAACTTGCTTCCTTTTAGCTGCCCTGACCACCTCTTTCCATTTTATTTCCCTAATAACATTCCTCATTTCAGCCATCTTGACTTCCTTCCATTTTGTGTATTTTATTTGTGTGTGTGTGTTGCTTTCCTTGGAGCAGAAATGGGAAGCCATTGAAGGTGGGTCCTCCAAAGCCAAACCCAGGGCCTCTGTATCTCAGCACTAACCCCAAAGCCGGAATCCGCCTGGATTATATGGAGGGTTTCCCAGATTCCCTAACCCCATTGGAGTTCCTCCCTACACCTTCCTTGTGCTCCTGCCCTCAGGAAGGAAAACTAACTGGAACCAGAGACTGAAACTGATGACTAGGTTGTTAGGGAAGTATCCGTCCAAATGCCCTTTCCATTGAAAAGTGGAGGTACTTATTTTTTCCCCTTAATACTTCCACCTCTCTCTGCCTTTGTCTGATCCTGCCCTAGCCAAACGTAACCTGACAAGAAAACAGGATGCACATTGCCCCCAGCTCCAGTAAATCTAGTTGGAAGAGGGGGCCCTAACACTGGGAGTGGTATTTTAGAAAATAACAACTTGGTACTCTTTTTGTTCCTCAGTGCACCTTCTGGGATTGAATGTGCTGTGCCTGAGTGAGGTGCAGCCTCTTGATTGCTGAAATAGCTCACATGGTTGCTGCGCGCCTATTGCCCTAGATGCAGGGGGAGGTCTGGTCCCTGCTCAGAGGGGCTTGTCGAAGCACTTTGTGATAAGCAGAAAGGCTGTCTATTAGTGACTAAAATGCAGGCCTGTCATTTAGGCCTGCCTAAAGAATCCCAGAGAGTCCCACCCCCTCAGAAGGCTCTTGTGTAGTGGCCACAGCTGACCCAAGGGGGGTCAGCCCCCAGGGCACCCTTGTCCTTGCATGCCCAGGCCCCAGAACACCTTCCCTCACCCTGCAGCAGAGGCTGATCTGTAGTGATTTATTAGGGTTTTGCAAATGGGAACTAATGCTGAACTCATCCTCTGAGCCTGACTAAGGAATTGAACGCAGACCCCTAGAGTGCACATGCCTTTCAGTGGTTGTTAGAAATCATTTCTCTCCAACCTCATAATTCATTAGCCCCCTTCCATGCATTGGTTGCTTTATTCCTCCTTCAAGATGATCCATGAAATCCTGTCAGACACCTGTATCTCTGGCCATTTCCCCCCAGCCAGGCATCACCTAAGCTGTGGCTAGGCACTAGCTATCATGGCAGCTCTGAAGGGGGAGGAAAGGACAGCAGAGCAGACTGCTGGGGCAGAAGTAGTGGTTGGTGAATCTTTCATAGGTGATGTTAGCAAGTGAAATTCCAGTTCTGGTATCTGTGTAAAGCTCACAGTGGGCCAGTCCATCCTTGAAGGAAAGACTAATATGCCCAGATGTATTTGAGGCCCATGCCCTGCCCAGGCTCTTGGCTTTTGCCACACTGAACAGTCTAATTTAAATGGGATTCGAACACCCAAGGAAGGACTGTCAAGTTTTTGTGTTCCAAAAGAAACCGTGAATAGCCTTCCCTAATGCCTTGGCTTGGTGGGGACTTTTTTCCTCCCCACTGCCCTCTGTTAAGCTGAGAGGCTAGTGAGAATTTCATTTTGTATTGTTAGGGTGAGATGCTCTGGGGTTGTCTGCAGTAGTGCCTTCCTTCAAATCATCTATCATTGCAGCTGCCCAGGTGCAGCCAGTTCCCGTCCCCCTGGCTCTGAGTCAATTGCGGTGATCAGCAGGTGGCTGTGAGCAGCCACACGGCTAAACCCTGCCTGAGTTGTTGTGTCCTTATTTGTACCACTGTTCCCAATGTGTGTCATGAGGACTTCTGGAGTGTCCCATCAGTCCTTGTGCTGCAGTGAGCCAGGCCATTCTGATTCATTCACAGTGAATTGTCTGTTATGGGCAAATGTGGGGAATTGTGGGATGGCACTGGGGCCTTGAAAGACCTACTTAGCCTGTGTTCCCACTGCCGGCATGTGTTTTAGTCTGTAGCCCCAGATGAGCCAGCTAGCCTGGTCTAGAAATATCACTGAACCTGTAGTCAGAGAGTTTCATGTGTGGACAGGAGAGAGCAACACCTGAGTAAGACCCTGTCAAGTTTGCAGTTGAAGACAGACCCACTATCTCTAGGCTAACTCAGAGCGGGATTAGAGGGTTGGTTCTCATTGCAGGACTGGTAGTGAGCATGAAGCAAGATGGTGCAGATGCAGTCTTCAGGTACCTTTCCCCACTGCATGCCTCATCCTAGCAGAACTAACATAGGAATGTCCATCTCCGTTAGCTAATATTTCCGCAGAAGGACAGCCAGCAAATGTATGACCTACAGAGAGGGGAGACATCCTATGAACCATGGCCTCCACACACAGTCTCTGCTGTGTCTGTCTATGCCAGTGGTTCCCAACCTTTTCTCTGCCATGGCACACCTTGATACCTTCAAATTTTTTGAGGCACACCACCATTAAAAAATCCATGAATATTCAAATTAACTTAAATTACTTATGAATATTCATGAACTATTTTCAGAAATGTTCCTATATGGGGTAGTAGGAGTAGCAGAGCAGGGGTGGCAAAACAGGGGAGGTCAGGAGTCATGTGCAGTGGCAGGAGTGAGTGTGGGGAGCAGAGCAGGGCAGGGGTGGCAAAAGAGGACAAGGGCAGCCGTGTGGGGAACAGCACAAGGGTGGCGAGAGAGGAAGGGAGAACAAGAGTGGCTTTGGGGGGGGGAGGAGGAACCCAGGGAGTGGGAAGGTGGGGCAGGGGAGCATGGCGCAGCACCCACATCCCCCTTCTCCACGGTGGCTCCCTGCCACCCAGGGCAAATCCTCACACCACTGCTGCTCCCTCCCACCCCAGTAGGTCCTGCCTGCCCCTCCCCTAGCCCACTGTTGCCTGTGATGGACCCTCCCATCACTGCAGGGGATAGAACTAGGCCTCCAGCTATACCACCACACACACAGCCACCCCACAACCCCAGCTACACACCCACCTCTGCTGCACACACACCTGTCCCACACAACCCGCAGCAGCCATCCCCCCCAAAAGCCCTTACCTGGGCTGTTTGCAGGTTGCCTGACACAAGCTGCTCTGCCTTGCAGAGGGAGATTCACACACTCCCAGCCTCTCACCCCTCTCTCCTGGCTGGGCCTAAGGTGGAGCCACCAGAACTCTGCGTTCAGGCTGCTCCTGCTATTTTTAGAGGGACCCCTGGAACGCTGCATTCTGGTGCCTTCCTCTATTTTTAGGGGGGGCCAGAATGCCCCCTGCCTAAAAATAGGGGGCCCCAGAACTGTGTTCCGGTGCCCTCCACCTTACTTTAACTGCTGCCTTTCCCCAGCCCTGCACAGCTCATGTGGCTGGGCTGAGCATGGAGAGAACTTTAACTCCAGCTCTCAGGGATGCTCACAGCACACTTTGGGAGTTGCCGCAGCACACCAGTGTGCCCCGGCACACTGGTTGTGAACCACTGGTCTATGCATCCATCGTCTTCTCCCTCAGTGCCACACTTGGTGACTTGCACACTTTTTCTGGTGCTGCTGGGAACCCCTGAGTTGCATTTTTCCCTGTCCAACTGTACATGCAAGTTGCTGTGCCCAGGGTTGCAGCTCTGCATGGTGCAGCTCTTTGTAAAGAGGGATTAGTGAGTGCCACCATCCTAGCCACCCCTTTGCCCTGCGACTTGCCACTGTCCAAATCATAATTTGGTAGACATGGAAACCAAGTGATACCACTTTGTTGGCATAGTGAGGTCAGAATTACTGCAAGGAGCAGTGGCATCTGCAGTTTTCAGTCAGAAGCTTTTCACTTGTCAGTAAGATCGCATCACCTTAACACAGTTATTATGGCAGCCTAAAAGTAACATCTGGGTACACGGGAGCTGCTTAAAACAAATCATAAATAACTGGCCTGAAATATCTGGAAATCAGTTCCTTCTCTTACCTGCTGAGGTTCAAGTTCTAATCTGTGACTAATCTCCTTTTGCTGTCTCAGCAGAGTGAAAAAGAAACACTAGAATTGGTGTAACAATAAGACAAAAAGAAAATAGACTCTTGTTTTAAAAATAATTAAAATTTAACTTCACCCCAGGGGAAGAGACTAGTCCATAAATAGGACCAAATTCTCTTAAACACAAGAACTTGAGTGGTAAATAAAGGACTGACTTTCAAAAATTAAAATGCAGAGATTGTCCAACATGCACCAGGGACTTCACTGTTGCTATTGATTCTATGTGGCAGTTGTCCAGATGTTATGGTGATGATGATGGCAGCAGTGTAAAACACTGAGGTAGAGGGGTCTTAAATCACCATTTCCAAGTTCAGCACCATTGCCTGTACTAATGAGTGGGTCACCTGGTTACAGCGTGTAGGCAGAACATAATATTTAATCTCCCTTTTCTCCTCCACAGTACTCCCCCAGCATGCGAGCCACGTATCTTTCTGTCAACGATGACCATATAAGACATTACGGCAGTGAATTCCCAGCCTAATGCGATTGTGTGCTCTCCCGGAGCAGCTTATAAGAAATGAAAACGTGAACAGCGTTTCTGCAACAGCAACCAAAGGCAACTGGAAAGCGCATGAAACAAAAAGGCCTCTTGCTGGAGAAGAGAAGGGACAGGAGCCGACAGGAGAGATCTGGAGATGGTTCTGGCTGAAGGACAAATTGCAAAGCTAGTGGCTGCTGGAAACCCAGAGCACATTCCATGTGCCCTGCAGGTCCCTCCTGTATCATCTGGCAGCTTTTGCTCGCACTTAGTCTTCCTCTCTGAAGAGCACAGAGGATGGTACCCCACAGCTTCCATCCTCTGAACTAACTTCCCTCATGCCCTTTGCTTGACATATGATTTCTCTCTCCCGGCTCATCACGTGTGGAGCAGGGATTCCAGCTGGTACATGATATAACAGGCTAGGTGCTGCCATCTCTTTGGCTTCCTGCTCTGGAGGGCTGGCTACGATTCACTGCATTTCTAGCCTGGCAACCGATGCCAACTTGAAGACTGAAGCCACCTTGTGCACAGAGTGTGCTCCTTTTTGCTTCCTATTTGTACCATCTTAGGGTTATTTTATGTATTGGAGGGCTCTGGCAGGCTTCCTTTTTATAACCAATAAGTGTGAACAGCAAGACCAATACACTGTCCAAGTACAAAGAACACAGGCACATCCACTGTTGAATATCACATGCAACAGCCTCGCGACGCAATGCAAACCGACCACTTGTGATTCCACCTTCCTTCTGAGGGTCCCAGTGGGTGGTCTTTGGACCCTGCTGTCCTATCATGGCATATCCACACCCACGCATCCACTCTCTGTAGCACCTGTTTGGTATGTACAGTACCAGACCTATACCCTTCTCCTCACTTGTCTTGCGGCCAATGGAATAAATGGTGTATTCACCAGCCATAGCTGGGATGGCCTCAGGTATTAGAGACTTTAGAATAATTCTTTGTATTATTTTTCACTTGTATCTTATTTTCCATCACTGGTTTTATCAACTCCAAAGAACAGACACACCCACATCACATTTCTTGCCTTCTTTTTTAAGAAGGATTTTATTTTGGTCTTGCAATGTTTTTGTGGCACTGATTTTTGTTCCTAGGGGCTGGCTTAAAAAGATCTCTTTTCCTAAAAAAAAAAAAAAAAAAAAAAGAATTAGAACGCTGAGATAATTTTAAGAGTCACATGAGAGACTGCATCTCATTCAGGCACTTTTCTCCTGCCACTGAATACCACTTTTGTACCATGGAAGATTGGCTCTGAGCATTGTGTGGCAGGAAGTTGCAGCTCTGCAACCCTGTCTACACAGCAGTTGAAATAGTGTTAGCAGCAAGGGGTAGGTGGCACTTCTAATTCTGACCAGCGTGGACTGGCTTTTTCCTGAGATGTTGCTAGCTAAATGGTGCTTTAGACTAAACCCAACAGAGGACTGTTCTCAGTATAGCTCCCTTGTTCATGCTGATCAGGAAAACCCTGTTAGTTGCAATAGTCTTGTAATACAGCTATTGCAAATTGTGTTCTTTCATAGTGTAGACAAGATCTCAGTTAACTTCTCCTATTAATCAAAGTACAGGTTCACCCTTGCCATTCTGCTCCCTTCTCCTTTGGGACGGGAGAGAAGACCTAGTCAGCATTCTTGGTGGGAACTGGCTTCAAGGGATTCAGAGGACCATAAGACCCAGATGGAAAGATGGATGCTTTTCTACCCACCTGGTCCTTCTGGGTCCATCCTCTTACCATAGTTTAATACACCTCTAGTGTAAGCCTTTTAATTCCCTTTGATGTCAATGAGGTTGCATCTGCTTACATCAGAAGTGAATTTGAGCCATGATTCTTCCTGAGCTATGGAGCTGCATCCCAACAAGACTACACTGTCAGATAGAAAAGCCAAACTGCAGCCATCACCTCAGAACAGAGCAATTGTACCCCAATTGCCAGCACGGTTGGATGGTTTTGGCCCCACCTGCTGTTCTGATGTGTGGAAGGAGCCCAGCTGATTTTTGCTCTTGTTAGCCTATCACTGTGGTTACAGCACAACTGGGCAGCTGCACTCCCAAGTGTGCAGGCGCTTTGTGGAGGTTTTACCTGAATCTTTTAAAGAGAAATGTACATATCATGCGCCATAACATTGTTTGTATGTCCATGTTATGCGGGACTAGCGTTAGGGTATGGTGGAAAATCCTCATTTTAACGTTTCGGTGTAACTACTGATAGAAGAGCTGTTTTTAAACGCATGTGAACTAACCTCATTCTGGGGCCCCTGGAGGAAACAGGAGTCCTGCTTGATTTGTATGTGCCCTCCGGGAAGGAGACAATAAAAACTTGTACTAAACATTTATCTCCTGTTGATCTTTACTAGAGACAAGATGGTATCCACCAGCATTTTCCTTGACTTGCACAGATGAGGCTTCAGTCGTCCTAGCTCTTTGCAGCCAACCATGATCCATAGGAACAGTTTGCTGCAGTGCAGATTTGAGCACTTTATTTCTGCAGTTCAAGATCCTGGATGAGTGCTATAAACACTCAGAATTATGCACAGACTATTTAAATGTTGAGGTGCCCTGATACCACAGTTTTATGAAAACCTAGATGGATCTGGAGATTTTAAATTACTTTCTGCCTGAAGACTGCAATATTTACTTCAAAGTTTCTTTGCTTATAAATATTCGCATCAGTGAGTAGATTTACTAGCTGGAGTATTTTTAGGAAGTGAGTACAAGGAGCACAAATGCAGTCAAACAAAAGTTGTTTTAAAAGTCTCTGGCTCTGTATTTCCCTCCATAGTACTTGCCTAGCTCTAGTTTAATTTCAGAGCATGAAAAATTCTTTCAGGTGTAAGGATGCTAGGGCCTGGCTATATACTATAGAGTACTGCCACCTTATGGTATAAACTGTTTGTGCAAAAGATGGATAATGCACAATGTATTTAATTTTGCATTCAGTTAAAAACACCCCAATAGCTTTTCAACAACTTGACTGCACTGTCAGAATCCTCTAACTCATTTTTAGAGCCTGCAGAGGTATGGTTTTTAAATCACATTGGATAAATGCCAATAAATCTGAGGATATTAGTGCTGGGCTTTTAAAAGACTGAAATGGCACCATGGGTCACAATTACTACCAAAGTTGATTTTCATGGCCAGGATATCAAACTGTTTTATTGCTGCTCACAGCGATTCCAGTTAAAGTTCCAGAACATGGGATCCTGGATTGAAGAGCAGTTTACAACACAGGTAGGAGCTGTGACTGAGCTCTCCTCTCACAACTCAGGTTTTCTGGCCCATTTCATTCTTCACCTGTTTGCTGGACATGTCAGCAAGTACAGCTGTCACAGTGGCTGGTTTTGTTAGGTAGTTTAAAAGGTTAGTTCTAAATGGAGGCCACCAGTGCTAGCCCTTTCATAGGAATTCCCAGACAGCATCAAACCCATGGTCAGTCTGCTTCTTTATCATCTCTGACAGTGGCCAGCCCTAGATGCTTCACAGGAGAGTGCAAGAAGCCCCTTACAATACAGTTGGAATAATCTTTCCATTAAAGAAGTATACTTGCATCTAACCAAGATTGCCCTAAATCCTGAAGCATAAAAATTCATATTCCATTGAAAACTATTTTTAGTAGCGGAATGCAAGATCTTCCTGTTCAGCCATATAAATGAGCAGCCCCTTCATGAATTTTGCTAAATTGTTGGCCTCAGCGCTCTGTGGCAGTGAGTTCTACAGTCTAACTTTATTTTCTTTCTCCGTGAAGTGCAGCTTTGGCAATCAGATGTTAATATCTGATCATTGTTGACTTGGGACAGCTCTGTACTGCTGGTCACCTGTGCAAAGGTTCTGAATTATATTATCAGTACAGCTAAATTCAGTGCTTTGCATGGTAGAAGTTTCCAGAGGGGTAGCCATGTTAGTCTGTATACAGCAAAAATGAGAGTCTCGTGGCACCTTATAGAGTTAGACTAACAGATTTCTTCAGGCATAAACTTTGGTGGTTGGTGCCCATGAAAGCTTATGCCCAAAGAAATCTGTTAAGTCTATAAGGTGCCACAGAATTCTTGTTTTTTATCATCAGTACAGTGCAATTTTGAATAAAATGATTTAACATTTTTATTGCACAGAATATTCAGGGGCAAGTGAATTTCTGTTCTTCCTCGTGCACCCCCAAAAAGGGACCATGGCAAATTGTGGAATTAGGGAAGAATTTTTTTGTCTAAATGCTTGTGGTCGGGAATGCATGCTCCCCCTTTAGGAGTTGAATGCTATTTTAGCCACAGCCATGGTGTCAAGTGAATTGACTGTCCTGTCTTACTAAGGACATTCTCCATCTTCCTCCTCTAGTATCCCAGGATTCTTTCAGTGACTTGTACTTTGCTGAATGGTTTCCAATACCGTATCCTTTTCATGCTGAGCTGTCATTATGTATTCTGCTCCATCTCTCCCCGCTCCTTGCAGTAGTGTCTGGAAACAAGCTTTTGGTAGATAATGGCTGTTTTGATAGTGAATGGGGCTGCTTATAACTCTTGACAGGACACGGCTTGTTGAGTCACTCCGCGCTGTAATGAATCATTAATGTAATACAAAAAAAGTAGCTGCTTTTCCATTTGATTTTTTTTTTTTTAAAGCTGCTCACATATTTGCACAGAACAGCTGGATGGGATGAGATCTGTTCCCCATTAAACCTGTTCACTTCAATCTTCCTAGGGGTAGAGTATTTCTTTTCTTGGGAAGCCAGTTGGTCTGGAATGTTGGATAATGTTTTCTTTCAGGGCCTTGGTTCCCAGCCTGGGGTCATATCCTAGCCCAGGGGCTTGTGACGTTACTCTTTCTCTAGGGCAGGGGGCTGCAACCTGCAGCTCTGGAGCCACTCGTGCTTCTTCGGCTGCCTCCTTGGGGCTCTGTGCTCCTGGCTCTAATACATACCCCCCTCCCGCCCACCAGGGGACCCTGTGGGCAGTCCGCTCCTGGCTCTGCCCCCTGCTCTGCCACCAGGGGACTCTGCAAGTGGCCCATGCCAGGCTCTCTCCTGCTACAGGGCAACCTTGCAGAGGGCCTGCTCCTGGCTCCAGGCAGCCCCCTGCCAAAAGACCCTATGGCAAGCTTGCTGGCCCAGCTCACCGCAGCCCCTATCAGGAGGTTACACCCATTGCAGCTCTTTAAACACTTAGTTAATGAAGGAATTTTTTTGAAATGGCTCTTATCTTTCGGGTTGCTGACCCTTGCTTTAGGGTGAGATGGGTAGGGCCCCACTGTGCTTTTTATTTTATTATTTTCCCCCCCCTGGTGCCAGTTGGGATTCTGCTGGCAATAACAGCTGCAGCCACTGCTTGGCCGCAGCACCTGAACCCAGCTGCAACATCCCCTGCTTGGGCCTCACTTGGCTCTGGCCCTTCAGCCAACCCCGTCATTGGCTGAGCCTTCCCAGGCCAGGTGCTGGACTGGAGCTTGCCGGAGGGGCTGGCGAGACCCCCCCCCACCTCCTCCGCGCACAGCGCAGGCAGCTAAGGAGCCTGAGGTGGCCTCTGAGGCTGCAATTCCCCCTCGCCGGGGCCAGCCCCCCACTTTCCAGGCTCCCGGACCCTGTGCTGCAGGGAGGGGACCCAGCAGGGCAGGCCTGGGGGGCGCAGGCCCAAAGCCAGGGTGAGGGGCTGGCAGCACTGCTGCGTGGGGGAGAGCTCTGGGGGCGTGGCCTGGCTGTCACCTAGCCCCTCCCCTTAAGGGGCGGGGCCTTGTTGACGTGCATGGCTCCTCCCTTCAGCCTGGGGGCGGGGCCTGTCTGTCACATGGCACCGCCCTCATTCGACAGCCGGCTCCGCCCCTCAACATGGCGGCGGCTGCCTGCCCGTCACGTGACGGCTCCGTTTCCAGCGTCCCCGCGGGCGTTGCTAGGCGACGAGGAAAGGCTGGCCCGCGTTGGCGAGGCGGGCCCGGGGCAGATCTGCCCCCCACCGCCGGGTGAGGAGGGGGATGGGGTCCTGCGGCTCGGCCGCCCCCAGCCGGTATCCCCCCGTGTCCTCCAGCGCCGCCGCTGGGCGCCCCATGTGCAGCGCCGAGCACAGCAGCACCCAGGCGCTGAGTGCATCGGGCCTCTGCTGAGCGACAGTATGGGCCAGGGCACAGGCCGCAGGACGCCTGGGTTCGCTCCACGTGGGGGAGTGCAGAGCGGGCGCTGGCTGCCACAGCTCCTGGAGCCCCCGAAAGCTCGTGGCGAAGAAATGTGTTTGCTTTTAAGGTACCCGTTCTGAGTGCAGGATCACCTCCTCATTTTAACTTCTTCTTTGTTTCTAAAAGACAGGGGGCGTCTTTCCCCGTGAAGCATCTGCTGTGTGAAGAGGCGGGGTGCAATGAAACCGTAACCGTCTGAAGCCGTGGAAAAGGGGCGACGTGTTTCTTCTCCCTCGGCTCAGCAGGCGCCATGGAGATCGTCTACGTCTACGTGAAGAAGCGCAGCGAATTTGGCCGACAATGCAACTTCTCCGACCGGCCAGCCGAGACCAACGTGGACATCCAGCCGGACCCCAGTCTGGCTGCAAACTTCATAGAGAGGAACCCCGTTGATGTTGGGGTGCAGTGTGCCAGTGACATGTCAGAGCATGAGGTAGGGTGGGAGCAAACAGGGCTCTCTTTAATGAACGCTTGCTTGCAAGGCTCTCTCGGACAGAAGAGAGACGCGATGGGGCGGCAATGCTGCATATTCTGAGCAATGCAAGGCGCTCTTACCTAGCGGTCAACTGAAGATCTTCTGGAGGCTATTGTAGGAGGAGGATTTAGGTCTCAAGATCTCTGAAAGAAAAGCAGGGGTGCTAGTGTAATAACAGTGGCAGTGTTCAGAGAAGTTTGCAGTGATATCATCTCAGGCTGCTCATCCATCCCAAGCTCACTAGATCGGAGGCCTCGAACTTAAATCACCATGAGGGCTGCATGAGGACTAGTAGAGAGCCGCATGAGGATTAGTGCGTTAGCCCAAGGGCCGCGCCACTGAAACCTTTCAATACAATGATATTGCAAATATCAGTAACAATCATGGCATTGCGGGCCGCAGGAAATAGCTTTAGGGGCCGCATGTTTGAGACCAATAATCCACTAGATTATGGAGCCAATATGGTCATTGCTGGCTTCTGTGGGGCTGCTAAGAGCTCTGGGTTCAGCTAGTGGCTAAAGAAGGAGACAGGATTTTATTTGTTCTGTTTCACTGTGTAACCGTGGAAACTCTAGAGCAGGGGTCTCAAACTCAAATCGCCACGAGGGCTGCATGAAGACTTAGTAGAGGGCCGCATAAGGACTACTATATTAGCCCAAGAGCCGCACCACGGAAACCTTTTCGTACAACTATATTGCAAATATTGGTAAGAGCAGTGTCGTTAACGGCTGCAGGAAATACTCTTAGGGGCTGCATGCGGCACATGGGCCGTGCGTTTGAGACCCCTGCTCTAGAGACAGAAATGCTAAGATATAAAGTGGGTTTGATCTTCGCTAACTCACAGGAAGCCATTCTGAGGCTCCATGGATGTTTGCAGCATGGTTTGAGAACTTCAGAGGGAAGCCGCTGCCATAGCAAGAAAAATCAGTCACAAACTTGGAATGCCATTAAAAAAGGAACAAACGAGTCCTGTGGCACTTAGACTAACATTTATTTTTTGCATGAGCTTTTGTGAGAGAAAATCCCACTTTGTCAGACACTTTGAAGCAGCTTCAAAAAGTCTGAGGAAGTGGGATTTTCTCCCACAAAGACTCATGCAAAAATAAATTTATTAGTCTCTAAGTGCCACAAGACACCTTGTTTGTTTTACTGAACTAGACTAACATGGCTACCCCTTTGGATATTAAAAAAGGAGTGCATGGGCCTCTCATCACTGCGGTCAGTGCAGATAAGTAACAAAAGCTGTTTGTGAATGATTTCTTAAGAGCACCTGGGGTTGAACTGATCCTTTGCTCAGCCCGTCTGCTCAGTCTGCTCTGTTCAGGTGAGATATGAGGAACCAGTTTGGATTTGAACAGTGGAGAAGTAGCCAATAATTCTTCAGCCCAGCGTAGGCCCTCTTTGCAATCAAGTTGTTTTCCTGTTTAGGGAGTAATAAAAGTAACAACTCTGTTAGTTCAATTTGTTAACATTTCCAGATGAACTCTGTGCCTTCCCTGTAAGTTGGCCATCATTAGCAACAAGGGAGTGCTCAGTTCTGAGATCTAAATGTTGCATGATCCCTGCTGCTCTCTGGTAGATGGCGCTGAGTGGGAGCGCAAAGGTCAATTTGGGAAGTGATTGTCCATAATTCAATTGTTAGCCACAGAGGGGACTGAGTTCAACACTTGGTTATGGCCAAAAGAGTTTCTGTGATGCTAGCTGCTTCTCCATGTGTGCATGTGCACTGATGGAAACTAGTGGTTACTCCCTGTTAGCAGAAGCCAGGAAGAAGTACACAGAATTTGAGTCTGCTTGTGTGTCAGCAAGTGAACAGCTTGTTCTGTTCTGACTGCAAAGTCTTTATCCCTAGCGGTGGCATAAGAGCCAGAGAGAACAGAGCTGGGTTTTGAGAACACAGAGGAGGAGTTAGCAGCACTGACAATCCTAGGAAAATCGTGACTGGTAGTCTGCACCCTGGCTGGCATCGTGAGGGAGTGAATGTTAGGACACCTCCACACACAAGGTCAGCTAACAGGGCAGGTGGAAAAACCCAACCCATCAGCTGTGTCTCTTGCTTGCCTCTTGCTTTGTGTAATGCTTCAGGTCAACACAGAGAGGTTTGAGATGGAGAACCAGGGGGTTAATCACCTGGAAGGCGGGTGGCCGAAAGACGTCAACCCACTAGAGATGGAGCAAACCATTCGCTTCCGGAAGAAAGTGGAGAAAGATGAGAATTACGTTAACACTGTTATACAGCTTGGCAGCGTAAGACCACTGTCCCATCCCTTACTGCCCCTCTGCCTGTCTGGGTGTGTTACAGCTCCCTTTCCCATCATGCTCTGCTTGCTGCTTGCCCTCACCTTTCCAAAATGTCACCTCACAGCTTGTTTGCATGGCTTGCTTCACAGCTGATGGAGCATTGCATCAAACAGAACAATGCAATCAATATTTATGAGGAGTACTTTGAAGATGAGGAGACAGCGGACGTAGCAGATGAGCCACCATCTGCAAAAACCATCAATGTCTTCAGGTATTGGCAGCCGGGAGGCACTGTCCTTTGTTTTAGGCGTTCACTGTTTTATTCCAGTCCATGCTGACTATTGGGCCAGCTGAGGCAACTACTTCCATTAATCTGCCTCCGTTTGATGGGAGCAGGCATAACGAAGCAGCCATCCCAGCGGAAGTCCATCTCAACAAGAATTAACTGCACAACATCCCAGTTGTTTGCTGGTAGAGCCACTGTCTCTGGACTGGCACCTATCCTGTTAGGTTCATCCATGACTCAGAAGGATAAACCTTGGAGAGTAATGTATAAATATAGGTGCTCCTTAGAGTATTCTCAATTAATTTTTCAGGGATGGGGGGATTGCTACAGAATTGTAATCCACCACCACACCCTGTTTTCAAATGATTTGTTTTGATGACTGAAAGAAACCCTTTTTTCCTTCATGAGCAATAATTAGCATGTCCTTCAAAAAGCAGTAAAATAATGTTCAGCAGGGGAGAGTCTAATGGGTTTGGTGTATTATGGGACTCTTTTTATTCAGTACACTTCAGTATGTGTCCCAGATGTTAGCATCTTTTCTCCCACATGGTTTCAAAGGAATTATCCATCTTTTGTGTCTCAAAGCTTTTTTGTTTTTTGGTTTTTTTTTACTGTTGGGGCCTCTTTCATAAGTTTTAAAAGTTAGATCTTGGAGTGTAATTAGATTTCTATAAATTTCTAACTGGAAAGAGTTATTAGCTCATCTGGGTTTTCCTTTCACAATCCAAATGTAGGTTTGTTTCCTGCAATCAATACTCAAGGGTTTTAAACTGTTTTAATTGAGGTTCCTGCCACTTCCCTTGAGAGACTATTGTGTAGCCTGGTGCATGATAAACCTGTTAGCAAGTTAATGCCATTGTTTGACATTTTATTATCAAAAAGGGACCCCAATTTAATCAAAAGGACAGCCACCCATCTCTCCTGGCACCCAGATGGAAGCAAGAAGCTCGCGGTAGCTTACTCCAGCCTGGAGTTCCAACGAAGCTCTAAAGATATGAGCTATGAGTCATACATATGGGATCTTGGTAAGAAGGGAAAATGCTTCACTTAGTAATGCTTGCCATTAACATGACCCTTAATGACTGTTTGAAGTGCTTTGAAGATATTAACTAAGGAATCCTCACAACACCCCCTGGGAGAGTGGAGGTGGGAAGGTAGCTTCCATTTTATGCATGGCGGAATGAGAAGAAGAGTTTAAAGTGTCTGATACCTAACCAAAATATGGAAAATAACTATAAAGGCCCACTCTCTGGCTACCCAAGGTAGAGCTCTTGATATTAGGCCTTGCAGCTGTTTTCAGTGAGCACATTTTTCTGGGCACACTTGACTGTTCAAGGAAGCAGCATAATTGCCCATTCATTTAAGCAAGAAACAACACAAGCCCTAGGTTAGAACTTGGGAAATGTCTCGTCTTTCTGAGAAGCTTCCCAGGTGTGGCACTTTTTGGACTGAAAAACAATAGGATGAAATGGGAAAGGGGTGGGGGCAGAGGGTGTGAGGAACAGATACTTCTTTCCTCATCATTTCACCCAGTGTAAACAGACCTTTCCCAGCCACTCCTTTTCCCATGGAGGCTGACAGTCTGACAGATAAGGGAGCTAGAACTGATACCTTCCTTCTTACCCCAGCAGTCTGTCTAGTAACTTGCATTCCCAGCAGCTCGGTGTGCCTCTGGAAGGGCCCTGTCTGTTTTTTTCCCCATTTTAGAATTGAGGGGCTAAATGGGAGAAGACTCATGCAGAATGAAGGCAGAAAACCAGCATTCAAACAACATTCTTCTGTTTCTGTCCCAAAACATGGAATGGCATTGCTAATAGTCTGTTTTTAGGGGGAGGGGTGGTGAGATGCGTTTTGGTCAGGGTTAGAGAGAGGAATTGTTGGTTTGTTTCTGGCCCAGCTTGGGCATCAGGACTCCTGGCTATGTCTACACTTCCCAAACTTAGCTCAAATTTGTTAATTCAAACCAATAAGTTTGAATGTAGTTTGAACTACATTTGAACTTATTAGTTCGAGTTAACAATGTGGACTGAGTCAAATTACAGTTAATTCGACTTAACCCACTTTGTTAATTCGAACTAACTGCCCTCAGTTCAAATTAACAATGTGGACTTAAATGGCCACACTCTGCCAAATTCAAACTAAGGATCGAACTAAGGGCTTAGTTCGACCTGAAGGGCAGGTCTTACTAATTCGAACTAAGCTTTCAGTAGTTCGAATTTAAGGAATTCCTTAATTCCAGCTAATGAAAGCCTAGCATAGACAGGGACAAAGTTAGTTTGAATTAAGCCTCCTTAATTCGAGCTAACTTGCAAGTGTAGACAGTGCCCTGGATTCTCCTCCTGACTGTTGAGTTACCAGGGGCACATTGTTACATCTCTCTGTGAAATGGAGAGAATACATATAAAGTGATTTCAGATGAAGAGTGCTACCTAGGGGCTAGGGCAGGCATTAAAAGATTAGTATGTTGTGGTAACACCCTGCCTCTTGCTAGTACTAAGCAGTGATGTTGGGGTGTGTATACAACACCTGTCAAACCAGATTCTTGGGCTACATGGTGGAGGGAGATGAGTTCCAGATCTCGCTGGCCAGTGTCCAGTGCTCCTCAGCTCAGTTTAATTACAAATGTTGTTTTCCTTTTGCACATACTCCAACTGTGCTCTCTTTGTTCTGTCCCTTCCCCATAGAAAGTCCCAATAAACCAGACCTGGTTCTCAGACCGTCATCCCCGCTTGTGAGCCTGGAATACAACCCCAAAGATTCTCACATCCTAGTTGGAGGATGCTACAATGGACAGATTGGTAAGGGATATGGACTGTGTACAAAGCAACACTCCCAGGGGAATGGCTTCATTTTCAACCTGCATTAGCCTTGTTCCATTGCTAATCTGCACCAAAACAACTTGGTGTCATAAGCTCCAAGGCCTGGAATATTGAATGGGAATCAGAGCCCTGGGGTTGCGTGGCTGATGAAATAACAGGAGCTCATCTGAGCAGGCAGCAGGTGGTGGCTGCAGATGCTCTGTTGCCTGGTAAGTCCAAGTGGTGTGATAGCGACCCAAGGGAAGCCATTCTGTTAGTAGCAGAGGTGGGTCTCCCTGAATGAGGAGGCCATTTCCTAGAACACCCCCTTTAAAACAGATGGTTGTTTTGTTTGTTTGTCCCTCAAAACATGTCAGACACTTTCCAAATGGGACAGGGACATGGTCATAGCTGGGGAGGTGCTAGAATCACTAGGTAGTTTCAGTGCTAGTGAAATCAGCCATCCCTGAGGACCAGAGGCTTTTGCTTATTCATAAAACAGGGACGGCCCAAAGACTGGCAATAAGAGCTTCCTGTGTCCTCTGCACACGCTGCCTGGCACCAGTGTGACTCAGTCCTATTCTTTAAAGGAGCCAGTCTCTGTGGCCGTCCAATCTGCCTGCCTGCGTGTGCCCCTTCACCCTTTCTGGCTCCCATCCACAGGATGCAGTGCAGTGGCAAGGGGAGGTGTGTGTGAGAGGGAGAGAGATGACTGAGTCCACCAACACACATCAGCCTTTTATTTATTTTATTGTCAACACTAGACCAGATGTATCATGACTTCAGTGGGGGAGACCTCCCTCCCCTCCCTGGAATATCTCTGATCTATTGTGTTCAAACAGCAGGTATCATAACCGAAAAAAGTGCTCTTTCTGGAAAAGCTTTGGGCATGCTTTGGTAACCAGAGCTTCCTTCCTGGCTACGTGGCTTTGTAGAGTCACTGTATCATCAGGATGGCCAGAGCTGAGAATGAGAGGCTGCTGTTGTAGCTCCCCAGCGCTGTAGAGAAGGCAGTGTATCAGATAGCTGCTGGTGTGTCTTGTTACCTGGCCTTGCTTGCTTTCTCCCCATTGATCTGCCTCAGGAAGTTTGCTGTGGCAGTATAAAAGCTTGGAAGACTTGCCTTCACTTCATTTGTAGGCAGATTTTTGTTCCATTGTTTTAAATGTTAAAAGAGCCCACACATCCATCAGATCCATTTAAGTTTCTATTATTTATTCAGCCATGCAAGCCTTTCAATTGAATTAGGCTCATTTCTGTGTTTTCATTGCCATTTGCAGCAGCAACCTGATCTGGCAGGGCGTAGGTTAGAAGGGCATTATTGTGAGGTGATGGAAGAGAGTCAATTTCACCTCATCCTTCACAGGGCTTCCCGGGCACACAGCTGCCATGTTCAATTCTAACCAAGCAGGAGACAGCGAGTACAACTCTGCCATGTCTGCAGAGAATCTCCAGCTGCCTCACCCTGGCGAAGGAGGGGTGGGCAAATCATTTGAGCTAGCTGTATGCCATGCTAGGGACTCTCCTCCAGAGCGGTATGTGGGCCTGCCTGATGCAGAGACATGAACATGTAATAACCACTCTTTATGTAGGACTAGGGTTACCAGATACCAAAGCATGGAAAGCGGAACAGGGAAGTATGAAAAGGAGGACTTTGGAGGACACATGGAGAAAATGTAGTATTAATATAATATTCTTCTGTTTTTAGGGGGCCCTGGAATGCTTCCCCCTAAAAATAGGGTGTTCCAGGGCATTCCAGTATACTTTAACCCCTGTAAGTAAAAAGCCAGACAAAATCATTTATTTTTAAAATGCCTGCCAGACGGAGGACATGAAGGTAAAAAGGAGGACATGTCCTTCTTTTGCCTGACATCTGGTAGCCCTGTGTAGGATCTGCTTTGATTCGTGCTGTGGCTATGTGACCAGGGGGGCCTGGTTTTCAGATGTGCCAAGTGCCCAAACTGCCAGCTGCAGTCAATGGGTGTTGCCCAGAGCCACTGTATACGTTTCTGCTGGGGATTTGTCAGGTGAAGGTAGTGCCCATCCCATACCCCTCAATGAGCAGTTGGGACACTTGGACTTTCCTATACGGGATGTTTGAGCAGCTGGTGTAGCTGCATCAGTGACTCGCTGACCCCACCTTCGGGCTGCACTGGGGAAGGTACAGATTAGTCTTATTCTGCCCATCCACACTAGGGGTTGCAACAGTTTTGCTAGGTCAGTGTTGCTCTACTGGCAGCTAAAACCCCGGTGTAGGCAAGGCCTAAATCAGTGGTTGGTTTGCACAGCTGTTTTGTGATGAAAAGTGCAATGTAAGGTAGATGACACCAAGTAACAGCAAAACTAGCTCCTTATTCCTGGCATGGCTGCTAAGGTGATAAGTGAAGGAAGACAAAGCCATGCTCGCTTCATTTCATGAGAAAGCCCAGAGAAGGGAAACAAGCCATTGGAGCCAGATGGAGCAGAGCCAAAACACTGGGCGAGGGAAATAGTTAGTTATTCCCAGATCCTTTCTGAGAGCTATAACCAATGGAGGAAGGCAGAGGGATATGACACTGTTGATGGTCTCCTCCCCCTTCACAGCTTACTGGGACACTAGAAAAGGAGGACAACCAGTGGAGCTTTCCACCGTAGAATTCAGCCACAGGGACCCCGTGTATGGAGTGATCTGGCTTCAGTCCAAAACTGGCACAGATTGTTTCTCCGCCTCTACCGATGGGCAGGTAAAGGCTGAGAGAAAGGGCAAACCTTTCTCTGGAGGATCAGCACATGGCATCACCCAACTGCCCCATGACCTGACTTGGTAGCACTGAGAGCCTCTACTTAGAGGAGCTGTTGTGACGACTGTATGGCCCTGCAGGTCAGGGCCAGCATGGTAACTTTGCACTGCCTGGCTGTGCTTGCCCCTCAGCTGTGAAACATGGGTGCGTGATTTCTGCTATGCCAATCATTCCCCCATCCCCTGAAACACTCAGCTGCACCCCACCCACAGAGAGGAAATGTGTATGTGTATGTATATGCGGCCTGCCACTTCAGGTCCAATCATTACATGTCTGATCCAAGAGCAGCTGCTACCTGATACTGAGTCATAAAAGTGCCAGTCAGCATCTCTAGGTGAGACAGAACAGCTCTGATATCTCCCATCCTCTCTGCCAGGTCCTGTGGTGGGATATCCGTAAGCTGACCGAGCCCACGGAATCGCTGGTGATGGACATCAGCAGGAAAGGAATCTTGGAGAATGCTTTAGGGGCCATTTCGCTGGAGTTTGAGCCCACCATGGTGAGTGCTGCTTGTTGTCCTTCACCCCAGCCCTGAGAGTGCTTGTCCTGTTGTAGTCACTGTTCCAAAGACCCACTGCATCCCAGGTTACTTCTCACTCAGACTGTGATGCTGAGTGGGGTATTGTGCAGTGCTCCTAAGCCAGACGCATAGCCAAGGTACAGCACATCAGGGAAAGAGTAAACAGCGGTGGAATCCTTAGGCTTAAGCCTGGATTAATAGCAGGAGCAGGTAACATGTGACTGTCACGTGAATTCAGGTGGAATAAACAGACCAAAGTTGTAACCTAACCCAGTTACTGTCTGACATTAAAGAGTTAAACAAGGTCTAGGGTTTGGTATACAGAGACGTTAGCTGGCGTAGTGCTGCAGGAAACACACTGTGAGAGATTCTTTAAACCTTCCATTAAAGATACAGAAAAGAAGGAAAATCAGTTAAAGCATTTGAAATGTAAACTATTAAGTAAGGCTGTCCCTTGTTCCCTTTCCCTTTAAGTGGAACAAGTCTTTAAAGGAAAAGCCCCTTCTTTGACAGACTCTCTTCAATGATGGTATTAAAGATGTAATAACTGCCTTTTGGGGGGAAAGAAATTAGCTGAGATGCGCTGGGGCTGTCATCACCACTGCTAGTTATGTTCAGTCCTATTTCCTAACAAGTCAAAACCCAGCAAACACCCACAAGGGAGAGAAAAAGAACAGTAGAAAGAGAAAATGCAGCTTCTGTCTCTGATGTTGCTTCTCACATGCAGTCTCACTGCTGGAAAAGCCCAGGCCCAGAACATGGTCTTGTCAGCCACTCAGAGGTCGGAGAAACTTTACCGACATGGAGCTATTTAGGGCATTTCATTTAGCTGCCTTTTCAGTCACAGGCTTGTAGCAGTATTGTAAAATATGCAGCCTTGACTAGCTAAGCCAGATTTGTTAAACAAAAGGAAAAGGAGAGAGAGGAAAGAAGAAATAAGGTAGGGTAGGAAAAGGACACGTGGCTAGGGGAGAAAAGGAGAGACACCAGATGGTGCTTGGACTTGAGCCAGTGGAGGCAGCATCATCAGATGGGTTGCTCCCTCTTTCTGGCCCAGTCTGGTCAGGACAATTCTCCGTGAGCATGAAGGTTCTCCAGGGTCCCGTCCTCTTGTTGTTTGGTCCACTAATTAGTTTCCAACACACCTGTTTTGGTTCACAGATTTCTGGATCCATCCTTTTCTTGTTTACCCAACATGATTTTTAACAAAGCCCTTGAACTATACCAGAAGGCCTTTGTGTTTGGACTAGTTCTGCTTATCCACTTCTGAGCCTGGTTATTATAGTTTATTGAGCATCTTAGGCACTGTCACATACATTAACAGTTGTGCTCACCACTGAGGTAGAACATGGCCTGCAGGGGCTGAAGAGCATGAGTGCCAGTCTCAGGGCAGACTGTGTTAGGAGCTAAGGCACAAGTCCAAACTGGGTTGTGAGCTCGATAATTAGAGTTTGCTAGTCACATAGCAAGTTCAGGCTCCTCAGGCACAATACTAGCCTGAACATGGAGTCTTAGACAGTCCTCCTCTGTTCTCCAATTTGCCTTGCCACCCAGATGAGCCAGCCTTGGGGTAGATGGTCCCTTACTCCAAGGATCATAGCAATATTCAGCTTACTCCAGATCCCAAAGGACCAGTCACTTATCCCAGGTCAATTGCACCTTAGCTTTCATACCAAAGGCAACACTTGTAGCCAATCCTGTAATAAACTATCTAAAGATTTACTAATCAGAAGAGGAAACCAGGGAGTTATTTGCAAGGTGAAAGCAAGTAAAGATAGAAATACAAATGAATTACTGTCACGGAGAACCCAGAAAAGCCTCTTGGATCCCCTCTGTTCACAGCCCACCAGGATTCTGCCACGGTGGAGCTTTCTCCCATTTACCAGGGTCTCCACGCTACCTGTAGCCAGCTTCCCACATCCAGGCCCAAAGAGTCCGATCCTTGCTCTGTCTGGTCTCCCGGGGGGGGGGGTCCTCCCCCTACGAGGGTCCCAGCCGTCCCAATCAGCAGTGACACTCAGCCAGTGTAGCAGTCAGAGGGTTTATTAGCAATCCACTTTGCACGGCAGCTAGGACAGTTGGCTCTCAGATCACCCAGGAGGGCAGATAGTAAACCCCCAGGACAAGCCCCGGAGGTCCTGCCCCTCTGACCTCCATCTTCCTTCCTTCCTCTCTCCCCTTTGTTCTCTCTATCCAGCTGCCCTGCCCCTGCTCTAAACCGGCCACAACCTGTCACCCCCAGGGGGTCCAGGTAAGGTCACACTAAAGCCTCTCCCCCCCTAGTGGTACCTATAGTTATCACACCCCTGTGTCCCATCACCAGAATACCATCACCCAAGAACAGGAAAAAGAAGAACCACAATAACCCAAGAGGTTTTCTTACTTCATCACACCTCTCCCCCCTTGGAGACTGAACTGAGCCGGGTCACCTCCGCTGGTGACCTGGGGAAGTTCTGACCCCCACCCTCGGGATAAGGCATCTGCTACTACATTTGCACTTCCCTTGACATGTATCACCTCCATATCACAGCCCTGAAGGATTAACCCCCCACCTCCTGAGCTTGGCATTAGTACCCTTTTAGCAAGCCCTCCCAGCTTGACAAAAATCTCATCCATCCGGGACATGGGGTATGTGTCCGACACTGTGACGGAGTTCAGCTTGCCATAGTCTACACAGAACGGGATCGAGCCATCTTTCTTGGGTACCAGCCCTACCAGAGAAGCCCATGGGCTGGTAGATGGTTGTATAACCACCAAGGCCAGCATGTCCTGGATCTCCCTCTCTACCTCCTGGGCTACCTTCCCAGTGACTCTAACTGGGGAGCACTTTATGGGATTGGTCGTTCCGGTCTCTACGTGGTGCACCACTAAGTTGGTAAGCCCAGGCCGGCTAGAAAACAGTGGTCGGTAGGACTCCAGCCCTGTGCTAATCACTTCCCTCTGGGCCACAGTTACCTGGTCAGATAAGGGAATTGAGTCCAGGGAGGATCCATTCTCCACCCGGCTACCGAACCTCAACAGGGGATCTCCCCCCAGACCCTCCCATTGTCTGCATACAGTCAGTACCAGCCCCCCTCTGTCAAAGTAATGTTTCATCATAGTAACAGTGTACACTTTTTGTTTATGTGACCAGTGGGACAGTTCTACCACATAGTTCACGTCGCTCAGTTGTTTGGTGACCTTGACGGGTCCCTCCCATGCAGCCTGGAGCTTATTCCTTTGCACTGGGATAAGAACCTTCACCTGATCCCCAACCCCATATGATCTTGCCGGGGCACTGCAATCATCCTCAGCTTTCTGCTGTCTTTGGACCTGCATTAAGTTCTCCCTAACCAGGTCCATAAGCCCCATGAGTTTCTCCTGGAAAATCAGGATGTATTCTACTACTGATTCCCCACTGGGGGAAGCCTTCCCCTCCCACTCATCTCTTACTAAGTCCAGAAGGCCTCTCACTCTTCTCCCATATAACAGCTCAAATGGAGAGAAACCCGTGGACTCTTGGGACACATCCCAGTATGCAAACAGCAGGGGTGGTAGATATTTGTCCCAGTCCTGTGAGTATTGAGCCATAAAAACCTTTAGCATCCTTTCCAGAGTCTCACTGAATCTTTCCACCAGCCTGTTTGTCTGCGGGTGATAGGCTGATGCCCAGGTGTGTCAGGCCCCGCACTTCTCCCTGAGACACTGCAAGAGGGCTGACATACAGTTAGACCCTTGGTCCGTGAGGCCCTCCTGTGGGAACCCCACCCTACTGAAAATGCCCATCAGAGCTTCTGCCACCTTGTCAGGTTCGGTGGGAGCCAGAGGTACAGCCCCTGGGTACGGGGATAACCAAGTCTACCCCCACCCAAATATAATTCTTCCCTGATCGGGTGGCTTTGCTGAGGAACACTACTATGTCCATCGCCCTCTTCTGGAATGGCTCCTCTATTGCCTGGGGGGGTCTCAGCTCGGCCCCACCTTTGTCCTGGGCCTTCCCCACCCTCTGACAAGTGTCACATGATTGGCAATATCTCTTGACTGCATCGAAAATTCCCGGCCAGTAGAAGTTTTGCAGCAGCCGCTGCTGGGTGCATTTTATCCCCTGGTGTCCTGACGGAGGAATATCATGGGTCAAGGACAACAGTCTTTGGCGGTATCTTTGGGGCACCACCAATTGTTGCCTGACCTGCCATGGCTCTGCCTTTGCCACTGGAGTCCACTCTCGGTACAGGGCCCCTTTCTCCCACAGGAATTTCTCCTTGCGGTCTTTCCCAAGGGACTCCTCAGCCCCAAGGTCCGCAAGCATCCTCAGCTTTGCTAGTGAAGGGTCGCCCCACAGATCCTCCCGAAACTCGCCTGTGGGAGAGGATGTTGGAGTCTGTTCCCCAGCCTTGTCCGGGGTGGGATCCTCCTCCTCGCACTTTTCTGGACCCATCGGTTTTGTCCGCCCCTCTGCAAGGTTTCTCATCTTTGTTTCAGGGACACCAGATGTAAGGAGCCCCTGCAGGCCCCGACTCCTGGTAGCGGCCAGTGTTCTCTGGGGTTCACCGGGCCACCCTTCTAGATTTTGTCCCATCAGTACCTCGGCTGGCAAACAATTGTGCACCCCCATCTCCTTGAGGCCCTCTTTGCCTCCCCACTTCAGATGCACTCGTGCTACAGGCACTTGTACAGGTAGCCCGAACACCTCCCTTAGGTTCAGATAAGTATCAGGGACCATCTTGTCGGGTCCCACCACCTCCAGCCGGGCCAGAGTCACCTCTGCACCCGTATCCCAGAGCCCTTGGACTTTTCTTCCCTCTGCCTCAATAGGGCTGAGGAGCTGCTGACCTCCCTTTGGTGGGCCTGAGCTCACTTGGTAAATAGAGGATTCTGAGTCTGGAGACCTGCCCGGTACCAGCGAGCCCACCTGGCCACCCACTCCCTCACTGGGAGTGTCAACCCGACTATCTGCCGCTTCTGCCATGGTTAGGGCCTCCTCTGGACAGGCTCCCACCTAATGCAGCCTTTGGGCAGTTGATTTGGCCCTTGTGTCTCTGTGTTTTGGGCACTGCGCTCTCTTGCGGCCTGTCTCACCATATGAGAAGCACCTCCAGTCTCCCTGTTCACCAGGGCCTAGCTGAGTAGTTCCCTTGGATGATCTGTTTTCTGGGGCTCCCTTCTGAGAGTCCTGTTGGAGCCTCCCCCACGGGTCCCCCTTCCGGCCTCCTTCCCCCTTCAGACTTAGTCTATGCCCTGACCGGCTGACCACAAACTCATCAGCCAGCCTGCTGGCACTGCATAGGTCCTTGGGTTTCCGGTCCATCAGCCACCGCCTCAGGTCGGGGAAACAAATGTTATATAACTGCTCCAGGCCCAGCAGTTCCCCTACTTCTTCCCTGGTTGCGTTCCCAGCCAAGCCAGTCCATTTCCAGAGGTATTCCTTTATCAATGTGCTGGTTTCCAGGTAGGTCCCCCCTGGCTCTTTCTGCACAGATCGTAGTTTCTCCCAGTACGCCTCAGGGGTCAGCTGAAACTTAGGCAGCAGAGCTTGTTTGTTTGAACTGCTCATAATCTCCAGTTTCCGCTCCCTCCATCTGACCGAGTACCTCCATCACTTTTGGACCCAGAAGAGGGGTCAGATACCGCAGCCGGTCTGTGAGATTCACCTGATGCACATTACAGGTTTTCTCAAAGATGATGAGGTAGATATCAATGCCCCCTCCCTCCTCAAAGGGACCCCTCAACTTAGTACTTTGAGGTCCAGCAGGAAGGGGCTCTCGGACTCTGCCCTCACTGTTCCTTGGGGCCCCCTCCTGGCTCCGAAGTCTGGCCAGCTCCAGCTCATGTTGTCTCTCTTTCTCTCTCTCTGCCATCTCCAGCTGTTTCATTTCTAACTCAAATTGGCATTGTCTTGCTTTATCCTGTAACTCCTGTAGCCTCAGCTCCAGTTCCAGCCGCCTTATTTCTGGAGGGGAACTGAACTGTGAGCGCCCCCTAGGAATTGGGGACTGCTGCTGAGAAGGCCCCGGGCTGCAGCTCCCAGCTCCTCTGGGCACCTCCTCTGGGGCAGACTGGCATCGCCTGCGCCCCTCTCTGGCTGGGGTTTGTTGTTGGGGCAGGTCAGGGCTGCTACTGCTGCTATACTTCTGAGCTCCCTGGAGGCTCCCACCATTGAGGGGTCTCTCTCTCTGCCCCCGTCGCTCTCATCCAGCTGGGCAGTGAGCTGCCCCTTGGTGAGCCTGCTGACTTTTAATCCTCGAGCCTTACTAATGGTCACTAGTTGTTTTAACAACCGCTTGTAATCCATGTTGTACTGTTATCACCAGCAGTAGGTGAGACCAACGTCTCTCAGTGAATCCAGCTCTCAGGATCAGGTTTCACCAAGCACACCTGAGTCCACTTCCCCCATCGTCCAATCAGGTGCAGGACATTTGCATGTTCACTGCTCTCTCCATCAGTCTCCCAGCCGAAGGATGTTTCCACAGAGTGGGCCTCTAATTGGCTGCCTCCCTGCCTCCCAATTCAAATCCAGGGCACGGATCCTTCCAGGGTCTGTCTGGACCACCCTGGAGAAAACCCCTCTCTTGGTCAGGGATGCAGGTCTTTGAACAACTCCCCAGCTGTCTCTGGGCTGGGCAGCTTCACCAAATGAGCCCCAGGAGCCTGCTGATCCACAAAGCTCCCTGTGTCTGCTCAGACACACACTGTCCTTCCGAAGGGACCAACGTTACCCCTTCCCGCTGCCCCCTCTTGCCAGCACTGCACTGGATAGTCACTCACTGTGGGGTATTGCTGTAGGGCGTCCCGTCGCTGCCACCAAGATGTCATGGAGAACCCAGAAAAGCCTCTTGGATCCCCTCTGTTCATAGCCCACCAGGATTCTGCCACGGTGGAGCTTTCTCCCATTCACCAGAGTCTCCACGCTACCTGTAGCCAGCTTCCCAAATCCAGGCCCAGAGAGTCCGATCCTTGCTCTGTCTGGTCTCCCTTGGGGGGGGTTCCTCCCCCTACGAGGGTCCCAGCCGTCCCAATCAGCAGTGACACTCAGCCAGTGTAGCAGTCAGAGGGTTTATTAGCAATCCACTTTGCACGGCAGCTAGGACAGTTGGCTCTCAGATCACCTAGGAGGGCAGATAGTAAACCCCCAGGACAAGCCCCGGAGGTCCTGCCCCTCTGACCTCCATCTTCCTTCCTCCCTCTCTCCCCTTTGTTCTCTCTATCCAGCTGCCCTGCCCCTGCTCTAAACCGGCCACAACCTGTCACCCCCAGGGGGTCCAGGTAAGGTCAAACTAAAGCCTCTCCCCCCCTAGTGGTACCTATAGTTATCACACCCCTGTGTCCCATCACCAGAATACCATCACCCAAGAACAGGAAAAAGAAGAACCACAATAACCCAAGAGGTTTTCTTACTTCATCACAATTGCAATCATAAGTTCCAAAAGAAAATAGAAGCTTCTATAATCAGCAAGCTCTATACGTCCTATAGGGCTAACCCAGTCTCAGTAACTGGGGATCTCTTGCTTATGCCTCGAAACACCTGGTCCTCCAAAGTCCATGCAGCACAGAGCTAATCAGTTCCATCTTGTTGTAGGTTTTATTCTCTTTCTCACCCATTCATTTGGATGCAAAGCTCAGCTGATGGGATGAGTCCTTTGCGCAGCTCATCTTCATAGATAGGAGGCAGAGTAAGAGTCCAAGTCCTTGTCCTGTTCTTGACAGTTCATAAGGAAACTCCAGTTGTAACTGTCTGATTTACACAGTCACAGAGGTTCACAGAGCAACTGCTGAGATATTACTGTACAGTAGGGGATACAAATGTCAGAAGTAAGATTAGTGCAGACAGCAACTCCCAAGCATTCAATAAAGTCTAAACACATTCATACAAGTCTAGCTCCTGTCTTAACAATACTAACACACAGTTGAGCCAGACAGATACCAGCTGCATATTTGTCAGTGTTTAACTGAGATATGGGGACCTTGGCCTGAGCTTGCACCTGGCTTGCAAGCATCATATGGAGTACATCTGTGGGCCCAGTTAGTATGACGTTTCATACAGTTTGACATTGTGTAGGGTCCAAGCGAGCCAGCCAGGTTCCCTTCCATCTCCCTACAATCACGATGATTTATTCCTCAGACATACTGCCTCATTGTGCACCATACCTGTGTGCATTCTGAGTAACTCCATTGACTTCCATGGCATTACTTTGGGTTTCCTTCAGTGGGGAGAGCAGGACGTGGTGCCCAAGTGGGTTGTGTATAAATCTGCTTGGATTTCAGAATGAGGCTGACCAGTGCTGCAGGGCCTCAGGAAGGCCTCAAGTGGTGGGTAATCTCAGCGCATACAGTGTGGATTTCCCTCCTGGAACCAGCACTTAACAAGCCAGGAGTGTGTGTATTTTCTCTTGCTCTTGGTGTACAATTAAAGGTTGCTGTTAGAAGACTGGGGTGAGATTGTTGCTAAAATCCAGCATTGGCAGCATACGCAGGGCTCTCCTCAGGACAGCCTGCCAGGTTCTGCATTAGGAAGTGTAAATTATCCAGGGATGTAGTTTGACCTCCCTTTCCCCACTGTCCCTGGCTGCCAAGACAGGAAAATCCGATGCAGACTCTGTGAGACTTTAATCTCCAGAGCCAGCAGGGGCCTACCCGCATTAAGCATCTTTATCAGCCGAGCAGTGCTGGAATGACTGAGAATGCAAGGTTTTGCAGAGCTAGCGGGGGGCTGCAGCTGATAAATATGTTGCTCTGCGTGCACAGAAAATGGGATGCTCACAAAGGAATGATGCTGTGAGCTGGGCGCTGGCTTGACTGATGCTGACTCTGCGGAGCAAGCCTTCAGCACATGGAAGCGTTCTTGATTCAAATGTAGCATTGAAGATGAAGGAGCTGAGCTGTGTATGACAATGTACGGCTGGGGCAGGCCTGTTAAATGAGATTCTGTCTGTCCATTGAGGCCTCCCAAAACGTAACATAAGTCTGTTTACACAGTACATGAAATGTAGTCTAAAAAATAACTGGTGCATTTCCTGGGAGTGCCAGAATTATGGGCAGTCTCTTGATAGGTAGCAGATTCCACGCTACCTTCACCAGCTTTGGGAAGCACGAATTTTAGGTTTGTTCTCAGAAAAGCTGATCTCACCAACCTGCCACTTTTCAACACCAGGTTTGGTTCTCCTCTTGATGCACATCAGAAGGAAGGTTGCTTGAAATAACGCCTACACGTGTTACTTGGATACAGGTGCGCCCTTGCTCTCCATGCATCTAGAGGAGAACAAAGCCAGTGGCTGTTTCTCTCACAGTGAAAGAGCACCCCACACACTGTGACAGTTGTTCCACTGTGTTTCAAACCACAGCCAACCAAGTTCATGGTGGGGACAGAACAAGGCGTGGTGATCTCCTGTAACCGCAAGGCCAAGACACCTGCTGAAAAGATAGTTGGCACATTCAGTGGGCACCATGGCCCCATCTATGCCCTGGCTAGAAACCCTTTCTTCCCCAAGAACTTCCTCACGGTCGGGGATTGGACTGCTCGGATCTGGTCTGAGGACAGCAAGGAATCATCCATCATGTGGACCAAGTAGGCAATGGGTTTCATTCTGCACTTATGATTCCTCTCCCTAATTTATAGTCTCTGGGTTGGAGGAACACAATTCTCATTTAATTTCAATGACGTGTCCCTAAATTGCTATGGGCTTTGGAAATCTCACTTGCGGGCCCTGTGAGAGGTGGCAGAAGGATATTGTTCTCCCAACACAATTGAGTTTCTTTAAATTTATCCCTTTTTATCCTAGGAGCTCACTGATGTAATAGTCTACTTCGAATATAAGCGTCCTGGGGCAGGCACTGTCTTTTTGTTGTGTTTGTATGGCGCCTAGCACACTGGGGTCCTGACCGTGATTGGGGATCTCAGGTACTCCAATAATAAAGTCAGCCCTCCGATGACCCAAAACAGCTTCACATAGAGCTTCTGTCCTGCTTTGAAAGGCAGGCATGGCCTGTTCTGCTGACCTTTTCCTGCTTTATGCAGAACGGTATGGAAGCACCTTGACAAAGTGGGGTTACCATGCTTTGCTTAGCCCTGTGTATGAGATGGCTCTGATGGTCCCAGCTCCCACGGTGCAGTGGGGCACTGTCTTGGAGCTGCCTTCGATAGCCTCTCTGCTGACATTTGGGAATGTTCAAGCTTGCAGTGTCATGGGACTGCTGAGCCTGACCTTTAGCGAAGATGGAAGCAGAACAGGAGTGAAGGGGCCTGGATTCTCTCCATCCAGTTGTGCGTCCCAAGGCCCATGTGTGTGAGACTCAGGTACCCGGCATGTCTAGCACAGAAATTCAGTGCAGGGTAAACCTGAATGCTTAGCCAGCGGTGCAGCAGTTACACCAGTGGAGCTGTTTCAATGGATTCTCCCACACCAAGTGTCCTAATAGCTACTGTGTTTGTTGGCAGGTACCACATGGCTTATCTGACAGATGGGTGCTGGAGCACCATCCGGCCAGCTGTCTTCTTCACCACCAAAATGGACGGGACCCTGGACGTCTGGGACTTTCTCTTCAAACAGAACGACCCCTCCCTCAGTGTGAAGGTTGGGCCAGAAACACATCTTCTTTGACCTTTGCGTCTCCTTGCCTGCTGGGTGGGTGCAGTGCCAAGCTGTTGTGGGGATCCGAATGATCATAGGGTGCTTCGCAGACCTATCCAGATGATGGTAGAGTAAGGCATGTCCGCTGGCAGAGGTTTGAGCTGCCTGCATTGAGTTCTGCAGCGGGACAAACACCTCCTGACGTTGGGCTGATGACCTCCCACCAGCCCAGCAATGGAGTAAATAAAGTGGCCAGCACTATAAGCAGTTTGCTGGTTCTGATACTCACACAGGCTCTTACTGACGTCTCACTGCTCGGACAAACCAAGCTTGTAGGAAAAAGGTAGTACCACCAAGCTTTATTTATGTCTGTATTTTGAATGCCTATCAACATTGCATGGTGGCATTTCTGTCCTCAAGTGCTGGGCCTCTCTCCAACAAAGTTAGGCCAGGTTACATGCACATTAAAATGTCTTTTAACAATCAGCTACAGCTAATATTAACAAGTGGTGTAAGAGGCAGTGTCAGTCAGTCCTGACAGTGGGGCTAGGCTGCTCAAAGAGAGAGGATTCCTGACACTACAGGGATGGGCAGCATATGGGCTGTAAACTCCCCGACTGATCCTTCTTCTCCAGGTCTGTGATGAGCCTCTCTTCAGCTTGCGCTTGCAGGACAATGGGCGTTTCCTTGGCTGTGGCTCCAGACTGGGCACGGTGACCCTCCTGGAGGTCTCTGCCGGGCTCTGCACCCTGCAGAGGAATGAGAAGAACCTTGCCACAGCTGTGAGTGTCTCTGGTGGCTGCAAGCACCCGCTGCCAGAGCTGAGTGTAGAGTCTGCTATTATCCCAGACACTTCCAGTCTCTCTCTTAGCATTTGCCAGTAGAGACCGGCATGATGCAAGTAGTTGGTAGGGACAGTTTATGGGCTTGGAGGCCCTGCCCCCATGGCAGGGCTACTCAAGGCACCTGGCTTGTTTATACAGAGAAGCAACACCTGTTAAACTGATTTAAAACCAGATTAGTTACACCAGTGCAAAGCCCTGTATGTCTGGTTAAGTCTGGTTTTGTTCATCCTGTTTGGCCCTGTAAGGTCCCAGCAGGAGCTAGCTAACCTGTGTAAGAGTGTCCATGCAGAAAGCTGCACCAGTTTAACTAAAACTGGTTTAAAATCCAACCTTCCCTTATTCCAGTGCAGAGCTGGTTGTAGTCTGGTTCTCTTGCAGTAGGACAGGGCAGTGTCAAGAGGGGTGCAGAGGCGGACAATCCTGGCCACAGACTGCACAAAGGGAGACATTCTGGTGGCACTCCAGCTCTCGTTAACACCAGGGATGTGGAGCCCTGTGTTCTCCTGCCTTCCTCCTCTGCACTGTGTAGGGCTGGCGTTCTCCCACTCACCTGGGTGACTAGGATTTGTATGGCAAAGATTCACCCTGCCACCGTCAGCAGTAGGCCAAGGGGGGGTGGGCACCAGCTAAAAATTTGGGTTCCTAAGTAAGTAACCTGATTTGCAAGGGTGCTAAGCACTCCCAGCCCATGGCAGCACTTTGTCGGGGCCCACTGAGATGTCCAAGTAGGGTTTAAGTGCCTGGGTTTGGGCCCAAAGCTGACAAGGACACACCAAGGGCAAGGCAGCGCTCGCCCTGTGTAACTGCTTCATGGCAGGGCCAGATGCCAGCAAGTCCCCACACTGTGACTGCCTGCCCTGTGCAGTGTGAAGATCCCACCACATGCCCAGGACTCAGAGGCACGGCTAATGATTGCACAAAGCAGTGGGGGCTAACACTGACAGCACAGGTTCCTTGGGGCTCTGCTTCAGTTCAGGGGTCAAGATTCTTCCCCACAGGGAGGACCTGTTGCAGGGGAACCAAGGTCCCCAAGCCTAGCCCTGTCCCTCCCTCTGTGCCTACCAGATGTTCGAGCGAGAAACAAAGCGAGAGAAGATCCTGGAAGCCCGGCATCGAGAGATGCGCCTGAAGGAGCGCACCAAGGCTGAAGGCAAGGAGGATGACATAAAGGTGGAGACGGAGGAGGAGAAGCCAGAAGAGCTGTTGGCCAGAGTTCAGAAGGAGTTCTTTGATATCATTGAAGCCGAGCTTCGGAGGAGGGAGCGGGCAGTGAAGCCATCCAGGGCCCAGGTACCCGAGATCAGGTCTGCCAAAGAGATTTTGGGGATATGGGGCAATGGGCCATGGGGCTACATCCTGTAACTGATGACTGTGGGACAGGTGGATGAGCACAGTGTGGCGGGGAATAATGTGGAGCCTCTTGCACTGTAAGGAGACCAAAGAAAAGCGCAGCTCCACTCTGCAGGGGCTCTGTGATGAGTGATTCGCTGATTCCAGATCACAGGGACTCCGTTAAAAGTCAGAGCTGATTACCCTACCTACCTGCCCTGCCAGCTCCTCTTGGGATCTGAGAGGTGAGGGAGCGTCACCTACAGGAGCAGGGACTCTGCTGGCCCCTGCGCAGTGGATTCTCCTTGGATAGTTTGCACAAGTGTACCTGATGGGAAAGCTACATACCCCTCTGTGGGTGATGCACAAGGAATCCAGCCCCACCCTGCTTAGCAGTGTTTGCTCTGCAGGGCTCATGAATCAAACACGGTATAGTGGATTTCACTCTGTAGTCCCAGGATGCAGATCTACTGTGGGTTCTGGCCATTTTTATTGCACTGTAAGTTGGAAAGTTCTGAAAACCTTGCCCTTTGATCGCTGCCATGGAGTCTCTGAGCTTTGCCTACCCTAAAAATACAGGGAGCATTTGAACCCAGTAGATTTGGTGGCTGTACCCTCAGATACACATGGTGGGTACAAAAAGAAGCCTGTCTTAGACCAGTGAAGTTTATATCAGTTGCAGGGACTCTGCTATGGCAGTCAAGCCTGGGATACTGGTTTTTATGGAATTTCTAAATCTTCATTGATAAAAGGCCAGTGCCACAGAGTTGTGTAGGGAGCCAGTCTGAGAGAGGAGCAGGTTTTTGAGGCTGATTTCCTGGGGACTTGGAATGTGATGATCTCCCTGCTCCTTGCAGGAGAAGAACATTACTGAGGAAGATGAGGAAGACGACCCTTACAAGGTCAGGATGCACCTTGGGCTGCCCCTTTCCCTCCTGTAGACTGATTCCACCATTTATACTCCCTCAGGCTCCCAAATAACTCAAGCTAGGCTGTCACACTCTGCACACTGTGGTGTTTTTTGAGTGTCCCTCATTATCTGAGCCCCCTGGCTCACCAGTCAGATGCCTATCCCTATGTGACATTCACACAGGAGCCAAATAGGGGCACTCGGGTCCCAGCTGTACAAAGCTGAACACTGTGGCATGGTGTGGAACACAAGTCCATCTCGCCTACACCACAAGAGGGAACTGATGGAGATGGAGCCTTAGGTGTCTGTGGGAAAGGGAAGGACCTCAGCCTTCCTCCTTCCTACCAGCCCCACTCAGAGGATGTGCTGTGGGGCTGGGCCGCTCCCTAAAGATACCAGGCAGGCTTGGCTTGGGAGCTTGTGCCCATCTCTTTATTCTCAGCTGCTGCTTCTTTCCCCATGAAATTCTCACAGGTGAGCTGCTAAGCTACTTCCTCATGCAGCCAGCCATCCTGTGCGGCCCAGTGTAAGGCAGTCGTCCAGTCCCTTCAGCCAGCTGCCTTGGGGCCAGTGTGGGAGGGGGCAAGCCCAGGCATCCTGCACAATGCCAATGCAGCATAGTCAGTGAAGTCAGAAAGACAAAAAGCCTGGATTGAGCTCCATGGTCTTGTGCGCCTGCTGATGGTCAGGATGGGTTCTGGCAGATTGGGACCTCTCCTCCCCTGGGTGGCAAGGCATCGCAATGCTGTCTATGGGAAGAAAACACTGGGCTGAAGAAGACCCTGCTGGGGCCTAACGCCTGTTCTCTCTCTGCAGGAGGAGTGAGCCTGGCATGTGGATCACATGGAGATGCTTAATTTATTTTCATACCAGTGTAGGTTGTTCCCCATTTGAGCTTTTCTACAAGATAGACTGGATTAATAAATAGCCACCTTTTTCAGCCATGCCTGGTTGGATCTAACAGCGCTCAGGCTGGAGCGATCTGCATATTGCAATCTGTTTGCATCCTGGGCTGATGGAGCAGGCTGGCAGCTGTTCCCAAGGCCCTGTTCTCTGCCTACAGATCAGGCTCTCTCCCCTATGCAGCCTGCTGCATGCTGAATGGTGGCAGCAGCCATGGGGAGATACATGTCACCTTCTGTTCCATCTGCCTCTCTCCACCCATCCATCTTTCTGCTTCTCAGGAGTAGGTGGGAGATTCACTTCTCCTGGAGGGATCAAAACTTCCTGCCTGCTGCACCTTGCAGGCTGTCAGGGGCTCTGAACCTGCTTGTGTGAGGGGAGATCGTCTCCTTGTCTCCCTGACTCCCACCTTTTTAGTAGCAGCAAAACCCGCTCCAACCGCAGTGCCAGGGATGGTCGCTTGTCTGGAATGCTGCCTGCCTTTCACAGAGACCTTGTTGGCCAAGGGCTGATGTCGCATACATCCACGCCACATGCTCTTCCGCAGCAGCCACCCAGCTACTGGCTGGGGGCAGGGGATTGGGAAGTTGATAGCCTGGCATTGCCTGACACAGCTGCTAAGGAGAGAGGGCTGTCCAGCAGGGCACAGGCATGTGAGTGGGGAGAGGCCTGTGCCCAGGCCACTGGGGGTTCCCTTAGAGCCACATTGTGGAGTGCTGTTGGAGAGTCCGCTCAGCTCTGGCTCTTCCCCATCTTGGTCAGTGATTGGTGGGGCTGGCAGCTCAAGGAAGGGAGGATGGGACTGAGCGCCCCTCCCATGTTAGCTCCACACCATAGTCACTACCACACTTCTGCCCTCTGACGGTGGTTCAGTGGCATAGGGTCAACTGTCTCAGAGCAGGGCCTTCTGGAGCCGTCTCTGCATCATCATCATCGTCATTTATTTATATGATTGGGGCTCCGAGGAAGTCAGTCATGGCTCAGAATCCCTCTCAGCACGCTGAGCAAGAAACAGCACAAGTTAAACAGGCTGCACGCCTGGCCATAGAGATGGTCCCTGCTGCATGGGATTGCAGCCCCTTGACTGGACAGAACAAGGGAGTTTGCAGATCAGCTGTACCTGCAATAAAGACCAGTGGTCGGTCTGCGGCTCTCAATCAAGTGCCTTTCACCAGAATCCCATGTGCTTATGGCAGGCTGTAGTGTCCCCTACACAGGTCATTTCAGGACTTGTGCTGTGGGGCAGGGTTGTTAGGTTACCAGTGACATCTGTAACTTCAGGAGACCAGCCCAGATAACAATGAGAGAGACTCCTTCTAATACAGGGGTCTCAAACACACAGCCCATGGGCCACATGCGGACCCTAAAGCTATTCCTGCAGCCCACAACAACACTACTGTTACTGATATTTGCAATGTTATTGTATGGAAGGGTTTCAGTGGTGCAGCCCTCAGGCTAACGTACTAGTCCTCATGCAGCCCTTGTGGTGATTTGAGTTTGAGACCCCTGCTCTTGGCCTTCACAACATCATCTGGCAAGGGGTTCCACAGGTTGATTGTGCATTGTGTGAAGAAATACTGCCTTTGCTTCCTTTGAAACCCTCTGCCTATTAATTTCTTTTCAGACAGACTGGGGGAGCCCAAGGAAAACTGAGACAAGGTCAGTCAGCTGGAGAAGCTGTGGTCTCAGTACACCAGCTTCCCAACTGTTACCTGGTTCCTTATTGAATTGTGGCAAAGGAGAGTTTTAAGGAGGGGTCTGAAGGCAGGTAAGAAGCCGCCTTGCAGCTGTTACAGGGACCTTCTCCCAAGTGCTTGGGGCAGCAGAGGAAAGGGCACAAAAGGGCTTGTTTGAAAACGAATCAGGTGGTGACAGAGGCTGGCGTCAGGTAGCAGGCGGAAGCAAAGGACGACCTCTTGATGCTGAAGGAAAGATGACCCTATGAGTGGGGATGGGCCTGGGCCTGGAAGGGCCTTGAAAGTGAAGACAGGTTGCTTAGAGAAGGGCAAGCCAGCAGCGGGATGCAAAGACTGTCCAAGTACCAGGCTAAGGACGTGGTTGTGGCAGCACCATTTGGAAGGGAAATGAGTGGGGAGGAGATCGCATTTGTTGAGGCCAAATGAAAGGAGGCTGCTGGCGTCCGGTGCAAGAGGTTGAGAGCCCAGCCAGGGTTCTAGCTGTGTAGCTGGAGATGGACAGGTAAGGCTGTGTCCTGGAGCAATGACATGAAAAAGATCTGCAAGATCTAGGCTGACCCTCCCTCTGGCAGTGTCTCCACCAGTGGCCTGGTCTCTCCCAGTGCTTGATTCTCCTTACCCCTACCCACCCACAGCGAGTCCCCTCCCCTTGCTTGCCCCCAGCTGGAGGGGAGGGGTCCAGCCCCACAGCCACGAGAGCCTCGGGGGGAGCCTAGGCTAAGAAAGAAGAGGGGAGGGTCCTGAATAGTGTCTTGTAGCCCCCAGAAACCCTCCCCTGCACAGCTGTGGTCTGCTAGTGAAGAGTCTGTTTTTTAAGGGAGGGGAGTCCCAGGGGACATTATCTTAGGTGCATGTGATGTCGAGACTGAGATTTGCACCAGACCAACCCCCTAACTTTGCTAGACATGCCAATGGATCTTTGATTACCCCAAATGCCCTAGTTTCGACTTTCCATCCCACCACAAGGCTGGACATATTTTTATTTGGGAAAGCAGCAGAGTGATTTAATGGGAAATGAAATTCTGCCTAGAAGACAGGCTGCATGCTGTCCCATAAACACAGGGCAATCTATGCACTACAGCCCTATCCACCCCGGGCTGAGCCTGATGCCAGCTCCCCAAACCGGTTATGGCCACCGTTTTCTGCTGAAATAGATGCTTGGCTTTAACAAAGCTACAAATTAATATTCAGCTGCTGTGAGATGCTGTCCTACTGCCGCTCAAACCCCCGGTGCCTCCTGCTGTCCTGTTCAGCTGCCCAGCACCGTTACCTCCCTCCGTGGAAACACATCTGATTACATCTCTTTAGAAAGAGCAGAGGTTGTTTTCCGAGTCTGATACCGCCTGGTACACCTGGATTCTGACCAGTCTGTATTCTTCCAAGCCATTGATTAAATACAGGAGTTGATTTATAACATTTCTCTGTTCTGTTTCCCTGTGTTACACAAATACAAGCTGGGAAGGCTCAAGGAAAGGGTATTAACTTTGAGTGGGGAATGTGATGAGTAGCGCTCACATTTCCATCAAATAAAAGTCTGTCATTGGGCCGAGCTGAGAACACAGAGTGAAACCTCAGAGAAAGATCCTGCAAAAGAGAGAGAGAGATAAACACACCGTCCCCATCTCTCTCTCTCTCTCTCTCTCTCTCTCTCTCTCTCTCTCTCATGGTGGTCCCTTCCCTGGCTGACGTGTCCCTCCCAGCCAACTCCCCCCCTCAACCCCGGGCAAGCTTGTGTGGGGCTGGCAGGATTAGCCAAAGGCTCAGGTCAACAGCAGTGCAAAGACTGCAGCGTGGCGTAGGTGCATAGAATGGAGATGCCTGAACCCTGGGGTGTATCCCCCCCATGGCTCTCTGCTCACCCAAGCTGTGCCTCCCACACCCACAGCTCTTTCCAGCAGCAGCCTGTCTCTCTGCCTCCCAGAGCCTTCACCAGCATGAGTAGCTACCCACCACAATGAGGACACAACCACTCCAGGGGTCGCCACCCATCACCTATGCAACACCACCAGCGGCGTGTAGTGTAGACGCAGGCTCTGGCCTGGCCACTTGGCAGGGAGGATGTATGCACTGCACCCAGGCACCCCCCACGGCGTCCTGCTGGAGACCCACGACCCAGCTCTGTGTGTGCCCAGGTGCTGGATATACACAACACCCGCATGCACACCAGGATGTACCTGCCACCAGAGGGCAGCTGAGCAAAGCGGAGCCAGGCCCAGCTACTTGTGTGCTGCTGTGTCAACCAGAGCCTGCAGGCTGCGGTTGTTGTGTACAGTTGCAAGATCTCCAGGGGACCCGGCAAGCAAGGAAGGATTCAGAGCAGCAGGGCTGGGCCTGCAGAGAACAGCCAAGTCAGCTGGCCAGCAAGGCAGCCGTGCCAGAGTCCTCACCCCTGCAAGCAGGAGTGCTGTCCCCCCGTCCTCTGGGGCTCTGTGGTCTCCAGGGGGGCAGACGGGACCAAAGGCTTTGAGCCCGTGGATGGGAACCGGGCAGGCAGGGCTGGCGTGTCCCTCGCAGCCCGCTCCCCCCCCTTGGCAAGCCTTTGTGGAGCTGGCAGGATTAGCCAGCGGCTCAGGTTGTTTAGGAAACAGCTGATGTAAGTGACCGGGCCCTGGAGGGAGAAGTGGGGGGGCAGCACCCCCTGAGAGCCACACCTGTGGCAGCCGCTCTCCTTGCCTTCTAGACCTTTTGTGCACCTGCCAGGATCATGAAGGAAGCAAGGGAGGCCAGAGACCAGCAACTCACTGTAAGTTGTTCTTTTTTGACCCTTGATCAGCATGAAGGGGAGGCCAGGACCGGCACAGGCTTGTGCCCGATGGTGCCCACTGGGCATGCGGTACAGGGAACCCAGAGAGAGTGGAGAATTCCCCTTCAGGTCCTCACGACATGGCTAATGCATGATTGTTAGGGATGCTCGTTGTCCTGTCCAGCCAAATGAAAAGGGCTGGACAGCTGGTCAAAATGGGCACAAAAGCCCTGGTTTGTATGGTGACAGTGCCAGAGGCATTAGGATTGGGAAGGGGGGGGGGTCACTAATTGTCTGTTTTCCCTGGCTCTCTGCTATGTCTGTAAGTGCCCTGGAGCTGTGCAGTAGAGTCATTGTGACCAGCTCCCGATTCAATAGACAAACACCTGTTGGGGTGACTTAAGAGGGAGCTTGGTCCTGCCATGAGGTGCAGGGGACTGGACTTGATGACCTCTCAGGGTCCCTTCCAGTTTCTATGTATGATTTACTCTGTGACTGGGCTGTGGCGGGCCCACAGCCCCTCTGTCATGCCAAATGGTCAGGCAGGTTCTCTGGGAACCTGAATTAATAGTCACTGTAGATTGAAATGTTAGCGGCGCGGTTCACAGCAACGCAGCAACTACCTGTGCATGAGCTGCAGACAGTGTGTGCACACCTGTTTTGTGTGCATGTGCGTGTGAGTGAGTGAGAGACAGAGACCTCCACTATTTGAGCACATTGTTGGGCACCTGTATACAAAATAATGTGTGTATACGGCTAACAGAGTTTGTGTGCATAAATGGGTGTATACATACTGTTCTAAACTATACGTTAGCTTATGTATGTATTAAAGTACTTGCTGTTACTTCAGAGAGACTAGCTTCAGGTTTCCTGTTTTATCTTCAGAAGAGAAACCAACATAGCCAAAACTACTGATCAAAGAATGAAAGAGGAACAATAAGGGCCCGATTCTGGGCAATTTGATGTGTCCTCAACAGCTTCTAGGGCCACTTTGTGAGATCTGAGGCTAAGCAGTGCACATTGTAAAGTGTGCATCACCTCTTTTGTTGGAATGCAGGTATTCTGGGTGTGTGTATCTCCTCTATTACATAATGATATAGCTGGACTGTTTTCTCAGCACTCTTTGAAAAGTCTCCCTGTCTCGGTTTTACATGTTGCCACCAGCACCTGTTGTGCGGTTGACTCAGGATGTCTCTGTTTAAGCATTGGGTGTTACTGTCAGTAGTAATGTTGCTTGCAGGTCTCTTTGCCCTGCGAGGTTCTGGTCCTGGCACAACAGCAAGGCTCAGGAGTGGTTCAGCACCGAATTCCCATGGGTGCCAATGTACGTTTGCAGCCACAGCGATCCTGTTTATCTACCCAAGCAAGAGTGTCTGGTCAACAATGTATCCCACTGGGTGCGTTCCAATACTGGTGTTTCATTAACCACAAACCATTTCTAATGGCCCAACTCAGCCTGGCCTTTGCCTGGTCTGTGGCTAATACACACCTGTGAGTCTGGCTTTTGAAGCCAAAGGCCTTGGCTTTAAGCTCTAGTTATACTAAATAAAGCTTTTACAGTCTATAGCCTATGGGATGGTTTGGGTTAAGAAACAAGTAGACATTAGGAAGCGCAGAGGGGTCTAGGAAATTGTGGCAGTTGAAGACAAGTTGGCAGCAGAGCATTCTGAAAAGGTCCAAGTTAGCAAGGCCGAGCCCCGGGTCATGTTACTGGTTTGTGAATTGGTTTCAGCAAGGTTTTTATTGAGCGCTTTAGGGAACTACAAACGTTTCATGAAAATGCTTCTGTGCAGACAGTATGGGAAAGGCATTGGGGCCGAGGTTAACATGCATATTGTATAAGGGAAAGAGCCCCTGAGAAGTAGAAATAGAAGGATGATAAAGGACGGCTGGGTATTAAATAGTCTTCGTGTGGAGGATAAAAGGAGTAGCTTTCCAAATTGCAGGTTAGACTCCAGGATTATAAAACTGTACTTCATACTGTGTCAGCAGACTAATCACCTGCAGATAGGCCACATCGTCGCTGAGTGTGACCATATCACTGTGCAAGTGGAAATCGTGTGTTTGTTGGCTGCACTGCACATTTAACAAAGTTTGGTGGGATGGTTCCTAGTGGTCTCCATGTGTCCGCTACATAAATGTTCTAGGACAGGAGTCTCAAACACATGGCCCATGGGCTGCATGCATCCCCTAAAGCTATTTCCTTAGGCCCACAATGACACTATTGTTACCAATATTTGCAATATCATAGTATGAAAAGATTTCAGTGGTGCAGCCCTCGGGCTAATGTACTAGCGCTCATGTGGCCCTCGTGGTGATTTGAGTTTGAGGCCCCCTGTTCTAGGACTAGCCTAAAAGCTCACACACACCAGCAAGCTAATTTGGGGTTTATGGTACCCTCATCTTTAACAGCTTGCTATTAGGTGGGAACATTTTACCATGAAGGTTACAAATCCAGCCGTGTTGCCATTGGGTGACAAAGATCTTGGCACTGTGTCCTGACATAAAGGCAGCACCTTGCACCTTGTGGGCACTGATCCCCTTTCCCTCCTCAGTACCCATAGCTACCCCTTCAGCTCAGTGAGCCAAGAACTCAGCCCGCGTTTCATGCTTCTCTATTTCCCAAGCTCCTAGTGACTGTGTAGGGAATGTGAAGGTTAGTGTCTCTCTTCTCCCCCAGACATGCACAGGGCCTCCTCCACTGTGAAATACAAATGGGGCAAGGGAGGCAAAGGAGGGGACCACCAGCACAGTCTCCAGAGAGCTGGTGAAGACTCAGCTCTCCCCCTCTGGGTTACAGTGTAGACAGAACTTAACAGCTGCACCAGCATTTGTAAATTGTCGGCACCCTTTGCTTACCCAGACCAAACCTTTTTGCAGACTCATGCACACTGCATGCCTGTCAGGCTGATGGAGCAAACAGCTAGCAGAGATCTTTGCTAATTAACTTTTGGCAGCCAAGAGCTTCCACCACAGCTGGCCAGGTGGTGAAGAGCTCAGGGCTAAAAGGAAGGAAAATCCCCTTTGTGGACAGACTGACTGAAACTGTCCCTTTAAACTATGCAATAAGACTGTTGTGTGCAGTCCGAGCTGCTGACCTGCTCCTGGCGGTGTTTTCTTTCTACCAGGAAAAAGCTGTAATTGCTGTGCACTTGGCCATCGGGGAGGTGCGCCAGGGCCTCTGCACTGCCTTGCTACCGAGGCGATGCCTCAGGTGAGGGGTGGGTGGGGAATGGACACTGGCAGCGAAGTCGCTGCGCCAGGTGGGCGGCTCGCACTCAGCCAGCTGCCTAAGTGACGGGAGCTTTCAGAGACTCTGCCTGGCTGGCGCCATGGCTCACATACAGGTGCTGATTCCCCATCTCTCCTTCCTTCCCTCTGCTGGCTCCATCTGCTGACCACCACCCACATCTCTCACCCTCTCTCTGCTGTCTTCCAGGTGGCTCTTCGGATCCGGCCGATCAGCATGGTGGAGCTGGAGGAAGGAGCTGTTCTTATAGCCCATAAAGTGGATGAACAGGTATGGTGCCCCTCTTCGTTACTCTACCCCAGGTGCGGGGGGGGGGGATCACCACCGGAGACTCGCGTTGAAATCCTGCTTCAGCCCAGAACAAACAGCTGAGATTTTGGTGCATTTCACCAAAGCCCCTGGTGTTCAGATTAGAGAAGTGGATGTAAAGGAGGGTGTGGCTGGCCACCAGTGTCTGGGACTGGAATATAGAGATGGGGAGGCTGTGGGTCAGGAATGAGGGGCGCAGGCAGGCAGAACTGTGTATGGTGCAAGCTTGCACTGCCCTTTCCTGCAGAGGTATGAATGGAAGATACTTGGCAACGTCTCCTGAAATCCTTGTGCAAAGGGCCATTCGTGTTGGGAGACAGGGGGTGAACTTTCTGTTGCTGGTGATGCCCTTTAAAAAGCAAAGCATGAGGTGTTTTTCGTGCAGTTACTCGTGATTTCCTTGGTTACAAGTTTTGCATTGAGTCACTTTCTTTCCCAAGGCACCAGGGAGCTCCAGGTAGAATTACACCGTGGGGCCCATGTGTCCACTCTCTGGTTCGGCTGCCCTAATTCTCGCTAAGCCCCCTAATGGGCTGTTGGTTATCTTGAAGAATTAGTCTGGCTTTCATTTAAAATCCAAGCCAACCAGGAAAGCCCTTCCTGTGGGCTGTCCAAGAATAAGTGTTTTTCAGTGTGCCCTGGGGACCATCCTCCCCAAAAATGCCAAGTTTCCTTGGAACGATATAATTCCTGCAGTGCTTGGAGAGTGGGGTGAGAGGGCAGCCTCATGGAGTGGGCACTGGGCTGGGATTCTGGAGATAAGGGCCCAGTTCACTACATCTCTGTGGGCCTCAATTCCCCACCTGCAAAAGGAGGTGCGCCCTTTGCCCATTTAGTTCATGAGCTCTTCAGGAGTGGGTCTGTCTCAGAGTGCAGTGCCCTCACCTCAGGATGGGAATGCAGAATGCAATGATAAAGGAAAAGTTCGATAAAAGGGCAGGGAAGACTTTCTCAGGCCTGGCTGATCGATCACCACTCAGATCAGTTGCCAGCCCCCAGAGTGACTGGTACTGGTGCAGCCAAAATTAAATGCTGAAAAGGAGCAAAAAACAGAACCTGAGCCCAGAATCAATCCCTCACTTTAACAGGTGCCAGGAGTGGTGATGAGCCAGCTGAGGAAGGATTAAACTGGCTTTTCACCTTCTTGCACCTTGTGTGTCCTTAGGAGATAGCTCTGGCTATGCACACACTGCTGTCTGGAGACCAGCTATTTGGTACATTCTCTGGTTTTGTTGTTGTAGGGTTCATCATAAACACCAGGCTGCCCCTGGTCAGTGTTGGCTGCTGGTGAGCTCCAGGCCTGCCCACGCTGGTCTGTTAATGGAAGATTGCTGCCCTTGCCCTTCAGTTTGTTACTGTAGGGTTGGTTGTAAGCACCCTGAGGCTGGCCGTGCGGGTTTGTTATTTGTAGGGCTGCTCAGGGCATTGAAGCCACCCTGGAATGTAAGAAACCCATGGAACAGACTGCCTGGGCTGGGCTCTTGGCTGAGCATCTGGACCTTAACCCTTTTGTGTATGAGCCTGGTGCTGTCTGACCCTGGCTGCCTTTGGTTTCCCCTCGCCCGCCCCATTTACGATCTCGCTCTATTAGTAGTTGATAAGCATTAGGGCCAGGTTACCACTCACCCAGCCCAGTGCAGCCTCACATAAGGTGGAAGTGAAGCTGCCTTTTTAGTAGGATATTTTTACTCCCCTTGAGCAAATAAAGGAGGAGCAGGTGGCCGAGAGCTTGGTGCTGGCTCTGCCATTTGTGTTTATCTGACGGAGCACAGTATGAGGGGAATCTCCACCAGTGAAAGGGTAACTAGTCAGGCTGCTTTTGCATGCTCCCTAGGCCAGCTGGGCCCAAGGTCCATGGGTGGGGAGCTGAGAGGACCAGGATTAGCCCCTTGTAGGTGCATAAATCAGGGATTGGGGTCTGTCTGTTAGGGTGGGGATAAGGACAGAAGCCCTAAATTTCTGTGAATCTATAAGGTCTGAGGATTTCAGCATCTGGCTTCTTTCCATATCGGAGCAAAAGCCTGAAAATTCTCAGTGACAGAAAATTCCTTTTGGGGCAATTGAAGCCTTTCAGTTCTGACAAAAAAGAGAAGTGTTGTTTCGGTTTTGACTTTTTAAAAACAAACAGCCCAAACCACTGTATTTTGCTTTGTAATCCCTCTTGAAAGGGAACAGTCATTTCAAAGAGAAATGTTTCATTCCAGAAGTGGTTGCATTGGGATATTTCAGAACTCACTCCCTGCTCCTCCCCAGCACCAGTTCCACCTCGGATCCAAAGTGAAATTCTGGCAAAATTGACTCGCTTTCATGAGCGTTTGGATTTCAGTGAACTCTGGTTCCAGTGCCGTTTCCCTCCCAGCTCAGTGCTCTGTGTACGCAGTACTGGAGCCTCTTGGTTGCTCCTACATCAGTGACGCTGATGCTAAGATGACGGGAACAAGCAAGAAGCTGTTACACAGCTTGGGGGGTGGACTGGCAAACCCTAGAGCAGCAGATCTTGGTGGTAACGCCTCACCAAAGTGTAGGGGCCACCCCGTCCCATCTAAATGACCATCTCAGGCTCTCTGCAGATTCAGGGAGATGTTGTTGCGTCAGCCCCTGGGTGTCAGATGAGACTCTGGTGTAGGAGCTGCATGTTTTCTGTCACTCTCATGCATCCATCCTCAGCCCATCTTCCCCTGAAGGACTCCTACCTTTCTTTTCCCCTTATTTCCTTCCCTTCTTCACAGCAATGGGGGGGCAGGAACATCCCCGCGGTCTCTCCTTCCCCAGCTCTCAGGATGGTTCCCTGCTGCCCAAGCTGCAACAGATGGGACGCCAGCAACAGACTCCTCTTGCTCACCACCCTAGGTGCTGGCATGCCAGGCAGGATAGGGCTGGGGTCTGTCTTACAGAGTCCCAGGAGGAGCAGCAGGTCTTCCAGGTGCGTTCACAGAATTATTGGGGCTTCAGGGCTGGAATACCAGGCTTGCTGCATGGGATAAAAGAGCTGCACCAATGAGTTGGATCCCCAAGTCCTGGGGCACAGGAAGAGCTATGTTTGGAGGTTGGGGGAAGGATTGAGGTGCCAGTAGAACCAAGCTCACTAACTAATAAGGAGAAAAAAGTGCCCCCCTTTGACCTCCAAGAAATGCCCACCCCAACTTCTCTGGGACCCCAAATTCATGGCCTCCCCGCCTGGGCCTCTCTGGCTGATTTTCTTCTCCTGGTAAAACCAAGAACAGAGTCTGGGCCAAGCAGGGAAGCAGCCCTCGTATGCCAGGGGCTCCGTCCGTGTCATGGAGAGAGTCAGGGAGTGGGGCTGACAGCCACCTGTGTGATGTGGGGGGGGGGGTGCTGGTTGGACACAAGCAGCATCTCTGGGTCACCCTGGATAACACACACCCTCCCCACTGTGCTGCAGCCGGGGGCAAGCGGAGAATGCTATCTCTGACGCGCACCAGCATGGTTTATTGGAGCACCCTGGTCACTCTGGCAACGGCCATGCCCAGGCCAGGGGTGGTGGGGAAGGTCCATGCTGGCTGCAAGCCGTAGACCCTCTGGTGTGCGGGACTTCTGTCTGAGCTGTGTGCTTGGTGCAGAGAGAGACCCTGCAATAACAAACCGGGATGTATAGCCCTGTCCTTATGGGAAACCCTACAATAACAAACAAACAAGCCTAGTCCTGCACTCAGGGGCCCTCTGTTCCTCACCTAGGAGACGCAGGCGAGGCTGGAAGTAGGGCAGGTGGGGTGGGGTGAGCGACGCCCCGGGTAGGGTTACAGGCTAACACAGCAGCCAGCCAGCTCAGCACTCAGGAAAGGTCAAAATCTGCATTGAAATGGGAGACGAAGACAGGCGGAGGAGTCCTCCTGGCAGGGAGGGAAAGGGGGGCAGGGTTGCTCCCCCCAACATCCCTGCTGGAGGGGAGCATTTGTGCCCCTGAGCTGGGGCGGAGGACTTGGGGGAGGAGCGAGAAGCTGTGGGGCTGGGAGTTCTGGTGGGTCTGGCCCTGATATGCCATAGCACAAGGGGAAAGTCCGGGAGAGCACCCCCTGAGCGGGAGAAGGCTCCTGTCCCTACCCCTCCTCCTGGCAGGGGCAGCGAAAGCACCCTGGGCCCCAGGGGACTATGCTCATGGAGGACACCTTGCTGGCACTGCCCCACCCTCGGCCTGCACCACACAGAACCGCTTTTGTCTGAAGCGCCTGCGTCGGCCCACAAAGGACTGCGATCAAAGGCCTGGATCTGCGCCGGGGGGGGACAGTTGGAATCTCTTGGCACCACTCACAAAGTGCTGGTTACAGGCTGGCCCTGGCCCCAGGAACAATGCCCCAATTGAGGAGGCACCAAGGGAGAGCAGCCTCTGTGCCGCTGTCCCTTGCCCAGCCTGCAAAACCACCAGGGCAGTACCAGCTTGCCTGGGCCTGGTAGTCAGTGCAGGGTGAGCAAGCATCTCACCACAGCAAAGCCGTAACTAAAGAATTCCGCATCCGGGGCCCGTTTCAATCTGAACATGTCCCTTACAATATCCCATGCTTGGGGCAAGCGGCCCGGAGCGTGCCCTTTAATGGAGCAGCTCAATGGAGCTGCTCTGGTGCTCCTGGAGCAAAGCCCCACTCGCCCCGCTGTAGTTATGGCTCTGCACCTCAGTCCACCCACTGCACATTCTGCCCTGTCCCTGAGCCTCTTCTGCAGGGCAGGGCCTGGCTTGGGGCGTTCGATCCACCGTTCCTGCCCCATCATCAGTGCCATGTCTCCTGCATTTCTTAGTGCTGTCCCTGCTGAAGGCTGGGCTGGGGGGTAGGTCCTCAACGGGCATCAGCCTTCAGAAGATGCTGACTGAGGCCAGTTGGGTGTCTGGGCCGGAGCATGTACCATCCTCCTCCAGCGCACTCACCAGAGCAGCTTGAGCTACACAGGCTGCCCATCGCACCTGGGAGGGACATACTCTTGTGTCTGACCCCTGTATCTTCCACTGCCATCTCTTCATTGCCTTGGCAATAGTCTTAGCATGGATACAGCAAGCCCTTTGTAAGAATGAATCAGGGCTTGTTAGCACCGGGAGCTCTCCAAATGTACCAGGCTGCATGAATGCACATGCTTAATGTGCAGAGGTGTGTTTACCTCTGGAACTTGCTGCAGCAGGATTACCTGGAAGCTGAGGGAGGCTGTAGTGGCCAGAGCACCACAGTGGGACTCAGGAGGTCCGGGATCTAGTCCTCTTTTGACCACCTGCCTGCTGGGTGACCTTGAGCAAGTCACTGCATGTCCATGCCTCAGTGTCCATCTGGGCAAGGAGGATAATGATTCAACCTTCTTTACAAGGTGCTTTGAGAGGAAAGCACAGTGTGATTATTGCCGTGGTTCGCTGGGGCTCTGGAAGAGACTTGTGCGTTTCTGGGACTAACTCAGGAGACTGATGAGATACTAGTGGCATTCCAGACCCATCTGCTGTGCAACCCCGCACAGCTAGGGGATTCTGGGAGGTCGTGGCTTCTTCTCAGAGATCCTACACAAATGCTGTTGGAGCCATGAGACCTGCCCTTTGCTGAGGGGCAAGGGCATGGGATGCCAGGCCCCTTCCTGACGCCGCAGATGCTGCTGGTGGCTGACTGCTGGTTATATTACACTGAGCCCGATCCAAGAGGTTTTGTCCTCTCCTCGCTCTGAAACCCAACCTGTGCCTGAATCGCATGAGTTGGATGAGGAACCCGATGCCAGGCAGCTGCATGCGGAGCCAGAGGACTGGGTTCTCAGGCCCTGACATGGCTGGAGCTAGTCAACATCCTTCTGCTACTGGCCGGAGCAGAATGCTGGGTGGAAATGAGCACTCTGGCCACGTCACTGGCTGCCTTGGCCTCCAGCATTTCCCAGCCGTCACTGTGGAATCAATTACCGTCATCCAGGATCCACTCCTGGTGACCCCGTGTCCAGAAGAGGGTCCCCCCAATTTTGGTGCAACCTTCCCCCTGCACATCCTCCACATTTCAGTGCTCTGCGGGGGTCTGCCTTGCCCTTGCTGTACTCTTTGCAATGGAGCCAAGCACAGTTCCCCAAGCTCCCCGCTCCAAGCCTCTTTCCCTCCTTTCCCAGCCTGGCTGAAGAGCAGCTTCTCCTGTCCACCAGGGCCTCAGCAACCAGCAAGGGGAGGGCCATCCCGGCAGTGAGTACGAGTACGGGCCTGTCCATGACACCCCGCCCTGGGCCCTGCCAGCAAGCAGAAGCTGGGGCAGCAGGAAAACAAAAGCAGATAAATGTTTCCGTGCAAAGGGCCTGGTGTGCTGTGAAGAGCACCGGCTAACACGCAGAGCCCACCAGCCCTGGAACTCGCCTCCAGGTTTCCCTGGAATGCATCTGACTCCTGCTGCACTGGGGCCCCAGCTCCTCCCACACTTCCAGTTTGCTGGTACCCTTCAGTCCCGGCCCACAACTCCCTTCTCCTCCTCGGCATGAGTCATCTGGAAAGTGGAGAGGCTCCCCCAGAGCCTGCCTCGGTTCCACCACCCAGCTGGAGCCGTGGCCGACACCTGAGCCCCAGCTGGTCTTTAAATAAAGGGCACTCCGGCAAACCTGATCTGAGCTCCCCTGCAAGCCACGCTGCCAGCCTACGGGGCCTGGGCCCAGATCCTGCGCGACACCGACCTTCTGAAGGACTGTTGTGGAGCAAGGAGGTCACTGGCTAATGTCCCCTGAGGCAAGCGTTTGCTTTTGGAGAGGGACAGGGTCTCCTTTTGGATCGATCGTCTCCATTGGTCTCTGCCTGTGGCAGATGGGCGCTTGGCAGAGGTCAGACTCTGCTCCACAATCCGCACCCCTAACCCAGCTGCAGAGAGCTGCCAGCCCCATCCTACTGCTCATTACACCCTAGAGTGCAACAGAGCTCGTTAGTGCAGCCTGATTGCCAGCCGAGCCCCCAGGGCCCATGTCTGGCCTTCCTCAATCAGGTCCTTTATTAAAAGGCCCCAGCAGGAGGATAACGGCAAACAAGGAGACAGATCGGGGATGGGCAGGATTCATGCTAGGGCCAAGGGGGCATGAGTAGAGCTACCAGATGCCAAAGCCTGGAAAGGAGGACAGGGAAGTATGAAAAGGAGGACACTGGAGGACACATGGAGAAAATGTAGTATTAATGTAATATTCTTCTGTTTTTAGGGGCCCCTGGAATGCTTTTCCCTAAAAATATTCCGTGGTATTCCAGCATACTTAAACCCCTATAAGTAAAAAGCCAGACAAAATCATGTATTTTAGAGGAAGTGAAGGTAAAAAGGAGGACATGTCCTCCTTTTGCCTGACATCTGGTAACCCTAGGTGTGATGGGATTGTGCTGGGTTGGGTAAGTTTCCCTATCTTCAAAGCATCTGATGAAGTGGGATTTTCTCCCATGAAAGCTTATGCGATAAATAAATCTATTCGTCTTTAAGTGCACAGGAGTCCTTGCTTTTTCTGCGGCGATGTGGGGTTTGATGGAGCCTGGGGACCGTGCTGTGGTGGAGGGCGTGATGAAGCCAGCTGTCAAGTGGCACATCCATGAATTCAGCAGCAAAGCGGCTGGGAAATGTTCACCAGAGCAGGACTCACTGGGAAACATCTTTTTAACTAACCAATTCTGCACCACCACCCCCAACCCCAACTGAGTCTGTTTCAACAAAAATTTCATTTTGAAAAACAGGGAGGGGGAAGGTTTGTGTAAAATAAAACATCCTGCAGAGCCAGGGCTGGAACGCACACAGCTAGGCTTTGTTCACATGTCAAAAGTCACTGTGTTTTATATCTGAATGAAATGTAAATCTTAAATCAGGTCAAAATACAGACAACTTTTGGCCTGACCCCAGTTTGGGGTGGCGTCGCTTCCTAGGCTAGGCAGCACAAAAGATTACATCCCAGAGCCCTTTGATTGTCCCCAAGGAGGGTGCGTGGGGGGGGGGGCGTCACAGCCTGTGGGGAGGGGACCTGCTTCCTGGGGGCCTAGAAAAGGCAGGAGGAAAGGAGATCCTATATTGGGAAGGGCAGGACAGCATAGCACCACAGCCACTTGACCACTGGTGTCCCGGCAGGTGGTGGTGCTGATGGACCCCATGGAAGACCCGGAGGATATCCTGCGAGCCCACCGCTCCCGTGAGAAATCCTACGTGTTTGATGTGGCCTTTGACTTCACTGCAACTCAGGTAAGGAGCTGGGCCCTGGCAATCCTGCCTGCAGCACTGGGGATGGGGAGGGTCCTCCTCAGTGGGGTTGGGGGTCCCTAGCTATTCTAGCATCCCTGTCCCTGCCCTGCCTCTTCCCTAGCTGATCTGCATGGCAGGGGACAGGGGCAGCAGGCATGGGCCAGGCCAAGCCGTCAGACACATTTCAGCTGCTCCATGTCATGCTAATTTCCACAAGAAGCTGACCTTGAAGTAACTGCCCCCATCAAATGTCTCCCTCCACTTCTACTACACAAGACAAGGGGGGCCATGGAAAGCGCTGTGGGTACTAAGTATTCTCTCTCTTCCCGTGCTCAGAGAATCTCTTTGTTTGCCGCAGAAGGAGGCAAGGAGTTGAAACTCTGATCAGAGCTGCCCAACTGTGTGTCAGCAGCCCTATACTGCTAGCTGGTAGGAGAGATTCTCCTACACATTGGGTAGCTGGAGCCAGGCCATGGGGCACAAGAGGGTCTGAGCTCTGTCCCAGCATGCCAGGCCATGTGTGTCTCATCGCCAGGGCTGTGGGGAAGATGAGGGCCATGTTTGCATGTGTGTCAGTAAGTGGAGCAGGGAAAAGGTCAGTAAAGCAATCGGACATCTGGGAAGAGGTCCAGGATAAAACCGGATGGTTCATACACACGCCACATTTCCAGTTGGGATGGGTTGATCCAAAGTAATTTCCTTGGTGTCGTTGAGAGACGGTGACAACAGGGCATGAGGAGATGGGGCTGGGGGTGAACATGCATGTGTGTGTTGCTCGGGCTGCTGTGCGCACGTGTCTCTCTCTATGCGCCGTCTCCCTCACTGTCCCCCTCCTGCACTGCCTGGCCGCAGGAGATGGTCTATCGAGCCACCACCAAGGGACTGATCGAAGGCATCATCTCTGGATACAATGCCACCGTCTTTGCCTACGGCCCCACTGGTAAGGGCCATGCGGCGCTGGGAGCGCTTGCTTGTGGGACTGGGGAAGGAGCCACAGTGGCCAGTTGGGACGTTCACTGCTGGCCAGGATGGTGGTGCTTTGGTCTTGGCATTTGACTGGCAGGGCCTGGGGACCCACAGTACTGACACTGCTGAGGGGCCACAGAGGGGAGCGTACTGCCTGGGACAGGTCTCCACGGCGGGTACCAGGGGAGCCAAGACTGGCCGGGTCCTAATCCCAGCCCAGGGATGGGGGATGGAGCCAGGTGTGGGAGGGGACCTGTCCCCTCTGAGCAAGAGGCCTGACTGCAATGCTGCTGCCCCCAGGCTGTGGCAAGACATACACCATGCTGGGCACTGACCATGAGCCTGGCATCTACGCTCGCACCCTCCATGACCTGTTCAAAGCCATTGAGGAGACAAGCGATGATATGGAGTATGAAGTGTCCATGTCCTACCTTGAGGTAAGTTGCGGCCCAGGCCATGAGTGGACACGAATAGGGCACAGGTGGGGCAGCCCGGTCGAGGTTTGGCCCAAAACGAATCTTCTCGGCACTGCCTGGGGAAAGGAACTGGAACAGCTCTGCATAAAATAGTTTAGGTCCTATGAAAACAGAGGCAGTTTGTGTCATGTTTGTGGTCTGGAGCAACAGGAGGCTGCAGGTCAGGGCTAAGGGGGAGTTAAACCCTCTTCCCAACAAAATCTACCACCCATCCAGCCATGAGCAAAAGAAGCTGGAGGAGAGGGCCAGGAGGAGGGAGAGTGTGTGTGTAATGTGCATTCGTGAGTACGGTCCTGGTGGTGCCAGGAGACAGAGAGAACCCCTGTCACTCGCCCTCTCCACCCTTTCAGTCACCCAGTTTGTGGTCCAGCGAGCGCCCGTTCTGTGCCCAGTGGGCAGATAATTGCCGTGGTAACATGCGGGGACTCCCTGCCTGCACTGGCTAGTACAATATTGACACACGCAGCCGGCGCCGCCTGGGAGGAACAACCCACACAGCCTCCCTGGGAGCCAGGCAACAGGGCTGGGAGAACAAATAACTGGGAGTGGGGCTGGAGAGGGCTGGGGGCACTCCTGGCTCCCTCCTGTGGCCAGGTCCGCCCCCAGTCCTGCTGTGGGCTTAGCCTGGGGGTAGAGCTGAGGGCAGCATACCTGCCAGCCATGGAACTTGCATGCCAGGACTGCGTGTGGGGCAGCGCGATGGAGCAGGGTGGGGAGCGGATGCTGGATTGGAGGGAGCTCACTGGTCTTCCTCTGATTAGCTCTTCAGCCCTTGGGTGGTACCTGGTTGCTGGGAGCCAGACACACTCAGGGCAGCTTGCCCAGGGGCCACTAAAACATGAGCATGCTGAGTCAGAGCTGGACCCCGACGTCCACCAGCACCCAGCAGAGGGGCATTGGGCCAGCTCAGAGTCCTGCCGCTGGCTGTGACCGCCAAGGGTGCTTGGACATGGCCATGCCCTGGGCCAGCATGGTGGGGTGACGGCAAAATATTACACCAGCCCCTTGGAGCTCGGAGGCTGGCATGAAGCAGCCCCAGTGTTGTGCCCCCCAGCTGGCACCAGCAGGCTCATTCTGCCATGGGTGAGCGGGGCTGTTTGACTGTCACTATCCCTCCTTCCTGCTGCAACTAGATCTACAATGAAATGATCCGTGACCTGCTCAACCCATCGCTGGGCTTCCTGGAGCTACGAGAGGATGCCAAGGGTGTGATCCAGGTGGCCGGCATCACAGAGGTTTCCACCATCAATGCCAAGGAGGTGAATGTGGTCAGGGCGGGGTGAGGTGCAGCTGGTTCCGGTGCTGGGGTCTGTGGCCTGGGGGAGCCCCTGGAGGACTCTGTGTCAGCCGCACGCTTTGAGGGTGGGCAGGGCCTCGGTCATACCGTGTTGTGGTACCTCCAGATAGAAGGTCTGAAAGCAGAGACAGGATCACTCCAATTTCCAAGCCAGCAGCATGGGGCACAGACCACAGGTGCAACTTTTGATCCTGCAGCTTCCCCCCTCAGCTCAGCCCAGTCTTTCCCGGCCCCGCACTTCGCAGCCCTGAGACACATCCTGTGCTGGGTCCCAGGAGAGCGTAGCTGGATCTGAAGTAGCCATGGGTCAGCTGTAGGCTATGGGCGCCTTGCCTGTTGGGCAGGACTCAGGGAGGGCAGCACCTGCAGCCCTGCCACTGCATGGAAATGAAGTGACATCGCCCCATAGAAGCCAGCCTAGCTGTGTGGCAGCACTGAGTGTGTACTGACCAGATGCACCAGGATGGGGGATGGAGGAGGATGAATGTCCGGGGACTGGGCAGAGACACAGGCTGAAGCAGTGCCCTGGGTGGCAGGGTAGCTGGTGGAAGAGGAGGCAGAGAGGCTGGCTGTGTGTCAGGCTCCTCTCCCCTCTCAGCCCACCTGTCCCGGGACCCTGGGCAGGAAGCACCAGTGCCTGTTTCTCTCTCACCTACTTTGCCACCCCACAGGTCATGCAGCTGCTGGTGAAGGGGAACAAGCAGAGGACGCAGGAGCCCACAGCCGCCAACCAGACGTCGTCACGCTCCCATGCCGTGTTGCAGGTCACTGTCCGCCAGAAGAGCCGTGTCAAGGACATCCTGCAGGAGGTGCGAGTGGGGCGGCTCTTCATGATCGACCTGGCTGGATCTGAGAGGGCGTCTCAGGTATGGGGAGCCCAGCAGCCCAGAGGCACATAGGGAAGCAGCCTCTAGCACAGTGGCTGTGGGAGGCTGCACATGGAGGTGGGGATGTGCCAGGGCAGGCTCAGTCCTGGTGTTGCAGCGGGTTTTGTCCTGGGGGCATCAAGGCAGTGTGGGTTGGATGTGAGGCTGAGCAGGTGCCAGGACAGCAGGATTCTAATTTTCCAGGGAGCCACTTCCCCTTGCTGTACCCTGGGGCTTGCAGGGCACTGGGAGCTGGGGCTTTGCAGAGCTCAGTGAAGCTGGGAGAGAGGCTCTGCTGTTATCTGTGGCCATGTGTCGCCAAAGGGATGAGTCCCCACCTGCTTGCCAGAGCCCCCACATCTGCGGGCTCCTGAAGGGGGAAAGAGGGAGCACGTGAGACTCAGGACAAAGAACCTTCCCCAGGGCCAGGGCAGCTGAACATCCCAGGGGAAGACCCCTGTCTAGTCCAAACACCGCCCCGGGGTGGGCTTTCCCCTGGCTGGTACTGTGGGCCCAGGAGACCCAGGGCTGGACTTGCAGGGGGCTGTGGGTCAGAACTGAGGGGCACAAACCCAGCTTCGTGCTGGACAAGGAGGAGCTCATGATGAGGGGCAGCAGAACAGACTTTCTGCCTCCCACCGCTGTGCCATCCATGGGGGTGCTATTTGTAAACAGGGTGAGAGCAGCAGGCCACGGCTCAGGGCTGGACATCTGAGGGGCCCCGGCAAAGCTGTGCATGTGGAGGCCAGGGCTCTTGGGCTGGATCAGACCTGGGAGATGGGCAATGTCGCTGCACCCTACAAGAGTCACATGCCAGCTTTGGCTGCAGGCAGTGAGTGATGCTATAGCCCTGGGGCTGCATGTCCCCCTGGCTGGTCAGCAGCCCAGGAGGCAGTGGGCAGAGATGAGACAGGAAGCCTCACTGAGCCGCTTTCCAGTCCTGATATCAGGCAGAACAACAGGCTTTTGCGTGTTGGTGCTGTCCAAGCTTAGCCATGCTCACACCGCCCCCTAGTGCCCTGGGCTTGGGATTAGTCTTCTGGCAGAATCTCCTGTTCCACCCATTTACTGGGGCAGAGCATGTATTTTGGGGGTGCTGTGGGCTTCCTATAGCTGGGCAGTTCTGATGACCTCGACCATCCCTTTCCCAGCCTCAACTCCTGGCTGGTTCGTGCTGTAGCTTTGCCTCTGGCTTGTAACTTGTAAGGCGGCACCTGTGAGGACAGTGCCCGTGCTGGGTGAGGCCAGGTTCTCTCACAAGTGGCGGGGGCTTGCTTGCATTCTGCACTGGGACCTGGCACAGGTGCTTGTGCGTTTTTAGTGGGTTATGATAGTCACTCATGGGTACTGCCCTGAGCAAGCCTGGTTTGTTGTAGGGTTGCTCTTGCATATTGATGGGATATTGTAGGGTTGTTTGTGGGCACTGTGTTGTGCGCACCTTGTTTGTTATTGTAGATTACTTGTTTGCACTGGATCATTGTTGCTGGGAGCTGAACAGTTGCCTTTGATTTTCTGTCTTAAAAGAAAAAGAGCATTTAAGGGGGGGAGGAGCAGAGCAGCGCCCATGGGCATGAGTGCTTTGCAAATGGAGGAGGGGTGGGCCATTTGACCATGCTATGCAGCACAGTGCCCCAGACAGCGGGCACAGAACCCTACCCCAGGATGCACCATGCAGCCCCTGTCACTTCCCTGGCATCGTCACATCCAAGCAGACTCTTCCTGGTGCTGCCGGGGCCCAGGCTGGGAGCCAACAAGCCAGGATTGTCATTCACAAAGCCCCTGTGTCCCACTCCTCCAACTCCAGGGCTGGCATTGTGCTCCTGGTTCCTGACCCTGAATCTCTATCTCACCCCTGGCCTTGCCCCCCCCCCCCCACAGACCCAGAACCGCGGGCAGAGGATGAAGGAGGGAGCCCACATTAACCGCTCGCTGCTGGCCCTGGGCAACTGTATCAACGCCCTGAGTGACAAGGGGGGCTCCAAGTACGTCAACTACCGCGACAGCAAACTCACCCGCCTCCTAAAGGTATTGCAGGACCTTGCTCCTGTCAGGCTCGCTGGATCGGGGTGGGGGGGATCAGCAGGGCCTTGGAGCAGGCCCGGACTAAGCCAGGCAATTGGGGTGGAGGCTGGGGCACTGTAGCTTGAGTTGTGTGGCACAGTGCTGTGTTGCCAGTTGTGCCCTGCGTGGCTCAGCCCAGCCCGCACACATCATATTGCACACTGGGGGGTTGGAGACTGCTAGCCCTGGCTCACAGGCTCCTTTCCAGTGCCAGTGCTCAGCCCCCACGATTCTTTGCCCCCAGGACTCCCTCGGGGGCAACAGCCGCACAGTCATGATCGCACACATCAGCCCGGCCAGCAGTGCCTTTGAGGAGTCACGCAGCACCCTCACCTACGCCGACCGTGCCAAGAGCATCAAAACCACGGTACAGCTGGGACCCAGCCCAGGCACCTAGCACCCCAATCTTCCCCCTAGTCCAGGGACCCTGCACCCCAACCCACCTGCCTTCTGGGAGAATCCCTTTGTCCCTCTTTCCCAGGAGCAGTCAGGGATTGGTGCTCAGGGGTGTCACCCCAGGGGCCTCACCAAGTCATTGATCCTCCACTCCCCCCATCCCCGCAGGTGAAGAGGAACCTCCTCAATGTCTCGTACCACATTGCCCAGTACACGAGCATTATCTCGGACCTGCGCAGTGAGATCCAGCGCCTCAAGTGCAAGATCGATGCACAGGGACCGCACCCAGCCAAGGGCAACATCCGCCAAACGCAAGGTACCACCCATGCTTCAGCCCTCCCCACTGTCATGCCCACCACTGCTCACGGGCACAGGATGCCTGGCAGAGAGGGCGCTGCACCTCCCCCAGTCGGGGGTTTCCAATGGCCCGGGAAGGATCCCAGTGCCATGGGGCCAGGGGCCGCTCTGCTCGGCAACCAAGCCCCCTCTCATGTATTCCGGCAGAGGTGCAGCTCCATGGCACCTTCTGTGACCAGCAGGAGATGGACCAGCTGCGGGAACAGCTGATTGGTGCCTTCCGGGAGCAGATGGATGTTCGGCGCCAGCTGATGGAGCTGGAGAACAACTACATGGAGATCCAGATCCAGAGTACCCGGCACCTCCTCACCATTGCAGAGTAAGCAGGATCCTGGCCCAGGGCATGTGACTGGGGCTCCAGGAAGCTCCCACTCCTCATATAGTGTAACTGGTCTGGGGGTCTGGTTTGCCAGCAGGGCACTCGCCAATATAGCCAGGTAACATCCAGCCAGGTTAACTACCATGTCCCAGGGCAAGGCTTGCCATGTGCCAACAGCTGGGACTCGCCCTTCACCTTGGAGACTTGCCCTCTGTCAGGGTCTGATGCTCACTCTCTCCTGGGGTGACTCTAGTTGGGACCAAGAGAGGAGGAGCCGTGCCCAGAAGTGCAGGGAACTGAGGAAAGATGAGGGCGAGAAGGACTCGGACACCGGGGACGAGCAGTCGGACTTGCTGGAGCCGCCGGAAGTGATCTCAGCCAGGGAGAACATCGCTGCCCTTGTGGAGGAGCAGAAGATGCTGCGCAAGCAGAAGGTCCCTGGGGATGGGGTGGGATGGGGCAGTGAGCGATAGCTCAGGGGGGTGGAGAGTTTCTGCGGGCCTGGGGTTTGGAGCCTTCATCCCCAAGCACCTTAGTGAAAACTGATGTATTTTGGGAAATCTGTTTGGTGGGTCTCAGCCCAGTCCCAGCTCACTCCCTTTGCACTGCCACAGTCCCAGCAGAACTGGAGTGGGGTGCAGGTTGAGAATGAGGGGCCCCAGCAGAGCTGTGGAGGGTGTGCCTGGGGCTGGGCTAGCCAGGGTCCATCTGGCCATAGGTCTCTGCGGTTCCATAGCGAGGACAGGTGCCTGACACTGGGTGGGGCCTGGCTGCTCTGCACCTGCAGGTGGAGCTGGAGAAGCGGTTCAAGGAGATCCGGCAGCGGGGGCGGCGGCTGGAAGAGGTCCTGCCGCGGCGCATCAGCTCAGAGGAGCAGCGTGAGGTGCTGAGCTTGCTCTGCAAAGTGCACGAACTGGAGATTGAGAACACAGAGATGCAGTCCAGCGCCTTGCTCAAGGACAACGTCATCCGCCACAAGAACTACGTGGTGCGGCGCTTTGAGCAACACCGCAGCCTCTGTGACCGGATCATCCAGCAGCAGCGACAGATCATCCACGGTACAGGGCCACCGCACCCTAAGCCTAGCTAGTGGGGACCCTGGGAGGGCCAGGCGGCCCTGCAAGGCCCTGGACATCTTCTGCAGCTGGTGCCATGTTGTCAGCGCCATGACAAGGCCATGTCACAGTGCTCTGGCTGGGCAGTGGGAGTCCATGGCACAAGGGGATGCTGTCATGTCATGACGTGACCCAGCTGGGTTGCCTTGAGACAGGCTGTCATGATGAGGTCACATCAGAAGGTCATCCAGCTAATGGCAGCCTCCCTAACATGCAAGATCTGACCTGGCATGAGCCCCTCTCCCCTAGAGGTTTGCCTGTGGCCCAAAGACCTGTGTGTCAGGACTAATGCTGGGCGGTTCCTGTGTGGGGTTTGGGGGATGCTCTTGTGAGTTGCCAAGTTCCAAAGGGGCAGCCATGTTAGTCTAGTTCAGTAAAACAAACAAGGAGTCCCGTGGCACTTAAAGCCTAACAATTTATTTACCGCATGAGCTTTTTCTCCCATGAAAGCTCATGCAATAAATAAATTTGTTACTCTTTTAAGTGCCACAAGACTCCTTGTTTGTTTCCCCTAAGTCTGTGACACCCCCACCTACCCCTTTGCCTGGCAGAATATCACCTCTCAGTCCCCCACCACCTGGAGGAGCTGTATGAAATCTACCTGCGGGAACTGGAGGAAGGTAGCCTGGACCAAATCACCAGCCTGGATCGCTTGGCCACCAAAGCCCTGAAGGTACCTCTAGGGGAGGGGCCAGTGGGGGATGCTGGTCTTGGCTTGCACCATCCTGGGTCAGGGCATTGCTCAGCCCCTTGGAAACAAGATCCCTGCGTACTCTCGGGGTCCTCGCAGATCTGGGCACAGCAAGCAGTAAGCATCTCCAATCCAGCTAAAGTGAGTGCTGCTTCCAGCCCCAGCTGTTCTCCCTGGGGAGCTGGTAGGACCTGAGGGTCGGGAGGAGACAGGACAGTTGGGACAGAGACGAGCAGGGCAGTCAGAGAGCGAGGTAATTTCCCAGAGGAGGGGCTGGAGCTCCAGTGCTTGTGTTGGGGGCTCAGTCTGGAGTTCCCTCTAACCTCAAAGGGGCAGTTCACCCACGAGTGGTGGGCTGTGTTCCACAGTGTCCCCCGGGGGGATGCCTTGGAAACTGCAGGGCAGCTGAGCTGGGCTGGGTGTAACGCCAGCTGATTCCCCACAGGACCAGTCTCTGCCCAAGATCCCCCAGCTCCCGGCTGCAGAGAGCGCCCTGGACTCCGACCAGGAGAGCGTGAGGACGCTGGGCTCAGAGCACCAGCCACTGGCACGGCGCGACTCCCGCCGGCATGTCTTGCCGCCCCTCGTGCTGGAGGCAGAGAGGTAGGGCCTGGCCCACAAGGAGGCTTCCAGCCCAGGGAGATTCCAGTGCCCGGGGTGGTGGTGATGGTCTGTATTTTAAGACCAGCCTCTGGGTTCTGGCTGCCTGTGTGTCCTGGGCAAGGTGTTAGTGAGACAAAAGGCCAGACGCTGGGGGCCACGGGTGAGCAGAGAGGAGACTGCCAGCCAGGCTTCCCACTCAGCCAGCCCCAAAAAGAAAGAGCAGGGGTTTAAAATGCCACATTCAGAGCCAAGAAACCTCCTTGTTACCCTTCGGTCACAGCAATTCACTGGTGTGTGGGGCTAGTAGGGGCGGTTCCTGAGGGAAAAAAAAAAACAGGTGCTGCCCAGCTGGGATGTTCTGGTTTCTTTACAAAATGCCGCTCTTCCCCCAAGCACAGCAGGCAGCTTCCTGGCTCAAAACCGCCACTTTCCCCCTCCAGTCGTCTCTGTGCCCAAGTAGTTTGGTCTTTCTGCTCCTCTCGGACCACGCCACTGCTTCCCTCAGCGTGGCTTGGTTCCGACCTGCCAGGCAGCAATGCCCATGTTTGCTGTCGCCTTTGCCGGACACAAGGGCTTGTCTGCTGATCCTGCTGTCAGGCACCTGGCAGGCAGCTTTCACACGTCCAGGATCATCTTTGGATCCAAGTCTCTCCTGGTGGGAGCCATGAGCAGCTCTCAATATAATGTCCTGTGCGTGTGAGTTCAGTGGCCCTGCTTATTCCTTGCCATGTCTCCACTCTGGATGTAACAGGTGCCTTGCTTTTCCCTCCCCAGCAGTGACCAGGTGTTCAGAACCAGCCCTCGGGCACGGCAGATCAAGAATTCAGCTGTGCTGACCCCGCCCCCGATCCACATGAATGGCATGGTGACCCAAGAGGTGTGTGGGGCAGCTTGGGAATGGCCTTGGCATGGGAGGTGCCAGTAAGCTAGGCATGGATGCACTTACATGAGAGGCAGCATTGACTAGTTACTAGTGGCTGGAGCGTGGAACAGAGCCAGGAATGGGCAAATCACTGTGCCTCAGTTTCTCCTTTGTCAGTCTGGATTCGTCATCCCAGCAGCTGTTTGGGGCAGGAGCTGCAACTCTCTGTCTCCATGCAGTGCCTGGCCCCCACAGATTGCCGGGGGGCGGGGAGGTGTAACAAAAGAAGCGTTTGTGCTGTCAGAAATCAAATGGGAACTGCACTTGATTTTTTTCTTGCTCCCTGGCATCTGCTGGGCTTTGCTCCAGTTTTACCCTGGGCAGGGCTGAGCGTGCAGCACACTTGGTCCCGTTGCTGGGGCTCTGGCCAGCCATATCCCAGGCCCAGCAGGCAGGCAGTGAGCTCGGAGCCGAGGCCAGATTCACTTACCCTGCATCTCTCCCCCAGAACCCGCCCCGAGGCAGCCTGGGCAGCCTGGAGAGCCACCACAACTCCTCCCCAGACAGCGGCGAGAACGGCTCGGACATCGTCCTGGCACACAGAGGTGAGGCACGCTTGGTGCAGGACAGGACCTGGGTGCTCCATCGTCACCTCCTCTGGGGCAGGGAAGGAGCATGGCAGTGCTAAGACAGTCTAGTGTACAGCCACCCAAGCCCTGAAAGCTGGGGGCTTCTGGGAAGCGCAGAGGCAGGAGATGCCTCCTGTATGCTGACCCAGCCCTAGGACACCCTGGGGTTCTGTTTGGGGCAGGGTAGGTTCCCATCCCCAGACTGTGGGGAGATCAGAGGCTGGGCATGGAGGCTCAGGCCCACACACTGCAGCCTGGCCCAGGCAATTGGCCTTTTAACTCCACGACTAGTCGCCCCTGCTCAGAGCCATGGAGCCAGTGCAGAGTAGAGGGTAGCCTGTGCTCCCCATCCCACCCAAAATCGGCTCAGAGAGCCCTCGGGAGGCAAGGCACCTTTCCCCGCAGACGTTAGTGGCCAGCAGGCCCAGGGAGAGGAAAGCTGAAGGCATGGTGCCTCACTTTGAGGATCCAGGTGCGGAGGGGCTGGTGGGATCTGGGAGGGGCCAAATGGCCCCAAATCTGGCCCCTGTGTCTTGCAGGGGAGGCCTCCTCAGCCAGCCCAGCCCCCTCCCTCTCCTGGCTCTCTGACACTGGAGCCTGCTCTTGCAGAGCGCAAGGAGATCCAGAGTGACACCAAGAGCATCGCGGTGAAGGCTGCCCGGCGCCGTTCCCGGGTGCTGGAGGGTGACCGGCTGCACCTGCTGGAGCCCACCAAGGAGCGGAGCAGTTTGTCGCTGCTTTCCCTGAGTGAGGGCGAAGAGCCCCTCTTCCCAGAGACCCCCGCCTCCCGGCGCCCACCGAGCCCCAGCCTCCAGCATGCGGCCAGCGAAGACAACCTGTCCAGCAGCACTGGAGAGACAGCCTTGCGGGCCAAGGGTCCCCACCCCAGCCACTCCCCTGGCCCCTGGCTCCGGGGACACAAGAAGGGCAGCAAGAAGCTGGAGAAGAGGGAGGAGTCGCTAGATGGCAAAAGGCGGAAGCGACGATCCAGATCCTTCGAGGTCACCGGCCACGGGGTACGCGCTGGCCCTGCCAATGGGATCAGCCATGGAGGGGCTGGGGCAGGGAGAAGGCCAAGGGGTGCTCCAGCAGAGTCTGTCTGCAAGCAGCCCCACAGCAGGCATGCTTGCAGAGCGCGTCTAAGTGTGCCAGCTCCTCAGGGGAGGGATTGGAGCTATGTGTTTGGGGGTAGGGGGGTCTCACCTGCAGGGCCCTCTGAGGCAGGAGCAGCTGCAAGGGAAGCAGGGATGAGCAAGCGTCTTCAACCCAATCCGCTGGTGGGTCTCACAGTGGCACATTGCGTGCTGGGCTAGTTCACGGGGCCGGGCTGTAATGCTGGATACCAGGTTCCAGGCGTTGGATCCAGGTCCAAATGCAGGGGGCACACCTGGAGGGCTGCTGGCACATCACTGAGCTGCCTGCTTGGCCCCCCCATCTGAGCCACCATGACCACCTGTTCGTCCTCCCCTTCCTGCAGTTCTCTGGACTGAAGACCAATGTAAGCCGGTGCCGGCTCCCCGAGAGCAGTTCGGAGCACAAGATCCTGGGTGGGGTGCAGCCAATGCCGAACCCCCGGGTGACAGGCAAAACCGCACTGCGTCTGGCCAAAGTGAGGCTTCCCCTCAATCAGCAGGGAGGTGAGTGAGCCTTGGGCAGCCCTTCCACTCTGTTCCTTGGCCGCACGGTGCTGCCAGGGTGGCCCCCTCTGTGTCATGCTGTGGCCCCCAGGCATGGGACCAGCCTCCCTGGTGTCCCGGCCCCTATTGCTCGTGCAGGGTGCCTGTCTTGCTGGAGCTGGGCCCCTGTTGGCCCCTCCCTGCTCAGGCTCCAGAGCCTTCTGCTAGCCACACTGTGCCCACTGACACCACCCGCACCTTGGTCCCCCACCAGGCTTGTGGGCAGCAAAAGCCCCAGTTGCCGCCTGTCCAATCCCTCTCCCCCTGGCCGTGCCGTGTCCCCAGCCAGGCCCTGCCCCTCTCTCAGGGAGACCCTGGTGCACTCTGACTGCTTCTGCTTCTGGCACTGCAGAGCCGGGGCACCACCAAGCACCTGATTCCTCAGTTCCCCCTTCCTTGGTGCCTTCTGGGCCTTGCTAGGTCTCCCCAGCCCAGGAGGCCCTTGATGTCATTTCCCTGGTGCATCTTTCTGGTCCATGACTTTTGGCTGCTACCAGCCGCTTTGCCCACCGCCAGTGAGGGCTCATCATGCTGCCTCCTAGTCTGCACTGAGGTTACCACTCGTTTTGAGGAACTGCTGCAAAACAGGGCCGGGGCTGAACTCCGCTTTGCAAACTGCTTCTGTTTGTTTCCATCTCCCTCAGGTCCAGGGGACCCGGCATCTCTCCCATTCTCCCATCCCAGTGGCTTGAAGAAAGGCTCCCAGTCCAGCCAGCGCCCCCGCCTGCATTACGTTGTGGTGAACAGCACCAGCACTTTCCCCAAGGAGGGCCGGAGCCGGAGATGCTGACAGGGTGGTCGGTAGAGGAGTGACTGGGGAGGTGTTGGCCTGGCAGGACTGTTCTGGGTGCTGGGGCAGCAGGCAGACTGGACCCAAGGGAGCAGTTGTGTGCAGGACTGGTGCTTGGAGGTGCCAACATGGCCCTTGTGGATGGAAGATTCTCTCCCTCCTCCTGGTACCCCAGCAGCCCTCACCATACAGACACTCACCACCCCTTCATCTGCCCGTCCATTTCCAGGACATGGAGCACTGGACTGTTCTGTCCATCTCGCCGAGGGCCAGCAACTGGGGCTGCCATTTGCTCCCCTGAAGAGCCACTTGGCTTCTGTTGTGGGGCAGGTGGGGGCAGTGGAGACCTGGGCATCTAACTGACCTAGCCTACCTGCTGCTCCAGGCCCAGTTCACTGCCCTGGGGCCTCTTTGGACAGCTGCTGTCACTGGCCCTGCCAGCTAACCCCCAGTGCCAGCTGCATTTTCCCCGTGGGGGCTCCATACAGTGGGTCGAGGAGCCACAGGACTAATGCTCGACCTGCTCTGCCAGGCTCGGCTTTCCAAGCTGCACATCTCTCCTTTGCTCCCTAGGGGCTACAGCTCCCAACCACACTCAGCACCCACCCCTGCTGGCAGAGCAGCAGCAGGATTGGCCAGTTGCAAAGGGAGCATGGCTGGAAAGTTAATGGCTGTGAATCTGCCTGGGGGCATTCTGGCTTCTCCCCACATTGAACGGGGCCCCAGTGTCAGTGCCAGAACTAGGTATTTTGGCACCCAGGGTGCGCCTGGAGCAAGCAGCATGAAACGCACCCTCAAATCAAGCAGTGAAACAGGAGCCGCTCAATACCACGCCCAGGGCAAAGCCCCAGTCACCCCGCCCTAGTTACAGCCCTGCCCAAGGTGCATGTGCACCCTAAGCAGGAAATTCTGGGCCTCTGCTCCCTCCCCCCATGGCTGAGGACTGTCTGCAAGGGTCGGGTGCCCTCTGAGTGGTCTTCCCTCCAGCGCTTGGGGTGGGTGGAGGCAGGGAGGGAATCTCTCTGGCATGACAAGCAAGCTGGATGCATGTGGGTGGACCCTGGTGTTGGCTTGTTTATGTTGCTAGGGTCTGATCCCAAACTAGCACACCCAACAAGGCCTGCAGCGCTCAGGATCAAGCGCTTGTGTTGCAGTGAATCCAGCACAGGATTCCAGCCAGGCCTGGGATCCCCGAAGCAAAGGTACTGGGGGACTCGTTACTGGGCACCAATCCAAGGACCCTCAGCACCCGCCTGGTGCCTGGGTCTGGCCCATTGACTGTGAGGGTGCAGGAGCTGCACAAGGCTGTATGTATTTCTACGGATCCTGAACCCAGGGGTTTTTAACATGGCAATGCTGTTTTTTATTCCTCTTGTTAAAGGTAAATTAAAAGGTGATTTATTGAGATTCTACAGCCTGGCCACATTGCGGTTCTGTGGCGTCTCATTACTCGTTTGCCTTGAGTTTGGGGAGACTGACTTGAGTACGCAGTTCATGCATGGTCTGAGGGCAAACCCAGCAGGGGACTAGTCAATGTTCCCTCTAATTTTTTGTAGGCGGTGTGTGCAAAAAATTATCTTTGTGTGTGCAAAATATTTCTTTGTGTGCACTATTATTAGCACTGTTGAATTTTTTTGTGCACACTTTATTTTGTTGCATGCGCAGGTTTCACGACCTGTGTGTGTGCACACATTCAGCTTAGCGGGAACAGTGGAACTAGCCATGTGTGCTGGTCCAGACTCTGCCACTAACTGACACTGCAACTTGGACGAGTCATTTCACTCTGCAGAGCCGTGGTTGGCCACTGATCCTATCTCTCTGTCGCTCAGGGCTGGATTTGCTGGTGATCTCAAAGCTCTGAGTATAAAGGGTTCATGCCAAGTGTTGCCTGTTAGAAGCATGTTGCAGATGTGGCTCCGGAGGTTAAGGTTGGTCCAAAAAGCCCTTGGTTATAAACAGCCTCTTGGCTTCTGACAGTGGACAAGTTATCAACAAAACCATCTGTTTGTCTTTTATTAACCCTTTGGAAAGATGCCTGAACCCCCAGCCTGGCCTGTTCCCATCTGCCCGGTGCTTGGTGAGCCTGCCCTACTAATGTCCATTGAGATAACTGGGACCAGTCTGCAATTTGTTCTCCGTGGAACTTCTGCTGCTGGGAACTGAATGGAAGCGATGGGCTGCAAGCAGGAGTCACAGGGGGAAGCTCTCTGGCCTGTATTAGGCAGGTCAGACTGGAGCATGATAGTCCCGTCCGGCTTTTGGACGTGGGTCACCCTGCTGCCTGCTGGGAGCCACATTTCAGGCCTATGTGTCTGATAGAGGGAATGTCTGCATTGCTACAAGAAAGTTGCAAACATCCCCTCAGAAAGCAGTACCTCCCAGCAGCTTTGTTTCTACTTTTTATTTGGAAGTTGGTGCAAGAGGCATGTGTCCTGGCGCATCTGGGCATTGCCTGGGAGGCAAAGAGAAGCAGCCAGTGTCTGTCCATCTGTCAGGTCCCTGGGAGGAAGAGAGGAGAACCTAGCATGTGCTGGGAGCTCCCAGCACCAGGTGCGCCCCCCCCCCGCCATGATGTGTGCCAGCAGGATCAAGGGAGCTAGGTCTAAGGAATATGCACAAGCCAAGTGTGCACAGAAATGGGAGGCTGTTTAGGGGTGAATCCCACCTGGGGCACACTCTGAATTCCCTTGACCAGCTCAGCTACCCCTGCCAAGCCCTGCTCTAGCACTGCCAGGCTGGGATGTGGGGTGACTAGCCAGTGATGGGCAAACAGGTAAGAGTGTTGGGTAGGGATCAGGCCGGCGGCTCTCACCAATGGTCTGGTTCCCCAGTGGAACGAGCCCTAACCCTCTCCAAGTGCCTGCTCAAGGCCTCGAGTGACAATGTGCATCAGACCCATGGGGGCACACAGCAAAAGACAGAACTTGCTTTAGAAAGGTGGCAGGGAGGTTGGATTGCAAAGGGAGAAGACCAGGAGCTAGATTTTCACTGGGCATTGCCTCTTCCTTTGCCTGCATCTGTGGGTTACAACCCTCCCAGCACTCCAAGAGCCCGGCCTGGGGGAGATGTGGCATCATGGTCGTCTGCCTGGCCTGACGGGGCCGTGGCATCAGAAGGGGTGGAGCTGCTGTGGAAAAACCTTGCTGCTTGAATTTCACTTCTACCTAGGAAAACTCCCAAGCCCCAGGTGTGTTGCCTGGCAGTTCTCTGTTTCGGGCACAGGCCGATTGCCCCCAGAGTCCAGTCTGCCGGGGTCGACCCCATCAGCCAGGTCTCATCCAACAGCAGTTGGGCACCGGTTTCCTGCCTGGCTACTTCTTCACCTTGATCAGTGAGTGGTACACAGGTTTGATGATGAGGTGCAGGTGGAGCGCGTTGTCGATCAGGTACTCAGAGGTGCGTTTCTGCAGGTCAGCATGTGCCAGAAAATCGGCCACCTCCTCTGTGCTCTGATGGAAGCTATAGGCATGTTTCACGAAGATCCGCCCCTGCTGCCGCACCCCCACCAGCACCGTCTTCTGGAAGCTGACGCCGGCAAAGTCAGAGCTGGTCATGGCCGGGGTGATCACCAGCCGGGGCCGCCCGTCTTCGAGGCGGACAGACTGGATGGCGCCGGAGACAGAGTCCGAGTAGACGGGGCGCAGGCTGACGGGCAGCCAGCGTGGGGAGAAGAGGACATTCCAGGTGACCCTCTTGCTGGTGTCGTGATTGCTGGGGCCCAGCTGGGTCTGGAAGCTGGTGCTGCGGTCATCGCGGGCTGGGTTGTTGATGACCCACTGGGAACCCCAGGCACTGGAGAGGTAGTTGCGGGGCAGAAACATGCTGCAGTTGAGGTCATAGTACTTGGCAAAGTGGATGGGGGAGGCTGAGTGGAACTGGAAGGCCTGGAAGAGCAGGTCCTGCACAGCGGTGTAGTACCGCCCTAGCACCGCTGACTGCTTCTGCAAGTGGAACAGGTGGCTGGGGGGGATCATGGGGTAGCGGATAGAGCGCAGCAGCTTCTCTGCCACAGGGTCTTCGAGCTGCCTGCGGCCCAGCCACTCCTCGACGGCACTGTACAGCTCCAGCTCACTCTGTAGCACCAGGTCGGAGCGCTCCAGGAGCAGCGCCAGCAGCTCCACGCTCACTGTGGCCCACTCAGCGCTGCCCATCACGGCCGACAGGTTCCAGGCCAGGAACTGCAGGCAGCTCTCCTGCAAAGCCACATCACCGATCTTCACTGCGTAGTGGTACCAGCCGACCACGTGGCCCTGGCTGGACTCACTGGCCAGGTGGCTCTTCATGTACTCGGCCACCCCGCGCTGGAGTGTGGAAACACGGTATTTGCTAGCGAGCCGGTGCATGGGGACGGCTTGGTGCAACAGGATGGAGATCTCTCCACAGTACAGGTACCTGGGCACAAAGAGTGATGCACCAACAGCATGAGTCTTCCTGCACCTAGCGGGGAAGGGCAGCTCCGCCAGTGCCCCTTGTTCTCAACCCTGCAGCACCTTGCTAGCCCAGCCCTAGGGCTCCACTCTGACTGACCAGCTGGTGTGCTTTTGTGTGGTGCACAAATGGGGCAGAAGGGGACATAACCGTACGGCTCCCCTCTGAGGGCCTGAGGGCAGTTGCCTGGTGGTGCTTATGGGCCTCATACCCCCTGTCCCCATTCTTCTCATCCCCTCTCAGCCAGTATTTCCCTGCCTTCCTCTGTGGCTGGCGTGGCCCCGTCCAGCTCTCCACACTCCAACCTGTCTCTGGACAGGGGCGTGGAAGCTCATGGTTTGGTCCCATTTGTGATGAGGTTCTCCCTCCCCAGCTTGCCATGGGCGATCAGAGCCCCCCAACCTCCTCCACCTGCCCACGATGGTCGGAGACCCTGGAGCCAACCCCCCACCTGATGAACTTCTCAAAGACAGCAGCGCTGTCGGCTGGCTCTTGGAGCGTCACCACAGTCTGGTTGTGCAGGAGGCTGCTGAAGGCCTCACTCTGCAGGGCAAGCAGCAGCTGGTGGGCATGGAAGACCTTGACTTCATCAGAGCCAGCCGTGCGCACCCGCAGCGTGGCATCGCTCGCATTGCCGTTCCGCAGCAGCTCCTGCAGTCGGTGGATCAGTGCCAGCGAGTGGTTAATGGTGGCCACGGCAGCCTCACCGCTGAGATCGGCTTTCTGGGCTGGGGGAGGGAAAACAGAGGAACTGAGCTGTAGCACATGTGGGCTGGATAGGACAGCAGATGCCACCATCTACTGGAGATAAGGGCTCCCCCGCAGCAGGTGGGAAGAAAGCTGGGAATTCATCCAGCCACTACCCTGCCCCATGGAGAGGATCCTGATGGCAGCGCCCACAAAGTGCTGGGGAGACCCTTCCATTTGCGAGTCTTGGTCTGGTTCCCAGCTGGTCCTGGTCACAGGCCCTGCTGCTGGCACCAGCCAGGACCTCTCAGGGCACAGGGGAAGGCGAATGCCATCTGTGGATGATATTGCACTGCAAAGTGTCTCTGCCCTGCCCCCTGATGACTTGTGACAAAGAGGAGGTATCTTTGGGCTTTTCATCATGCACTGTGTGTGCCTCAGTTTCCCCATATATATGTATACTGGTGATGGGCCATGGGCGTGCGACCATTGCAGAGACCACTAGATAGAGGCCAGATGGGCCTTCCACAACCGCACGAACACAGACCTGGCCAGGACCCCCTGCCTTGGCCCAACCAGTTACAACAGGTTGTGGAAGGTGGAAACCTAGAGGATTGGCCCCTAACCCAGGGAAGAAGACAGATGACTAGAGATGGGCAAAGGGATGACTCTTGGTGGGGGGACAGGCTTCCTGGAAGGGACAGCCAGTGCCCTGTGCAGGGGCATCACTGACCCAAAAAGCATTCAGGGCACAGGCCCTGCCCCCTGACATCTGCCCCCCCCCACCTGACACCAGTAGCCCCAATCTGCCCCCCCGCCAAGCTCAATCCGGTCCACTGCCGCCAGCCTATGTGACATTTCCCAAGAGCAAAGACCAAGGATGGTTGCCCAGGTGGTCACTGCTGTGACCCCTAATTTAGTTGCTAGTGAAGCCTGTCTATGCTAGGATCCTGAGATCTAGTAAACCCTCCTGATGCCCAAGGTGGCTGTGAATCACTTCAGACTGCAAGGCAGATGCGTGGGTTTTGGGGGGTGTGGACAAGCTCCCAGAGGCCCAGCCAGGCAGCCCCCCAGGAGGAGCTCTGGTGGAGCAAGGATGCTGACTGGACTCTCTGGGAAAAGAGTCAGGCAGAGGCTGCAATGGTGTGCGGAAACCCGAGGGACAGACTCCGAAGCCCCACAACTGCTGCCTGGCTGTGTCCCAAGCATGGCTCCTGTGGGAATCTGTCATGCTGCTGAAGGGCCAGGTGAGCTCAAGTAGCTCCTGGGAGATCAGAGTATCATGTGCAGAAAGGGAGAGCCTGGGTGCAAATGGAGCTGGGCTAGGCCACGAGGGCAGACTGGCCAGCCAGCAAAGCACTGAATGGTCTTCAGTCCCGGAGTGAGGGCTGCTTGACTCCGGCACTCTGGGTCCATTCCCTGCCCCCAGGATCGCCTGCTTGCTCTGCTGGGACCTGCCTTGCAAAAAGAAACAAATCGAGCAGCTGTCTGTTCCCAGCAGACTCTGCCCCACATTTGGCTGGCCACCTGCCCCAGGGAGCACCATGTACATTTCTGCTGCCCCTCAGTTCCTACTGCCTGGGGTGGGGAGGGGCAGCCCAGATGCCTGCGTCCCCAGAGGAGAGTCCAGCTGGTGCCAGAGGTTCCCAAGGCCCTGGCTATTGGAGCATGGATTTGCTAAACCCGGGGAGCTGGCTCCCAGCCCCACTGACTGATTCACAGCTCACAGCCTGTCATTAACTCAATGAAAACGCTGCCGCTTTGCTGACAGGCTGAAACAAACCCTGCTGCCCAGCCAACTTTAACTTCTCTCATTTCCAGCAGCTTTGTGCTACCAGCTGCTCAGCCATGGACCCTCGCCGCTTTCATCCCTCCCCAAGGGTGAAAACCAAGGAGACACGGCCATCAGGGGGATGGCACTGCTGCTTCTGCTTCTGGCAAACTCCCATGGTTTGTGGCTCCATCCTGACAAGGCATCAGTGGCTGGGTTTGCAGCTCTTACCTGGCCTCAAAAAATATCCTGGCTCAAATGGCCCCTCATTTGGGCATGATTGATCCTTGAATGCCAGCAGCGGAGCCTGGTGGGATTTGTGCCTTCGGCCAGATGCCGAGCCCCATGGCACTGGTCTACACAGTGGGCACAATTGCCTTCACTTCTCTGGAGCCAGCCGTTTGTACCCATGGTGAAATTGGCCCGCTAGGATAGCTCCGAAATCCATGTCTTCCATGGTTTATCCTGTGGATTACCCTTCCCTGCTCAGACAAGCTCCCTGCTAAGCCAAGATTAGGAGCTAGATACGGAGCCCAAGCCAACCCGGAGGGCAGGGGCCCCGGACATTCATCCTGGCTTGGGTGTGGGTCCCAATCGGCACCAATGGGCCCCACTGGGGTGCAGTCCTGGCTGAGAGCTGAACCAGAGCAGCAGTTTCACAGTCACAGTGGATGCCCCTCGGAGGGCTGGGGGGCCAGCACTGCCTGGCACTGTGTCCAGCTAGCTGTGCCCTTTTCCCCAACTCATCTGTGCTGCCCCAGTCTGGCCCCCACAACTGCAAGGTCCTGACCACACCCCAAAGAACACAACCCACCTCCCACTTCAGTCCCCACCGATGTCCCCAAAGCGTGGCCAGCTCTTACCTGCTTGGACAGGGAGCAAGAGCAGCAGGAGCGTGGCCCAGCAGCAGCCCACTGGCCGGGGCGCAGCCAGCCTGCCCCCCGTCAGCCTGGCCATGGGGCGAAGGGAATCAGCCAGGCACTGAGCAGAGATGCACCTCCCTGGCTCTTTATGTAGGCCAGGGACACTGACCCGCCCAGCCCCACGCCATTGATTGGTGGAAACGGACCACAGCTGTTACCAAGGAAACCCCTTAGATGGGGAATTGATTCCTTTTCAGCACCGTGGCGTGCGCCCGCTGGCGGATTGTCTCTGGGACGCCCCCCCCCCCCCACCGGCCTATGCAAAGGAGCTCAGGCCACAAAGCCCCCAACGTGTGTTCCCACTTGGGCCATTGTCTGCTCTGGCCAGGCATCCCTGGGAGAGGCAGGGGCATTTGGCTCAACTGGAGCCAGTAGACTCACTCCTGATTTACACCAGGAGTAGGAGGAATCAGGTTTCCAGTCTGGTGCCATGTGGCACTCTGCTCCTGCGGCCCGTAAGTGCTGCCCGTCATTGCATCCTTCACATGCCAACCCAGCTCTGCCCTGTGCCACAGCCCATAGTACTAACGGTTATCCTTGATTTGAATCGGCCTTAACGCACCCCTCGCTGCAGGCTCCAGGCCCCACAGCTCTTGCTCCCCAAGATCCTCCAAGTGCTTTGTGAGCAGTAAAGGACCATCCCTCCCAGGCCTCTCCCACCTGGGAAGTGGCTCCACTCTCAGCCTCTGATGCAGACAGGGACCGAGGTGCATGGGAGGAAGGAAAAGTGAGGGTGCTTTTCTGACCCTAATGGCACATTGGGGGTGATGTGGCACTGGGGAGGAGTTTCCTCTGAGCTGGCATTGGGGCGAGAGGCGCCGGCATGATCACAACAGGGGAACCATGAGGCTGGCTTGTGGGAGCAGTGAGATGAGGGTCTCATCTGGGGCTAGTAAAGGATCATGCAAACTGGGCTCTTCATTGCATGCCCAGAGGCTGGTGGGGATGGATGCTGAAGCAGCCTGATGCCAGCCTGCACAAGAAATGGGCACTCACCCCTGCAGGCACAAGTTGCTTGGGCCTGCCTGTGCATGAGCCATGGTGCAGTGGGAGCTGCTGAAGGTTGGGCACATGGTGAGTGGCAGCAGGACATTGATTGCGTGTCCTTGCAGCAGCCACAACAGTGCCGCTCTCTCCCTGGCACCAGGGTGGGCAGTTTGGTGGCTAAGTGGAAAGCCCAGTGTGCTCTCAGTCTGGTGTCTGCTGACCAGATGTCTACAGAGCCACGGCACTTCACCCCCCCCTCCAGCCATCACAGCTAGCTGTCCCCTACAAGCCTGGCTTCATCTTCTCCACCCCACCCCACCCCTGGCAAGGAGCCTATTCTCCACCCTCTCTACACTGGGGGTCACGCACGGCGCCATCAGTGGGGTAACAGGACAGAGCCTTCTGGCCGTACTTTGTCCACAAATCTTCTAGAGCCACATAATGAATTGGGATCAATTTACCCAGCGGGGGTGTTGTCTGAACAGGGAGAAGGACTTGGGGGAGGTGGTGCCCACCTCCCACCCCGATTAGTTACATGTATTACATTTGCAAGCCAAGGACTTGTGTCGGATGCTGCCTGAATACAGAGGGGACAGTCATGGCCCCAGAGAGTATTCAGGACAGACAGACAGATGGGCAGCGTAGTGTCATCGATTGTAAGGCCAGAATGCAAGGGTTGGGCTCATCTCCTTGGCTCTCCTATGTCACGCAGGGCACAGACCCTCCCCAAACCGACCCGTGAGAAAACAGCCCATCTTCCTTTCAGAATCGTCTGCAATGGAGACCCCCCCCCCCAACTCTTGGCAAATTGTTCCAATGGTTAATTACTCACTGCTAAAAATGCGCACCTTATTTCCCAGCTGAATTGTCTAGCTTCAGCTTCCACCTGATGGATTGTGCGAGACCTTTGTCTGCTAGACCAAGCAGCCTCTTATCAAATAGGTATGTACCGCCAGTGAGCAATTCCCCCCCCCACCCTTTACCATCTTATTGGTAAGATAAATTGATTGACTCCTCACAGTTGTCACTAAAGGCAGGTTTTCTGACTTTAATCGTCCTCCTGGCTCTTCTCCGAACCCTCCCAGTTATCAACATCCTTCTTGCACTGGGAGCGCCAAAAGAGGCCACAGGATTCCAACAGCCATCGCCCAAGTGCCAAATATGAATGGAAAATTACCCCTTCCACCACCTCGAGATTCCTGTTTACACAGCCCAGGGCCACGTTAGCCCATTTGGCTACAGCATCATAGTGGGAGCTCACAGTCGGCTGAGTTCACCAGGAGCCCTAAACCTTTTTCAGAGTCCCTGCTTCCCAAGGTAGAGTCCCCCAGTCAGAGATCATGCCCTGTGTATTTGGTCCCAGTTGCAAACCTTTACATTTCTCTGTAGTAAAACACACATTGTTTGCTTGTGCCCATTTTACCAAGCAATACTAGATCACTCTGCACCAATGCCCTGTCCTCTCCATTATTTAGTCCTCTCCCAATTTCTGAATCATCTGCAAACTGCATTGGTGGTGATTTTACATTTTCTCCTAGGTCGTTGGTAAAAAGTGAAACAGTAAAGGGCCGAGAACCAACCCATGTGGGACCCCGCTGGAAAAACACCAGCTTCGTGGCAATTTTCTGCTCCCGGCTACACACTGAGGCCTGTCAGGTAGGTGGCTATTAACCTGTTTCATGTGTGCCTTCATTCTAGTTTTTTAGGCAACATGGTTCTGCCCATTTTACAGAAGGGTGGACTGAGGCCTGGGGCAGTGGAGGGATGGGGCCGAGGTCACATAGGGAGTCTGTGGCAGAGCCCAGCACCTGGTAGTCTAGAGCTCTGGCCCAGTATTTTATCCACACTTCCTCCCTGTCTATGGAGTTGGGCCTTTTCTCTCTCAAGATGCTTCTGCTTTGCCCAGCAGGGCCAGTAAAATGTGACTTTGCTGGAATCACCTTGCACTGGGGCAGGGGAGGTGCCCGGGAGACGAGAGACAGCAGCTTCAGTGGTGTGTCTTTTTGCACACACCACCACCCCTGGCCCCAGGACACTGCGCTTATAGATGCTGTGACCTTCATCGCTTGTGAGCTGAGGTGGGGAATATTGGCCCATTCATTCCCATGTATCGAGTATCTGTCTGGGCTGATGGGATTAGAGCTGGCATCTGCTCCAGCGCGGCTTTGGTAGGAAGTTGCCAAGTGAAGTGGAAAACGCCGTCCGGCTGGTGCACACTTCACGCCTGGCTCTGCTGCCCGCTCACTCCCCCTTCCTGTCCCTCCCCTTGCTGGCCAGCGGCCAGTTGTTTTCCCAGATCAGTGACAGAAGACAATAGAGCCCCTGGCCAGCCGGGGTGGCCCCCTCCTCTCCTCTCCTCCACACAGCATGAACACAATGGCTCTGCCAGGCCTGCCCAGAGCTCACCCACCCCCCAGTGCTACCCAGCCGATTTCACCCAGCCCTGACTTTTAGAGGGCATCCCCCATCTTACAAAGCCATTAAAGAACCCAGGTCGTAGAAACCCCTGCAGCTCCAGCCAGGCTCCATGCTCGCTGGATGATCCCCCTGTGGCTCTGTTGCTCTTCTCCAGCCCCCAACCAAAGTGATTGGGTGCTGCCAAGGGTGCCATGTGCCACCCCAGAGGCAGCCAAACCCCCTGCGACAAGCCGCAGACAAATCTTAGTTGCAGTTAGGTGGTGAGGGGCCCCAGCAAGTCCTGGACGTAACAGGATTCCCTCTCCAACAGGCAATATAGCAGCCTTCAAAACTGAGCTCACTAAGATTATGGAGGGGATGGTATGATGGGATGGCCTACTTTGGAAATCGACTGCTATTTGATCTATGGCTACTGGTCGATTTGACAGTGGCCTAAGAAGGGAGGGTAGATGCGGTGGGTTCTGAGTTATTGCAGAGAATTCTTCCTCCCGTGACTGGCTGTTCAGACTTGCCCATGTGCTCAAGGTTTAACTGGTCACTGTATTTGGGATTGGGAAGGAATTTTCCCCAAGGCTGATTGGTTAGGGCTGTGGTGGTTTTTCAGTTTCCTCTGTAGCATGGGGCATCATTCACCTGCTGGTGACTTGTCTGTACCTTAAAATCTTTAAATCATGATTTGAGGATTTTAATAACTCAATCATAGGTTAGAGGCTTATTGCTGGAGTGGGTGGGTGAGGGTCTGTGGCCTCCATTGTGCAGGAGGTCAGAATAAATGACCCCATTGGTCCTTTCTGACCTTAGTCTATGATTGACTGCCACTGGGGTGGAACGTTGCAGGATCTTCCAACCGCAAAGCTGGGAAATCCACACGGGCTCAGATGAGCCCCTTTATAAAATGCAGGGGCAGTCATGGGAGTCCCAGGGCAGAAAACAGGTCGGATGGCTCATCCAGAGCCAGGACAGAGGTACCTGACTTGCTTTCTGCTGCATGGGGCTGGCTCAGCTCTCTAGCTCAGGCCACAGCAGCAAAGCCTCATCCAGGCACTTATGTTGCCCCACAGTTAACTATGGGGATGTGGAACCTGTCTGGTGAGATGAGGGCAGAGTGCTGGCTAGCCATGTGCACAACTGACTTGTTTCAGTTCACTGTAAACCAATTCATAATCAACTCTATACGCAGGCTGCTCAGGCCAGAAATCAACCCTTCCCACCAGCTCTCGCCACTGGCCTCTCTGACTCAGTTCTCGACTGCTCCTTTAGGTTCCCGACCGCACAGCAGCTCTCAGAGCTGGACCAGGCTGAGGAGGATCCAGGTTCTGTTCCCGTGAGTTCTGCAGGGTCTGGACACCATTAGTGCCCAGCCCAACAGCACTGGGTCATCCCACCACAACGAGGAGCCCGTGAGCCTCTCCTCTCTCTGTTGCACAGGTGGGAGCTACCCTTGGGGTACTCAGGGATCCCATGGCACCATCTGCAGGTGGAGACCCTCTGCTCCCGCCTCCAGTGTGCTCTGTACATTCAGGGTAACCCACAGGTCCACGGCACAACCTATGGGCACCAGGGTGGTTGCATGGAAAGGGCAGAAGATGAAGGGGGCCCTGGGAGCTGGATCAGGCTGCTGACTTCTCTTCCTGCTCGGGGTGATGCAGCCCCATGTGCTCCTGGCCACCTCTGTGCTCTCTACGGTGGAGCAGCCAGCACGAATCCCCCCATTAACCCTGCTCCGGCCTCACACAGCCTGTCAGCCCCAGCAGCCTTTAAGACTGTAGTTTACAGGGCTGCCAGATGTCCTGCTAGTTGTTGGCAGATGTTGTCACAGCTCCTGAGGCAGCCGGTGGCCCTGTGTGGTGAGGCAGTCTGGGCAACGGGACCCTGCTGAGCTGTTGGGGGAAGATGGATTGTTAGCACCAAAGGAAATCATGCCCAGTTTCTGTAACCCCCATGTCCTGCACTCCCCTAGTCCCCTAGGGGATAAGTGCCTACACCAGCTGCTCACTAACCAGATCAGTCCTCCAGCTCCAGCATGTGAAGCACCTGCCGATAGCATAGAAGGTCCCAGGCTCAGTTCCCCGGGAGTTGTCTTGCTGTGGCCGGGAATCGCATCGGTGCAGGGAGGAAAAGAATTGGCAATGGTCAATAACAGCTTCACAGGCAGGACCAGATCCAGCAGCCCTCATTTGCAGGAGTAAATCTGCTGCAGCCGGGGCTGGGCCTTAAATACACAAACCCTGGTTCTGGACGATGGACTGGCACAGTCATCTCAGGATGGGGGAAGAAGGTGGGACGGCAGCAGAATGGGATCAAGAGCCCAGAGCTGCCCCCTTTTGTGAGCCCCTTCTGCAGTGGAGCCAGCCTGAGGGTGCGGCAGCTCAGCCTGGCCAGTGCTGTGCTCAGGGCTGGCTCGAGGGGTTGTGGCGCCCTAAGCTGAATTTTGATTTGGGGCCCCACTCCATCTCATTCAGGGAGGTTGAAAACAGTTTTCCAAAGTGTGTAAATCTCCAGCATCTGCCTGCAAAGCTGCAGGTTGACTAACAGGGCCTGAGCCGCTAGGAAAGAATTGAAGAGGCAGGAGCCAGCCCAATCTTCAGGGGGGCTAGGCGACCCTAAGAACTGTCACCTCAAGCCATGTCTGTCTCTTGCCACACCATAGAGCCGGCCCTGGCTGCACTGTGCAGGGGTGAGGTGGTGGCTGATCATGAGTGGTGCCAGTGCATCACTCAGGTCTGCAGTAGCCAGATTTTGGTGGAGGTCCCCCTTTAGCCCAGTGCTGCAGCCCCTAAAATCCCCTGCCTTAGTCTGACCCTGGAGGGTAGGGTGTCTTTGTGGCCCTCCTCTCAGAGTCTAGCTGACTGGGCGTCAGGCTGGGATGTGTGTATTTGGCAATTGTTTTTTGTGGCTACTCTTTCAGAACCCGACACCCAGCCCAAGTGGGAGCCACCTCAGTTGCTGGAGGGAAGGGCACCGTCACAGTCCCAGCAGTGGCCTGTGGCTTGGCACCCACAAGCACCGGGCGCACCAGGAGCCCAGAGGCCGGCCAGCCAGCCCCACTCTGCAGGCCATCCCCCCGGACACCAGCCCCATTGAGTGGTAGGGTGCAGTGCATGCATCTGCCCAGCAGAGGGCACCTCAGGACCAGGGCTCACAGCCACCTGGGCACTGCCAGGGCAGGTGTGGGTAGGATGGCGATTCCCACCACTCGCTGTGCCAGTCGCGCTGGGTCAAGTTCAGGGAGCCCAGAGCTACAGCCGCTTCCCTGAGTACTAAGGGAGCCCAGCCTAGCCAGGGTGGGGTCCCCAGGGCGACATGCCAGGCTGGGATGACAGTGACAGCCAGCCTGCATCTAACATCATAGGCTTTGTCCAGCACACGGCACCAGGGAAGGGCGGGCTCTGTGCACTTGCTTTCCAGGTTGGTCAGCCTCTGACCAGGCCTCCCGCTGCAGGGGCTAACCCATCAGGTGCGACCTGGGGGTCACTGGGTCCAGAGAGCACCCTGGGGCACTCTCCCTATATGGTGCCACCATCACTGCAGCGCCAGCACATCATCGTCATCCCCAGCATTTCTCAGGGCATCCTGCTCATCTTTCTGTTCCTGCAAATCTTCAGCCACTTCAGTAGGACTGGGTAAGACTTCCCCACACCCCGCGAGTGGGGCCAGCTGGGGGCCTAACACAGCAGTTCTCAACCAATGTGTCAGGACACATTACTGTGTCACCACACAGTTGTAAGTGTGTTGCAGCAAGTCAGGGAGATAGCTGGATTTGGCCAGGCGAAGGTGGGTCGATGTGCCCTGTAGGGTGCCATATTGCAACCAGATGCATCATGACCCACAGAAGGTTAAGAACCACTGGTTAACTGGCCTAATGGGTTAATTCCATGCTTGGTTTGGGCAGCAGAAAACATGACATGAGAACGGCCAGACTAGGTCAGAGCAATGGTCCGTCTAGCCCAGCGTTCAATGCCAGGTACTTTAGAGGGCATGAACTGATAGGGCAGTTTCGAGACACCGGTTCCACTGCCCATGCCCATTCTTTGGCAGCCAGAGGATTAGGGACACCGAAGCGTGAGGTTGCATCCCTGAGCATCTTGGTTAGTAGCCATTGATAGACCTGTCCTCCCTGAACTTCTCTCATTCTTTTCTGAACCCATTTATAGTCTCGGCCTTTGCAGCATCCTCTGGCAAGGAGTCCCACAGCTTAACTGTGCATTAGGTGAAGAAATGCTTCCTTTGGTTTGTCTTAAACCTGCTACCTAGCAATTTCATCAGATAATTCCTGGTTTTCATGTTAAGGGAAGAGTTAAATGTTCGCTTTCTCCACACCAGTTATGACTCTATAGACCTCTGTTGTATCCCCCTCCATCATGTCTCTTCCAAGCACACCCAGTCTTTTTAATCTCACCTAAGGAAGCTATTCTATCCTCAAATCATTTCTGTTGTCTGTCTTTGTACTTTTGCCAATTCAGATATCTTTTTGGAGATGCGGTGACCAGAACTGCACACAGTATTCAAAGTGTTGACACAGCAGGGATTTATATGGAGGCGTTGTGACATTGACTGTCTTTTCTAATGGCTCCTGACGTAGTGTGGGCTTTTTTGACTGCTACTTCATACTGAGTGGATGTTTTTAGAGAACCAGCCACAGTGACATGATGCCAAGATCTTTCTTGAGTGGTAACAGCTAACTTAGCCCCCAACATCTTCTATGTATAGTCAGGATTGTTTTCCACCATGCCTTACTTTGCATGAATCAACACTGAATTTCATCTGCCATTTTTGTTGCCCTGACACACAGTTTTGTGAGGTCTCTTTGGAGTCTGCTTTGGATTTTACCATCTTGAGTAGCTTTGTACCATCTGCAAATTTTGCCACATCACTGTTTACCCCTTTTTCCAGATCATTTAGGAGTATGTTGAACAGTATTGGTTTCAGCACGGATCACTCACTGCCTGGGAAACACCACTGTCTACCTCTCAGTTCTGAAAACTGACCATTTATTCCTATTCTTTGCTGTCTTTTACACAGGGACTGATCCAGGGGAAGACCTTCTCTCATATCCCATGACTGCTCAATTTGTTTAAGAGCTTTTAGTGGGGGACCTTTTGTCCAAGGCTTTCTGAAAGTTCACCTACGCTGTACCCACTGGACCAGAGCCATAACTATGGCAGGGCTGATGGGGCAAAGCCCCGGGTGCCCCAAAGTGGCTCAATAGAGCTGCGCTACTAAGGGGGCAGCTTTGCGGTGCCATGTCTAAGGGGGACACCCATTCATTCCAACTGGAACATGCCCCAGGCAGCAAAACGCCGCATTACGGCTCTGCACTGGACCATCCCTGCCTTCATGTTTGTTGAGCCCCCTCAAAGCATTCTCATAGATTAGTGAGGCATGATTTCCCTTTACAAAAGCTGGACTGACTCTTCCCCAAGAGAGGGCCCTAAGGTCCCTGCTTGGCTCCTCGCTTCTTCCCTCTGGTTCTTTGTGATGAGCAGGATCATGCTGTAGGTTTAATAGACTCCATAGGCAACAGGTTCAAATCCTGATCAGAGCTGTAGAAGCAAAAAGCTGCTCTCCTTTGACCCGCTGGCTGGGGCAGAGCAGCTCCAAGTGTCCATGTGTCCACATTACAAGGCCAGCATTGCTCAGAACTACCCAGCTGAGGGCTGCAGAGCCGATGGGCCAGGGAAGCTGACGTCTCCTTTCCTTCAAGGGTTTCTTACAGGGATGTAGGCATGGGAGGAGGGGAGCTCATGCTGCTGCTCCCTGGGCACTACCTGCTTTCAGCTGACAGTGGGGGCTGAAGGAGCAGCTCCACTAGCTGACAGCGGTTGTAGACTCTTATCTTACGTGGCCTAGCTGCTAGCTTGGGATGCTCGCCACATTGAGGTTCCAGGTTTGGCCCTGGATTCCCAGCTGGCCCCGCCAAGGTGAGCAAGGGACCCTGGCTGTGGCATCCCCTCCCAACACTGGCCATAGAGGTAAATGGCCAAGCAGTGTGCTCGTGTGTCTACCTCCTCACCTGAGCTACTGAGCTCAGAGCCCAGCCTCCCCCAGGGAGCTGTGGGGCAGGGATTCAGGGAGGAGACAAAAGGCTTGTGAGCTCTTTGCTGACCCCTGACCTTCCAGATGGCCGAGGGGCCTGCGTTGGCACCTGGTAAACATACAATATCTGTGACTGAGCGAGCGAGGCTGGGGTCGTGCTTCTGGCAAGCAAACAGGGCCATGCCAGGATTTCTGCATTGCCAGGGAGCATGGTGAGGGTGTGGAGGGGACCCCATGCTCCCTGCCTGCTCTTTGCAGGTTAATGGCTCAGGCTGCCTTTGCCAATGGCTCATTTAATGGCTTGCCTGGAAAACAACAGCTGGAGGGGCGGGCTGCTCCGCTGGTTCACTGCCAAGCGCAGGGACAGCACTGGATGGTGGCTTTGTGTAATGAGCCAAGTCCCCACCATGGGCTGGGCGCCTGGGGGTGCATCGGGCAGGTTACCCAATCTGCAACTTCAGAGGCAACCCCTGCGCACACCTGCAAAAGCTTGGTGAGAGGAGCCAAGGGGGGAGTTGCCTCCCGTTGCCTGGGCAGGACTGGGCTGTGCTGAGCTGAGCCCAGACCCCTCTGCATTCAACAGCCTTATAAGCATGCCGGTCACCCCTCGCTGTCCTGCCTGGCTCTGGGTTGGGCCTCACAGGGCCAGGCTGGGGATTCAGGCAAGAGGAAACCCCAGCGGCAATGTCTTGGGAGCCAACGGCTAGCTGAGGCAACAGGTGCTAATGGCTGTCCTGCCTGCCCCTGGCCCATGCAGCTGGGGCTGCCCAGGTCCTATTCCTAGTGCTACAGGGGGAGGCACAAGCCTGTCACCCCAGCCTACCAGTGCTGTGAGGGCAGGGGCTGCCTCTGCCCAGCCAAGAAAAGTGATGCACCTCGCTGCCACCCCATAGTCTCTGAGGGTCCCTGGGGACCACGGCCTGCACCAGCTGCTATAGCTCTGGCCAGCCCTGCAGCAGTGGTTCCCAACATTTTCTCTGCCATGGCACACCTTGCTCCCTTTAATTAACTTGAGGCACACCACCATCTAGTTTCCAAATGAATGCATGAATATTCATGAGCAAATGAGCCAATCCAGAGCTCTCTGAGTAGTTTTTCAAAAATTTTGTGGCACACCTGCTCAGACCTGACGGCGCACCTGTGTGCCATGGTACACTGGTTGGGAAACACTGGCCTACGGGGCCTGTCCTGGCAGCCTGTGACCCACCCCGGGTGCGTCTGTGACAGGTGTTGGGAAATGACCATGGCGTGGGAGAGCGGGGCAGGCAGAGGGAGTCTGCCAGACCTGGGGAGGGAATTGGGGGTTGGTGCTGCAAGGACATTGGTTTTCCTGCTGGGATCTCAGGCACTGCCCCTGGGCTGTAGGAGAGGGGCAGCATCACGCCCAGGCTGGGTCATTAATTTACTCCTATGTGATTGCAAAGCAAGTAGCCAGCATGCGTTCCCTCGCCTAGCCCCACTCTCTCCCACCCCTCCTCCCACAATATGGCTTTATCCCCCTTTTGCAGGTGGGAAAACTGAGGCCCAGGGAGGGGTAACCATGCATTTTAAAGCCTGCAGAGGATTTGGAACCCAGGAGTCTCATTGCTCCACCCCTTGCAGCCTGCCTGAGCCAGTGAGGTCCGAGGACCAGAGGGCCATACCGGCAGGAAGCACTGACAGATTGCAAAGCACCAACTCTGGCTTCCTCCTGCATGACTGGCTTTGCGCATGGTCTGGGAGGTGAAAGGTGAGGTGAGTGCCTGGCACCTGCGGGGTGCACTAGTTTCCAGGAGCAAGCCAGGGCCCAGCCCCTGGCTGCGCAGAGCATTGTGAGCATGGGAGAATTCAGCTCTCTAGGCTGCTCACAAGCTGCTGGCAAAGATCTTGGGTTCAAATCCCAGCCTAGAGAGCCACACGCAAGTGGGATTTAAGGCCTCATTTATGGGACGTACAAAATCACTGCACAGTGGGCAAACTGCTTCTAGGAGGGCCAGGGCAGGGCCAGGTTGGGCGGAAGGGGCAGCTTTCCACCTCTCATTTGCTAGCAGAGTGTTAGGGATAGGAGTGACAAGAGCATCTGGTGCTGGTGTGTGCCTGCCCTCTAGGGGCTGCAGCTGAGATGAACGGCCTTTGGCAACAAACTCAGCAGTCCAGAGACACTTGGGGGCAGCACAGTTGCCCCTTGCCCTGGGCCCTTGCAGCCGGAGATTGCTAGATAGCATAGCCATAAACCCCGATTGATTAACCACTCCATTTCCTCCTGTGCTGGGAGCTCGCTGCTCCAAACCGCCCCCGCTTTCACCAGCGTATGCCCTGGTGCCAAGAGCACAGCTAACCCTGCCTGCCGGGCTCTTGGGGAGCCAGGCTGGCAAAGGGGAGTGGGTGTTGCACTGGGCAGGAGCAATGCAGGTTGGCCTCTGGTGCAGATGAACCACAGGGTGGAGGGTGAGTGGCTCCTGCAGCACCTAAGCCCAGGGCGTTTTGATGCACCACTGAGGCCCCTGGCCCAGGCAGTCAACTTGTGCAGGGTGGGAGAGGAGGGGGAGGGTGGCCCCTGCGGCCTAGGCAAGGGGTGGGGCTGAGGAAGGGGCCCCGCAGTGTGGTCTGGGGGGCATAGGGAAGTAAGTCGCTGGCCTGAATGGGATCAAAGGAGGGACTGAAACAGCCTGCAAGGAGACGCAAGGTGGCTCCCACATGTGTTTGAAACAGGGCATTTGCCAGATGAGGGGGAGAATTAATGTATATTGTGCTGACTCGCGGCCCAAGCTGTTACTCTGGGTGGGCCAGGACGAGCAGAGGGCTCTGGAGCTGGAATAGAAGAGCAGCTTTTCAGCAGAGCCCCAAGCAGATGGCAGGGGCTGTGAGGGCTGGGCTGGTTCCTCAGGGGCTTTAACGCAGCATCAGTGAGCCCAGCGAACTTCCAGTTCTGTGGGTCAGGTTAGACGGGGCAGGTCAGTGCACAGAGACTGGCCGGGCAGCATGGCACCAGGGGAGCAACGTTTCTGGCAGGGGCCATGCCATGGAAGGCAAATGCTAGGCTCTGGCGCATCGCTGGGGCTTACCAGCACAAAACATGTTGTAGAGAGAACAGCTGAGCAGAACTCAGAGAAAGGACTGGAATTGCCACATCTGCCGAGGCCAGCGCCATGTTAAAAGGGTGAAACGTTCCAGGCTTTAGGGCCACCCATAATAGCAGGGCTTAGAAGAAACCTCTGCTACAGACCCAGGTTCTCCACCCTAGTGGCTCCCTGGGTGGAGAGTTGTTTGCATCTTATCATCAAGCATCTGGTCCTGGCCAGGATCCCCAGCTGGCTAAGCCAGTTTGGGGTTCATCATATCAGTCTGGTCTGAGATATACAAAAGGATTGGGTGGGAGCGAGGGAGGTGATGGGTGGGATGTTGTGACCACAGGGCCAGGCTAAGTGGGGTGGAAAGTGGCAGGAGCTAAGTACTATGGTTTATCAGAGTATCTACAGCAACAGCTGCAGCTCTCCCAGGGACTGACAGACTCTAGGCTGGGCTTGGTCCTCCAGCGGGGATAACACAGATTTGCTGTGTGTGGTGTACACCAGTCTTCAATTTCTTGTTTTACTAATTCCAAAGAGGCAGTTGTGTCAGTCAGGTTCAGCAAAACAAGCAAGGTGTCCTGGGGCACTTTTAAAGACTAACATTTATTTATTTACAAAAGCTCATGCAATAAATAAATAAAATAAATTTGTTGGTCTTTAAAAGTTCCCCAGGACTCCTTGTTTGTTTTGTTTGACAATGAAGGCCTTGCCCTCCTGGAGGCCCTTCTGATGAGTGGGACATCTGTTTGTTGCCAAGTTGGGGTGTCAGGTTTGCAGCACCTGTCCGGATGGTTTGCGCTGCGTGGCACCTTTAAATGTCTCAAGCGTGTGTCCATCAGCAGGGCCAACCACCATGTTTGGCAGGGCTCCTGTGGCATGGCACTATGTGGGTCACACACACCGCGCTCTCTCCTCGCTGGTCAACTTCACATCAGCTGTGTGTGCGCTGTTGTCTGGTTAATGACCTATTGAAGGGTGGTGGTTCTTTGCATTTCAAGCAACATAACACCACAGTCGCTGTTTGAGCAAGGTGGGGGCAGGGGGGGTTGCTTTGGTGACGTGGCAGGAGCTTGAGAGTTGCTTTGTATTAAATGAGGAGCAGATGGCAGCGGCTGTTATTTTTAAATCAGAGCTGCTGGCCACAAAGGCTCCAGGTCCCAGCATGCATTGCACCATCTGTGGCGTGGGTGGAGGGGAGGAATACACCATGCATCCAGATTTCAATCTGGGACGCCAACAGTGGAGCACCCAGCTCCATACCAGAGCACTTCACAGTTCAGCCCCAGAGTCCAGCCTTTGTACTTGGTGCAGAGTCGCATGCTCTGGTCTAAGCATTGCACGTGTGAATGGAGCTCTGTTAGTGCAAGCTGGTGTGTGGACACGTGTGTGCAGTGCACCCAGTGAGCTCTCTCACATGCCCAGGAGCTAGGTGTGACCTTGCACGAAGGTGCCTGCCCAGGAAGCACCTTGTTAGGGGTTTCATAAACGTTTTTGCACCAGATGAGGAAAAGTGGGTGGGGGAGTGGTGTCGAAGGCAGATAAACAGGCTCCCTTGCATCAGCTGTATCCTCCCCCTACATCCCACATGGGAACGGCACCTCTCCCCTACAGGGGTGTGCTGGGTGCAAACTGGGCCATCCAGCTGCTGTGGCACCTGGCTGAGATCCATCAATACTGTGCCCCCAGTGTCCATGTGAGCCCCACGTTTGGCTTAGGGGGATTCTGCTGGGTTGCAGTGCCCGTCCCATTGCCCTGGTGAGGACAGGTCTGAGCCCTAGCATCTTTAAGGTCTTTGGCACCTCCCACTGTTCTTTGGAGACTTTCACCCCACTGTCAGATAGAGCTAAAAGACTTCCCAACCCAGGGGGACAAGCTGCACCAGGCTGCCCTGGCACCAGCCTGCTGGTGCCCACAGCTCCCTCCCCTGTCTCCATTAGCTCTGCCCACACACACCCCCAGTAGGGCATTAGCCTCTCCTCCAGCCGCTCCCACTTGAGGCTGGCTGCCAGGAACCCGCACACACGGCCCTGCTGAGGGTGCCTGGGGTGAGTGGCTAGGTGCGCCCAAGGAGACCAGGGATCGGTGGTTACAGCTCTTCAGGCAGCGGGAAGCCAGTGAGAGACTTCTGGACAGGTGCTGCCAAGGGCATCAAGGTAAGAGCGCTGGGCTCCAGCATGGGGAGCCCCCAGGGGAAATCCAGTGAGGGGGCCCTGGGGACCCTGTGGCTGCGGGAAGGAGCTAAGGACAGGATGTGAGGCAGCGAGTGGGGGACACTGAGGGTGAAGCGAGGGACGTTCCAAAACTTGTTCACCAGATCCATCACAGTAAGGGCTGGTGTTAGGACAGACGTGAAGCTCCCGTTTTACCTGCTTACCAATAAATGAGTCCTTTGGGTGGCTAGGTAGATCATACAAATAGGTTGGTATGTCAATGGCCAGGTATGCTCTATCTCTCCCCCATGTGTCTATCCGGCCATCTCCACATCCATCCCCACATCCATCCATCCACCCCCATCCTGGGCTGAGTTCTGCTGACCTCAGCCTTCTGAAGGGGCGGGCAATTCCCTCCAGGCAACGTTGGTGGGACGTTATCAAACTTCACTATCAGGAGGAATGGTGGAGAATTGGGGATGACCTGGCCAGCCAGTCCAAATGCACCTGATTCCAAATGTAGAGATGATGAGAGATACTTACCTGTCCCTTACCTCATGGCTACCTTCTCAATGGTTTAGAAAAACCCCCGTTTCAGCCAGTCACTAAAGTGCCATGTTTTTGTGACTAAACAGATCCCACCAGCTCCACAACTGGACATCCAGTGGTCACCCTGAGATGCTGTGTTGTGGGGGCCTGGTCCTGCCTCAGTGCACTCTGCACCTTTCAAGACTGGCCCCTGATTCCTGGTTGAAGAAGAGTGATGCTGGCAATAAACCACGGGCGGGTCCCTGACTGCTCTGATAAGCCACCCTGCTCTCTGCACTGGCTCCACCGAAGATTGCCCACTGCAAATACTGCACACCTGTGAGACACGACTGACCCTAACCCAGGTTGGTGTTCCAGCTGGAGGGCTGGTGCGGCCCTGGCTGCGCTGAGCTGCCCCTGCATGTGTTGTTTGATCCACTTTTCTCAAAGTCAATAACAGGGCTGAGCAGCTAAACAATGGCATGGACTCCCTGCTAACAGCATTCAGTCACCCGGGCGTGTTGCCAACCCCTGCCTAGGTGCTTGCCTAGCCCTCCCAGAGAGGCGAAGTGCAACGAGGAGGGGACCAAGATCGTGGGGAACATCAGCCCATCTCTCCCGAAACAAGCCCTTTGGAACTGGGGACCTGGAGGGTGTGTGAAGTGCCATCAACTGCAGCTAGCTTGAGGAATGCCCCCTTTCTAAAGTGCCTGGGTGCTGCTAACGTTTCGGGCATCTGGCGCCTACAGTCACTTGCGTGCACATATGGTCAGGTCACCCCAGGTGAGTGTGTTACAGGTTTCTGTCCACACCCAGCTACAAAGACTGTGAGTGAAGGACTGTCTCAGCCTCCAGTGTTCAACCAACAGAACCATTCCCTGAGGCCAAGATTCATGGCCAGCTGCCATCTTCGCCTCAATGGGGAGATCCTGGCTGCCTGAATCGGGGTGCAATGCTGGATGCACCGGGCTTAACGTACTGCCCATTCCAAGGCCAAGGTCCTGAGAGTGCCATATGCTGGGCATGGCCCTGCATCAGGCTCCAGGGCCCTGAGTCCCTGCAACACAATACTTGCTCAGCCAGGGCCAGGCTCTTGCCCCATGCTGCCTGCGCCCCACCCGCTGGTGACACCCAGGCTGTGAGCACGCCCATCTGTGAACCACCCACCAAGCACCCCAAGCTTGGCAATGAAATAATGACCAGCAAGAAGTTTCCCCCCACCCTTCTCGGGCCATTTCAATTAGCAGTAACAGCTGCTCAGCCAGTTGTGGGGCTGCCCCATAAGGGGTGTGGGCCCATGGCCGTGATTAACAGCTGGGGTGGGGTAGCATATGAAGGGCTCTTGAGCCCCTAGGATGGGCATGTGGACAAGAGGGGCAGTTCCACCTTCAAGTATGAAACAGCTGCAGTGTTTCTGACCCCTCTTCCATGAAAAACCACACCCTGAGCTCTGCCAGGACCCCTCATTCCCTGCCCTGGGCTCACATACCCTAAGATACCAGCTGTGCGTACCTGTGAGCCATGCATCACTGGGCCCTGGCCAGTTCAGCCTAGCTTGGGCCATGGGCAGGCTTTGGGGACAGCACTCTGGCACTGAGCCTGGGCCACGGGGGGTCCCCCACATGTTCTGATGCCCTCGGCTTTCTCCCACCAGCTGCCGATGGTGACCCATGATGCTGCTGCTGGCCAACATCACTGACTGGGCGTGGGCGAGTGACGCCGAATGGCAGGAGTGGGAGGAATGGTCGCCCTGCATGGGGGGGATCATCCCTGTCATTTACTACAGCCTCCTACTGGGCCTGGGGCTCCCAGGTAAGACTGGGCTGGGACGGGGAACATCCTTCCCTCCATTGGGCCAGATGCTGGGTTCAAGGCAGCCACAAGCACAGCCATCGCCTCCCCCCCACCTGGTAACCGGACCTGATCCGTGTGATGGGGTCCAGGAGTCAGTGACAGTGCCTGAGGAATGATTTCAGAAAGGGCTGGGGGACTCCGGGACAGAATTGTCTTTTCCCAGCAAATTATGGCCCAAGAGAGCCAGAGTCCCCCGGAGGCAGGTGCCATCCCCATGCCACAGAGTGCGCTGTCTGTGGGGAGAGATCCCTGAACACAGGGACAGACACTGTGCAAAGGAGGCTGCCCGTGCTGGAGACCTGTTGCTGAGCTGACAGAAGCAGAGCAGGTGGCCATATGGCTGGCAGCACAGGATGGTCCGCAGTGACATCCAGGAGTCCCCTGCGTGAGCCCAGGCCCCCAATGCGAGGCTCTGTGCAGACTCAGAACAGGATGCTGGGCCTGGCCCCAAGCAGCCAGCTGCCAAAGCGTGATGCCAGGCAGGTACAGACAGACAGCACAGGGCCACCAGGAGCCAGTGCTGAGGGGCTGGCACCACACAGGCTAGCCCTGGTGCATTTCACCTCGAGGCTGCCTAACCTAGGGGTTTTCCAGAGTGACCAGGTGCCAAGGGTGCCCCCACCCTGCCGATGGCACCCGGCTTACACTGGAGGCCATCTCTGATGCTAGCAGCGTCCTCTCCAGTGTGGTTGGGCCCCCTGTTAACAGTGGATTTAACACCTTATGCCACCATCATGCCTCTGAACGGGCCAGGGCAGAGATGGTCTGCTGGCCAGAGATGGGCCTGGGGCAGTACAGGGGCCTGGGCAGCCTGAGCAAGGGATGCCCGTGAACAAGAGTGTTGACTGCACCGAACATGAGGATGTCAGGCTGTCTGGGCTCCCAAGGAGAATGTCTTAGCACAGACAATTGTACCCTTGTTTCTTAAGGGTTTTGGGGGGACAGTCCAGGAGGATGCAGTGTGTAGGCATCACATCCTGCCCTCACTCAGAGAGTGTGAACTCCTGTGGGAGGTACAAGACCGCAGGCCCATGCCCGAGGACAAAACGAGACAAACACCCACAAAATAGGGAAGAACAACAAAAACCCAGCAGAGAGAGAAAGTACAGCATCTGTCGGCAGTGTGAGTCAACTCCAACCTCTCTGCTGGAAAACCACTGGCCCAGCACACACTCTGACCGGCCACACTGAGACCTGACAAACTCATTCAGTGTCAGGCTGTTTAGAACACTGCATTTTGCCACTTTTCTGGTCACCGGCTCACAAAAATATACTCTTCCAGCTAGCTAAACCAGATCCTTATTAGACAGAAAAAAGGTAAGAGCGAGGGAATGAGAAGAAATAAGGTGGGGAGGAAAAGAACCACCAAGAGAGAGGGGGAGACAAAGGATATTTCAAGGACTGGATGTCACCTGGGCAGTAACTTCATTCATGGCTGCTCCATGCAGATTTGGAGCTGGGTTGGCTGTGGAGGCGGCAGATGCTCAGATTACACCTGACCCTCTGCTCTAGATGCCTCAGTCTCCCCAGAGCCAGCCAGTCTCTACCCTTCCCTTTGTGCTGGACACACACCTTCAGCTTCTCGCTGTGCTTTGTCCCCGTTCCAGTGAACATCTTGACAGCCATTGCGCTGTCCCGCCTGGCTGCAAGGACAAAGAAATCCTCTTACTGGTACCTGCTGGCCCTGACCGCCTCTGACATCCTCACCCAGATCATCATTGTCTTCATGGGTTTCATCCTGCAGACAGCCATCCTGGCCCGCCAGGTGCCCCACGCCTTCATTCACACCAGCAACGTGCTGCAGTTTGCAGCCAACCACGCCTCCATCTGGGTCACTGTGCTACTGACAGCTGACCGTTACGTGGCTCTGTGCCACCCACTACATTACCGCATGGTCTCCTACCCTGAACGCACCCGGAAGATCATTGCCGCTGTCTTTGCCGTGGCCCTGGCCACAGGGATCCCCTTTTACTGGTGGCTGGACATCTGGCGTGACTCCCACCCTCCCACCATCATGGACAAGGTCCTCAAGTGGATTCACTGCTTCACCATGTACTTCATCCCCTGCAGCACATTTCTGGTTACCAACACTGTCATCATCTGCAAGCTCAAGCGAGGGAAGCGGGTGGATGGGCACCGCCAGCATGTTGGCAAGACCATCACCATGCTGGTGGCCATAACCACTGTCTTCACTGTGCTGTGGGCACCCCGGACATTCGTTATCCTCTTCCACCTCTATCTGGGCTCTGCCAGCAAGGAGTGGCAGGTTCACGTCGCCCTGAACCTGGCTAACATGATTGCTATGCTCAACACCACTGTCAACTTCTTCTTCTACTGCTTCGTCAGCAAGACCTTCCGCCGGACGGTTGGTGAGGTGATTCGCTCCTGCAATTCCTTCTGCCAGCCACCTGACAATGGGCACTTCCTTCACTCGGCTCTGAAGCCTCTGGGGCTGCTGGACAGCATGTCCCTTTAGGATCACACAGTCGCTGTGATTTGGCTCTAATCAGTGGGAGTTGCGTTCCCAGTTGTCCCATCGCATCCCAATCCCTGACTGAGGCTTGACGGAGGGCAAGATGGGGCCGGCAGCAAGCAGGGCAGGGTGGTGGACTGAAGAGTGCTCAGCTGGATAGGAGGTAATGACCACTGCCTGGGACAAGCAAGACCCCAGTGAGTACAGTGGCTCCAGAAGAGCAGGAACCCCCACACCTGGCAACCTGGTTTGGGGCATCTGTGCTTTCTGTGAGCTCCCTTTGTGACTGCAGTGGGAACTGGGCCAACTCAATCCTGTGCCTACTGGGCCAGGGCCATGCCTGGTGCATGAGATCACTCTCCCCAACGCTACCCCCCAACAAGATCTGTCTGGGACTGCTGCGAGGATCCAGCTGTGGGGAGTCTCCATGACTGGTTTCAGTGCCAGGCCCCAGGGTAGGAGACATGCAGGGATGCTAAGCCCCCTACCTCCTGCAGGAACTCCTTTGTCACTTACCTGGGGAGGTACTCTTCTCGGCCTTCTGTTTCGGGGGGGGAAGGCGAGATGCCATGGAACTAAAGGATGTGCCCACTGTAGTAACCCAGCAAGGAACAGCCCCAGAGCCCTGACCAGCAGTTCCCTGTTCTAACCAGCATGCTGGACTCCGTGCCCAGTTTTTGGCCACAACCTGGTCCTACCAGGTGCCCAATCAGTCACCCAGGGGTGTTTAACCCTTTGCTGCTTCATTGCCCATCACTCCTGCAGCAAAGGGTTCTGCAGGGCCTGGGAGCATCTGAGATGCTGTTTTTTCCTAGCCTGCTTGGCTGCAGGACCCAGCTTACTGTGAAAAGACTGGGGATGCCGGTTTGAGCATCACTACATGTGAACACTTCCCTGGGAAGGGACCCTGTCTGGGGGGTCCTGCCTTGCTCCTCAGTCCTGGCTGTGCATTGCCTAGAAGAGACACTGAGCTGCTCTTATGCCTTTTGAGACATGGAGAACACAAGGGGCTGATCTGGATTTTAACTGAAGCTGTCCCCCCACCCAGGCTGTGTGGAGGGGGCTTCAGGACCTCATGGCATGCCCCACAGGTTGCATAACCTGAGGTGCCTTGGGTAGCCCACACTGAAAGTGCTGGGGTCAGGGCAGGGTGCAGGAAAGCATGGATTCTCCCAAAATGGGAGGGCTGAGACTGTAATTAATTCACCCACCAGCCACAAACTGCACCATCACCCCGTCGGCCACAGCTCTTCTCCCCCGTGCACCCCCACCTGTCTCTTGCTCCCAGGACTTTTATACTAGCCCATTGACCACTGGGAAATACAGACCTGAATTGGCAAATGTGGCCCCATTCTGCCCAGCTGAGAGCATGGGCCTCGTCTGGGGGGTGAAAGCCCAGCCCAGGGGGGGGCGCTCATGGCGGTGGCTGAAGGGAGTTGTCAGAACTGGCTGGCGGGGAAGGGGCCCTACATCCAATTCAGTGCCCAGGGACCAGCAGAGGGCAGGAGATGGGACAGCCGCAGGTGAACCAGTTCTCCCTGCCAAGCGGAAGGGATGGCCAGGAGCAGGATCTGATGTAGCACCCAGTTGGCTCCCCGCAGGGACCCTGTCCTTCTTGGAAGCAGGCATGGATTTGTCACTTGTTCCTCCCAGGGTCACCCACCATGACACTCTGCTCTCCCAGCCCAATCGCTTCCCAGCTGGCACAGCACCGCAGAGCTCCCCTTCCATTGTTACCAGCTGGGCGTACCCCTTGCGCTGTGGGGCAGTTAATCTGCAGCTGCGCTCCACCCCAGAGGGGGCTGTGTTGCAATGCTAGGTGCGATGCTCCCCAGGGCATAGTTTGGGATAGAAATATCAGGTGTTTTTGTCATTTATTCCTCAGCTTGGCTTGGCAGCTGGCCGATGGCCTGGCAAGCTCTCCAGGTTAGTAACTGCCCCGTTGGCTTCCCTGGCACCTCCTGGAAGGGACTCTCAAAGCGTTTTCCATGTATGAATGAGGGGTGGGTACAAGCTGGTGAGCAATTTGCCCCAGGATAAGTGTGGGGCAGGGACCAGGGAGCCCAGGCCCCCCAGCTTCACTCATAGGGCCAAATTTTCATAAGATTACAGTAGCCATGCATCCAGCTTGAGGATCTTCCCCCTCGCCCCTGGATGAGCAGACACTGAACTCAGCCCAGCCCTACAGCCCTTACAAAGGGCCTTGTCTGCCTGGCCTGTTTTGTCAGCAGGGAAGGCGTAGTGCCCATTGCCTGAGGTATATTTAGCAGCGGCAGACTTGGCAGCCCCCATGGAAAGGCAGGAATCTGCTTTTTATGTGAAAATGTGGTTTAGGGTTTTTTTTGAGACTCCTAACCCTGAGCAGAGGGAGGCCCTGGCATTGTGGTGGGAAGAAGGGGGGCTATTGCAGGAATGGGGAGAGAAGGGGGAAGAAAGTATATTATAGGGAAGAGGGAAGAAAGTGTATTCCAGGGAAGGGAAAGGCAGGGCAGGGGGAGAGGAGGGTGGTCCTAGCTCCTGTATTTATTTGCACACCCCGCTGCAAACAGACGGCCAGGTGCCTGCTGGCCTTGCGCCATCTGCTGTCACCCTGGTGCCAGTGTGGCTGCGTGGAGTGCTCTGCTGCTGGAAGCTGAACCAGCAGTTGCCAGCTGTCCATTGCGGCTCCCCCAAGAGGTCCTCATCCCACCAGGCCGCTGCAGCTTAGTAATTCCTGACCAGAGCTGGGTCCTTCAGACCCCAGACCTGTCAAGGCTGGAGCTGCCCCACCTGTTCTGGCTGGCACACGCTTGGCGAGCAGGAACGGGAGCGGGGCATGATGAATTCCTGGCACAGGAGTGTGGAGCTCGCTGTTCCACCAGCACCATGCTGACCCCGCCATTGCCTTTTCACTCAACATGGCGCAGTGGAGCAGACGCTGAGCTGGGAGACTTGGGAACTGTGGGCATCTCATGTCTTCTCGCCAGGCCTCATTTCTTCCGTCCCTAATGCAGGGCTGATGAGATGCCCATCCCGATGGGTCTGGAGGTGGAGAGCTGCGTTCTGATCATCCAGTGTGCAGCAGTGCTTCACAGACAGTGTTCTTCAGTGTTGGACCTTGAGGGTCCCCTTCGCTACCCTGTGTCTCAGTTTCCCCTTCTGTGAAATGGGCTAGAAGCCTCCCCTGCTCCATGGAGTCAGCTGTGATGAAGGGCACTGAGCCACGTGGATGGAATCCTGTACACACAGCGTGTGATTATTGCGTTGGGATTTTTCCCCTTCTATATTTAATCCAGAGCTGGCTGCTGGCCCAGGCCCCGTCTCTGCTGCGCCAGCGTGGATCCAGAGCAATACCACTAAGGTGTATTGTAGCTACTTTTAGGACCCATCATTGTGGAGTCTGGGCACCTGATGGTCTGTAATGTATTTATCTTTGCACAGCCCTGCATGTCAGGACAGTGGGTTTAGCCCCATTTTATAGCAGGAGGAGGCAAATGAGGCCTGGAGAGGGCTCAAGCCACTAGGCCTTCTTATCTTGACATCAGTGGGTTACACAGACGTAAGTGTGAGGTTGCGGCACAAATGAATCCTGTCTGTGAGCCACACAGCAGCTAAGCCCCTTGCTTAGGTGAGCATAACTAACAGTCTTTCCCTGTCCCCTCTGGGGGGTAACTGGACAAAAGGGAATCAGGAACGGCTGCATTTTGGTGTGAATCCAGCACCTCACCTGCCACCCTCTCTGTGGGCTCAGCCATGGCTTGTCTGTCCCACTTTCCTATCCTAAATCATCTAAAATCCTTGGCGTAATCCCGCCATGTAATCCTGAAAGCCAGACCCTGCTTCCCACGCTAATTCTGCATAAACCCTGTGTTTCACCACCCTGGGAGCCCTGCTTTCACAGTGCAGTCACACCAGCCCTCTGGGAATCCAACCTAGGGGTGCCACAAGCCGACCCCCCCCACCTCACCCTGGCCAGCTGTAGGAGAAATCTGAATGCACAAGGCGATTTGTGCTTTCATCAGAGCCATGTCGTACATGCCCCGGCACCACTAGCACGCTGTGCCCAGGGCCAAAGGGTCTTCCTTGCTGATTCTCCCAACCCATTCTGATACCTCTCGCCAAAGGGAGAACTTTGCTGTTATCACGCTCAGGATTTGGGGCCAGCTGGATCCCTTAGTCAAGCGTGAGCAGGACCAGTCCAGGCTTCACTCAGCCTCAGCCTTTGGCATAACAGATTCCTAGCCTCCATCCGAGGTTTGGTGAGCCCTTGGCTTTCCTCTCAGGCTGCCCTTGCCTTTTGGCTCTGGCTCTGCCCAGGGACCAGCCAGAGACAAGGGGCTCTCTTCTCTCACACTGACTCCACAGGTGATGCCTCTGATTTGCACCAGGGAAAGCAGCATCTGACCCAGCAAACTTCCCTCTCCTGTTTGCCCTGTGGTCCTGCACTCCAGGTGGGTCTTTCCTGTCCCCACAGGGCTGGCCTGTGTAGTGCAGCCAAGCCCCAGGCTCGCTGCCCCCGGCAGGGTGCCTTGAACTCAGCCTGGATCTTGGGAGGGGTGCACTGAGGAGACTCCTCCTCTAACAAGCCAAGAAGTGCTTAGCGCACCAGAGTCAAGAGCCCGCACACTGTTGGCCCCGCCAAGCCCTGTCCATGGTGACCCTTTGACTGGTTGTCATGGCCTAAGTGGCTGTCCCGGATCACCCCCCATCTGGGTAGGCAAAAGGCGGACATGTCCTTGTTTTTACTTTTACTTGCTCTGTCTGACAGGCATTTTAAAAATACATGATTTTTGTCTGGCTTTTTACTTACAGGGGTTAAAGTATGCTGGAATGCCCTGGAACACCCTATTTTTAGGGTGAAGCTTTCCAGAGCCCCCTAAAAACAGAAGAATAGTACATTAATACCGCATTTTCTCCATGTGTCCCCCAATGTCCTGCTTTTCGTACTTCCCTGGCCTCCTTTGCATGCTTTGGTATCTGGTAACCCTAGACGGGGGTGAGTCACGTGCAGCCTGAGGCCAGTGAAATGCAGGCATTTGGCCTGGGGAGAAATGTTGCCCTGTGGCAGGAATGGGCCCTTTATAAATACAGCAATGAGCCAACAAACTGCAAACTTCCAATGGACTCACCGCCAGGAGTGCCGCCAGCCCCAGAAAAGATCCCGGGCTCATTGCACTGAGGCTCCGGGTTCATGCCCCACTGCCACAGGCGGCCTGGCAGTGGACCTGGGGCTCAGTCTCTGGGACTCGGGGCTCAAGTCCCGTAAGCCCACCACCAGCGATGCCTCTGCTCCCCACTGTGTCTGGGGTGCTGGAGTGGAGCGTGGGGGGCATTTCCCAGTGGGGTGGCAGCAGACTCTGGCCTAGTGCTCATGAGGCCTGGGTTCTTCTGCCACTGACCTGCTGAGTGACCTTGGTTAAGTCACTTTGCCTCTGTTTTTTCCCCCACCTTTTTGTGTTTAGACTGTAAATTCTTTGACGTAGGTCTCCTTCTTCTTACATACTGTATGGCAACCAGCGCAGTGGGGCATTAATCTCCTTTGGGTGTTCCTTGATAGTGCAAATAATCCTAATAAAATTTGTGAATTTTGCCTATATCACTCTGTGGTGAAAAGCTCTCTCTATTGGTTCAGTAACAGTGTTTTGTTTTTTGCAAGAGGCAAACGAAAAGCAGCAAAACCTGGTGAGTTTCCACAGAGGGGCTGATTTCTGGCCAGACCCAGCCAAGACAGGAATGCACTCAGTCCTCAATGTAAGCAATGGGGTGATAAGCCTGCACGTAACCAGCAGATCTGACACGGCCCCTCAGCATCCAAACTGAAGTGTTCTAACCTTCCCCCATGGAGAGTCTTTCTGCTGGCTTAAAACAAACAAAAGAATTGTTCAAATAACAATGGAGTGGTGACACAAGCCAGTAGGAGCCAGGAAACCTGAATATGCTGGCTCATTTTCTGCTAGATACGACCTGAGACCGTAAGACTGGCATGCAAAGTTTATCCTGAAAAGATATTCAGCAACTAGTTTTTATTTAGAAAGGTGAATCTTTTCTCTCTCTTTCTTAGCAGACTGAGGGAGAAATCCTTTCTTTATTAGGTCCTGATCCTGCTACATGTTGCTTCCCCCAGTGGGTGCTAGGTGCTGCACAGCGTATCCCATAGCACAGCCTGTGTTTGCCTCGCACTAACTCCAGCTTTGTGGCATCTCTTGGTTTGTGTATTATTGTCGCTGGTGATATCAGCGCAGACCAGCAGATGGCTGGGTTCAGCAGGGAGAAGCAGGGGACAGGTTCCATAGCACGTGTAAAAATGGTGGCCTGCATTTTCTGAATGCTGTGACTTGCTAGTGGAAACATGGCGTAGAGCCCAGAAGGCATAGACGGCAGGACCTTTGGCCAGTGGGTAGGAGCGTGGCAGGGGAAGGAAGAAGCTGTTGGACTTCAGCTACAAGTCGATCACTCGTACACAGCCTAGCGGGGCGCTCGGCCCCTCTCCACAGCCATCTGTTCACACTTGTGGTGAAAGGAGGAGGAGGGCTGACACACATGGCCCAAGCCAGAATTCACAGGTCGGGGGCGGAGGGGTTGGTGCTAGTGGGCCAAGTGTCAGGTGCGGGGCTGAGTCAGCCGCAGACAAAATAAACTCCGGCTCTGAGCTGCGGAAGGAAACAGCCTCCAGGAAGCCATACATGGCAGGGCCTCTTGGCGTTCGCCGAGGCTGGGATGAGGGGTCAGCATGTTTGACTGGCAGCAGAGGGGAGTCAGGCCAGAACACTTGGTTAGTTGCTGCTAGTCAAGGACAAATGCCTTCTGCAGAGAGAGCTCCAACCACATCAATGGCAGCGCAGGGCTCCGGCTGGGGGCTGTGATTTGGAGAGGCAGAAATGGCTGCGCAGCTGCCTGCTCCCCACCCACCAACGTCCAGCTGGCTCCCGTGCCAGGACTGAGCACAGGCTCCAGCGCAGTTATTTGGGGGGACTGGTAGATTACTTTTTTCTCTCTCCACAAACCCTCTCGCTCATCCCAGCACGCCCCACCATGTGCACAGCTCCATGGGACCTGCCTGCCCCATCAGCTACAAGGAGCAGCCACCCGCCCAACTCCTGGGTCCCTATTCACCTGCAGGTTCTCCCATTCCCCAAATCCGGCCCAGCCCTGGGCCACCACTGTTGACAATACCTGTCTCCGCCGACTCTCACAGCCGTTAGCTGCTAGCTAGCAAACGGCTTGATTCACCTTGCTTATTGATTGGCATCTCTGTGCCCTGTCCCCACCCCTTGACTGCTTGAGCACCCTGCATTCATGAACGGATTGACTTCCCAGCTCCCCTCCCGCAGTGAAGTAAGAGAGCATCCCCACCAATTTACAGATGAGGAAACTGAGGTAGAGAAAGGCCTTTCATAAGATCCTCCAGGACATCTTGCACAGCTGGGAATCCAGCCAAGTTCCCCTGAGCCCCAGTCGCTTGCTCTCGCCACTTGTCCTGCTCTGCGGTTCCTGGGGACGGGTGAATTCCCTCGCTGGATTGTGTGGATGTATAGCTCCAGTTCTGCTTTCTCTCTGGCCTTGGCCAACCCAGGCCCAGTGTCCTGGTGGCTGGAACAGGCACTTGCATTTCAAGCTGTTTAAAAGCCAACCCCAGAGAGTTGAGAAATGTTTCGAAATCTAATACAGTGCGGGAGATTAAGGGATTTCGAGGGGAACTAAGCACAACTTTCATCTTGGCCAAACAGTCTCCATTTAAATGGATTATGGGGGGGATGGAGTGGGGTGTGCGCATGTGTTGCCACTTTCGAACCTTTGCATAACCCCGGCTGCTAGTGACTCTGCCTGTCCACTGTTCTGTCTCGCATCTTATTTGGAGTTTTGTTTGAGCCCCAATGGAGGGGAGCAGAAACTATTACAGCAGGGGTGAAATTTCAGCCGAATCCTTCACCTGCGTGCTTCACTCTCCCAAAATAGCAGCAGCATGCTCTGAGTGCCTGTTTATCACATCCGGCACTGCGCTGGTGGTCTAGCAATACAGCCTACCACTGTCTAAAGTGGTCCCAGCCTGTCCCGCCTTCCCCTGGTCTGCAGGGTGGGTTATTCTGATCTGCTGCTGTAGGGTCTGAGCCTCCCGTGGATCTGCCCTGCCTCCCCCAGGCCTGAGCCTGCACCGTTAACCTGGTCACTCCCAGCTAACCGCAGAGTAGAGCAGGACTGACTTAGAAAAGCTCCCTTTTCTTTTCCTTCAACAACAGGCTTTTTTTCCAACTCAAGGGGCTCTTCCTGCACTGGCTTCTCACTGCAGAGAGCTGCCAGCTCATTACAAGGAGAGCTTTTTTCATTATACCTGCACCCTGCCAAAGGCTACAGAGTCCAGAGTCAGGTGACATTCTTCAACCAGCATCTCCCAGCTCCTAGGAGCCCTTGTCAGACTCAGTATATTCAGCAAAGGGCCCTCCCCATCTTTTCTTTGGCCTCTTCATTTGCAGCCACCTGGTAAGTAGAGGTGGCACACGCAGGCGGATCAGTGCCAGCATCCACAGCTCATGGCACATGTTGGTTACCAATCACTTGCATTAGTTACCAATCTCCACCCATAAGCCCCCCCCATCTGAGTTCCTGGCAAGTTCCCATTCCCAGGGCAGCTTTGTAAAAATCCCCCTTTGGGGTCATCAGCAGGGTTTGAACCTGGGACATTGCACCCTGAAACACAGTTCACTGACTAAGGTAGTGGTGTCTCCTTCAACACATAGCAATAGTAGGCTGTTCTCCTCAAAGCGGCTCACCATGATGGGGACATGGCCCATACGTTACACAAATGTGGACTTTTTCGCTCACCCTGCTTTTTTACATGAATAATTTGGTGTGGGGGGAGGTTCCAGATTCTTGAGCCCTGGGCAGCCACAGGTCAAAATTTCCCCACACGTTGCCCCTGCCAGTGTTCATCCTGTGTGGACAAGAGACGTGCAGCTCCATTCATCCCTTAAGTCCTGCTCTCACCAAGAAGGGGGTCCAATCCATGTGAACTCAGCTGAGTATATCTGAACCTTTGGAATGGGGCTGAGACCCCACGCGATCATTTCACCCAACAGTCATCAGATGGGAACCACCGATAAGCATTAGTGCCCTTTCCTTTAGCCTGCTGTGGAAGTCCCTTTAACTCATTTCCAATCCCAGAGCCACTCAGAACTATTTGCATTCAAACAAATGCTGTGGTGAATGTTTCCTCCTGCCACAGATCCGCCAACCCCGTGTCTAGGCTCAGTTCACAGCACCCAGCCCGGTCCAGGAACAGGCACCTGTTTCCCAGCCTCCTGTCCCTCCTTTGCAGGGAGGGAACCCCAAAAGTCTACCCAGCTGTGCTCAGTATGTGCTGTGGGGCATACAGGTGACAGCTGAGCTAATTGGGGGTTTGACCTTGTTTTATTTTCTCTCTGTTATCCCCACTGCCCTTTTATCCATTCGTCACACAGATCTCTGAGGATCCTGAGGGCCGTGTCTGGACATTAGCAAAGAGCAGATCCTGCTTTGTACCTCATGCCGTCATGGGACCCTCAGGACATCTCCCCCCCTCGCTTCCTGTAGGAATCCTGCCCACCCCCATGCCAGACCAAGTGAGCTGGCTCTGCAGACAGTTGGTACATCTGGGAGGCAGAACAAAGGGCACTAACTAAGCTGGCATGGATGTGGAAGCCATGACTTGGGGAGTCAGCCCATCCAGATCCGGAGTCAAATTACCTGGGCTGAGGTGGTTTGTTCTCGCAGGGAACCTCCATTTCCTCAAGCAGCTTCCCCACCCCCAGCTCCTGGCCGCTCTCCCTTCCCTTAGAGGCCATTAAAGGGGAAGCAGGAATCTCTTGTGGGATTGGGACCTCACTGTGTGGAGTCCACAGAGCCCCACTGGGAGCCCCAGGAGCTGGGGGGCAGAGGTGAAGTGCCTCTGAGCCATCATCCCCACCCCATGGAGCAAAGCAGGTCCTGGCCATGTTGGGGGTCAATGCTTGGGGCTCAGTTCTGCCCCACTCCACGTTTGTGAGGACAGGGCTGGGGCCCCCAGCTGTGACCAGGAGCCATGCCTCCCCCAGGGTTTCTCAGATGCTCTCAGTGCACCTGGAGGAGCAGTCAGGTTGGGGGGCAGAGGGGCTTGGACCCAAGCCAGCACCTCTGTACCCCCCTGACTAGGAGAGGCCTGGCAGCCGGTTTCCCACTATCCCAGCAGTGACGTGGACAGGCCCTGCTGTGCCACTTAACTGCCCCAAGCCTGCCAGAGTCTGTCGGGGCAGAACAACAGCAGGGGAAGGGCATGTTCCTCTCCTAGGCTCCAGCGAGCGACTGCTGTGCACACCGCAGGCCCAAGGGATTCAGTGCCACAGGGCCCTGTGGGGCAGAGAAGGGGTGCCTTTTGCTACCCTTGTCCCAAAATTTCCCTCTCTTGCCTCACCCAGAGATGTGCTGTCCTCCAGCCAGAAAGCTGCTGCCCTCCACCCCAGAGGCAGCTGCATTCAAGGGGTGCCATGTGTATGTAGGTCGTGCAGCCCTGCACCATCCCAGAGGAAAGTCTACACAGCCGCGCTGAGTCATTTGTGTGTCATCTTCCCCCGTGATATCAGCACCCGCCCGCTGACAGTGGGGGTCAACGTCCATGGCTGCACAAACAACGGTTTCTGTGGGACCCATAAAGGGGCAGCATGGAGGCTGATCATTTCTGGCGGTGGACTGCGGAGCACTGGGAAGGGGCTGCGAAAGCAGGAGAGAGCTGACACCTGACACTTTCCGGTTGTGGGTGCCCAGCGTGATACACCTGGAGCCTGAAGAGGGGGAACTGAGCGCTCAGCCCCTGGGTGCCTCGTCCCAGGGGTCGCAGGCACTGTTCCCTCTAAGCTGTGCATGTGTGCGCCCGCACACAGGTCATGAAACCTGCGCACACGAAAAAATAAAGTGCTCACAAAAAAATTCAAGAGTGCTAATATTGGTGCTCACAAAGAAATGTTTTTGCGCACACAAAGAAATTGTTTGCACCCACAGTAATTAGAGGGAACATTGGCCGGGTATCTGAGCTCACACCCGCCAGGCTCTGGCCAGTTTAGCCTAGTTCAGCAAACCAAACATGGAGCCCTGGGGCACTTTTACAGACTCCCAATAACTAAATAAACCTATAACTAAATGAAGTCAATCAATAAATATCTTAGTCTTTAAGTGCCCCAGGGCTCCTTGTTTGCTTTACATCCACCGGGGCTCCCCAGACACCCCTCCTGCCCCAAGTGCCCTGTGTCCCCCTCTCCTGTAGCTGTACCCCTCTATTCCGGCCCCCCGAGGGGTGCCAGGTGGGGGGCCAGCCCCAGGCAGGGAGAGTGGGAGGGGCCGGGCGGAGGGGCGGCCCCGGGGCGGAGAGGGGAGGGGAAGGGCAGCGCCCGCCCCGGCCGCAGGTTTACACGGGCGCTGCGAAGCGGAGCGAGGCGCAGGCGGCGGCGGGGGGAGCCCGGGACCGGGTGAGTCTGGCGGGGCTCCCGGGCGTGCTGGCACCGGCCCTTCGCGGGGGGGGGCCGGACTCCTGGGTCCCTTGCAGCTCCGGCGGGGGGGAAGGTGGGGGGCTCCCCCCAGCTCTGGGCTGGGAGCCAGGACTCCTGGGTCCTTCCCCCGGCTCGGGGAGGAGGGGGCCGGTCAGGACTCCTGGGTTCCAGCCCCACTTCACACTTGAGCGAGCGGGTCCCTCCACGGGCCTCAGTTTCCCCACTTGGGTCTGGAGCGGAGCGAAAGAGGCACAAAGGGCGGCTCCGGGGGGGGCCGTGGGTCTGTCCAGAGGGTGGCTAAGGCGAAGGGGAGAGGAAGGGGCTGGTCCTGGGGACTGGGCGAGGTGACCTCCTGCAGTCCGGGAGGGAGCTGGAAATGCTGGGTGGAAGTGAGGGGCACAGGAGGGGAGAGTGGGGCCGGCCCCCAGTGGCAGCCTGCGGGCGATCCTAGGGCTGGGTTACTTCTGTAAATTAAAGAGAAGTTGTTAGTGGCCCGATTCTGCTGCGAAACCTCAAAGAGATGTTTGCGCCCAGCTGGCACCAATTGCTTTGGGCTTTAAACCTGCGCCGCTTGACCCATTGCGAGCCACCCGCTGGGATCGCTGCACCAAGAAAAGGGCAGTGCTGTGCTAAGTACAAGGAAATGCCACCTCTTCTGATTTAGTGTCTGTCAGGCAGAGCCTGCGGCGGCTGATGAGGGGAAGGAGGAAGAGGCCTGAGAAGTACAAATCTTCCTGTGGACTGGGTGCAGGGTTGGAGCAGGAATAGTGGCCTTGCTGCTCCAGTCTGGATGGAGCCCAGCCCAGTGGTAACCCTTTGCCTGATCCCTCTCCATTGCTTCGTTCCTCACCCCAGAGACCATTCCCTAGATGGGGCCAGCCCAGCTCCTGGGCGTGATGGTGTCTGGATAGTAGGAAATGCTAAGCTAGGCTAACAATGTGGTGTGTTGGGCCAAACAAGGCCTTTGACTTACTCCACAGACCTGGGTTTGGCTTGTTGGGGAACAAGCAAAAACAAAGGCCTCTTTCTGTCCTGTAGTGCAAAGGGTTAAGTGAGGTTCTGGCTGGTCTGGCTCAACAGCTCACTGTGGGAGTGGGGTGAGGGTGTCACTGAGCAAGGGCCTGGGAGCCAGGATCTCTGAGCAGCTCTGCTCTGGGATTTGGCACTATTTTTGTGGTCTTGGAGTCATCCAACCATTGCAGGCTTCACTTTCTGCCTCTGGAAAGGGATAAAGGAACATCCCTCCCTCCCAGACTCAACACAATGACACACCTCTCTAAAGAAGGATGGTTTTGCGGCCTCTCAAGAGGCTTTAGTGAGGAGAGTGAATCCATCTTTCACAGCCAGCTCTGGGGGAAAGGCAGAGCATCCATGTAGCAGTGCACCGCACTCTTGCAGAGTGGTCAGAACGTGACACCACGTTCCCTATCCAGGCGGAGCAGCAGAGAGACTTAGGAAGGATGTGATCATGTAGACATCGAGGCTGTGTGATCTTCAGTGGTTGCAAGTGACTGTGGTTTGCATCTCACCCCTAGTGCCGTGGTCTGTTGCCTCCCCTCAACTCCCTAGGATCACCAAAAGCACTGAGCGTCTCCTCTCCATGCACAGCATGGGCCAGCTTTGTAGAGGTGATACGCAGCTGGCAAGTCACCTCCAGGTGGAGCAAGGTGCGAAAGCCCTGCTGCCTCCATTAAATGGTGCAACGTGGCCATTGTAGTGTTCCAGTGGGGATGGGGCAGGAAGGTAAAGTCACCAGTTGTATTAAAGTCTCTAATAAAATTGGTTCCTGGCCTGGGCATGCAGGACACTAAAGCCTAGCAGGTGGGGGAGTCTGGGGTTTGGTGTCTGCAGGAGCCAGGTGCTGCTGGCAGCTAGAGGCCCAGGTATCACGGTGCAAGCATGGGAAGAGCATCAGAAATGTTATGCCCCTTAGATTTGATGCCTTGGATCCAACCCTCCTAAGGGACTCCATGAAAGTCTCCATGTTCATTCTCGAACTGCATGGCCTGCTTGGGTTTGTATGGGGCAACATGAGGAGAGCAGGAAAGCAGGGCTGTCCCTGACCACACTGAGCCCATTAAAGCAGGGAGGGTTTGTCCTGTCTGGGGTCAGAGCCTGTCATGGGCACACAACAGGAGCCAAGAAAGATGCATGAGGTGGAAATTGGCTCCCACCTAAATTCCAGATCTTCTGGATCTGCCCAGAGGCAAACGTCAGGGCAGGCACTCCAGCCAATCAGGCCAGAGGAGAGCTGATTCTCAGGACACAGGAGCCTGGCAAACTTGCAGCAGGCAGCGAGGGACCAAGCTGCAGCCCTGGGCAGGTGTCAACAGCTTGAGCAGCTGGCTGTGTCATGGTGAGATTCCATCCTTGCTCTCAGACCTCCAGTGCCTCGTGTTCTGAGGTTGCTAACCCACTTCCCCTCTGTCTGTGCTGTTTTACAGGCTCCTTGGCAGTCCTGCCCCGTGCCTCTGCACCACCCCAGGATGGCTACGCCCTGCTTGCTGTTCTTGTCCTTGTGCCTCCCACTGAGCTTTCTACCCACATGCCAGGCGCAAACAGACCCTCCAGCTGGCTGCGGCAAGGACCTTCCTGCGCTGTATTATAACCTCTGTGACCTGTCGGCAGCATGGGGCATCGTGGTGGAGGCGGTGGCCAGCTGCGGAGCAGTGACCAGCTTCGTGCTCACCATCATCCTGGTGGCCAGCCTGCCCTTTATGCAGGACCCCAGGAAGAAGAGCCTGGTGGGGACCCAGGTGTTCTTCCTCCTGGGCACATTCGGCCTCTTCTGCCTGACCTTTGACTTCATCATCAAGCAGAACTTCTCCACCTGTGCCTCGCGGCGCTTTCTCTTCGGGGTCCTCTTTGGGATCTGCTTCTCCTGCCTGGTGGCCCATGCTCTCAGCCTCAACTTGCTAGCCAGGAGGAACCACGGGTTACAGGGCTGGGTGGTCTTTGGCATGGCCCTGCTGCTCTCCCTGGTGGAGATAATCATCAACACCGAGTGGCTGCTCATCACTGTGGTGAGGAGCAGTGTCCCCTCCCCGGACCCCTGCAACCTGGCCAACAAGGACTTTGTCATGGCACTCATCTTTGTCATGGTCCTCCTACTGGCCGCCTTCACTACCCCCTGGCCAGTCCTATGTGGCCGCTATACGCACTGGAGGAAGCACGCCATCTTCATCCTCCTCACCACTTCCCTGTCTGTGGCCATCTGGGTGGTGTGGATCAGCATGTACCTCTACGGGAACCAGCAGAGGGGGAGCCCAACCTGGGATGACCCCACACTGGCCATTGCCATGGTCACCAATGCCTGCATCTTCATCTTCTTCTACATCATCCCGGAGGTGTCCCATGTGATGCGGCCGAGCCCAGAGCAGGCCTATGAGGAAGACATGTACCCGACCCGGGGCGTGGGCTATGAGACCATCTTGAAGGAGCAGAAATCCCAGAGCATGTTTGTGGAGAACAAGGCCTTCTCCATGGACGAACCGTCCTCAGGTAGGCAGGAGAGCCCCTGGCCAAGGGGAAGGTGCAGGAGAGGGGCGAGGGGCAAAGATGTGGCTTTGGCAGGGAAGTGGAGGCCGCCCACCCTCGTGTCTGGGTAGGCTGTATGCACAGTGGTGTACCTGTGGGTATGGTGTCATACCTGGGGACTGTAGCTGGGCTGGAGCCCTGGAGAGAGATTGAGATCAGCCTTGTTTGTGTCCTGTAATTAAACCCACAGCAAAGGGCCGCAGCAGCTCCCCACTGTGGGCTCGGCTAGCTCACGCAGTTACCCATCTTGCTCCCTGTCCCCCTCCTCCGACCTCACCCCACTTTGCTGTTGTCTGCTACAGCCAGGTTGTGCCTTTGTGTGTCATGCAGCGAGTGCTCTGGGGCCCCTGGGTTGCTACAGCAACACAGCACAGAGGAGAGATGCCCCTTGGGGGCACGGAGCCTGGTGCCCATGGGGGGCGTAGCTAGGTGTTGTCGGCCAGGCAGCCTGCCCTAGTGGGTAGATTTGTAGTAACACAGATGCTGTCCATCCAGTAGGACCTGGTCAGAGACCATCTATGTCTTTGGATTAAGTGACAGACCAGCCAGATACCTAGTCACTGCCAACCTGGGCCAGTTTGAAATAATGACTCTGATTGTTGTTCTAGAAAAAAAAAAAAAGATCACAAGCCAGAGTTACTGAGCAGGGACATTTAATGCTGGTCTCAGTCCACAGGAGCCCAGCCCTTTGCCCCCTGTTGCCAAGAGTGCAGTGTTCTTCCTGGGTTTGGGTTTTGATTTTGTCCCCGTCTCCACCCCCAGCCCCAGCAGTGTCCGGGAGACCCTGTGATAACGTACGTGTGTGTGTGAGAGAGAGAGTGAGAGTGAGAGAGAGACAGCTCCATCAAGAAGCCACACAAGAACAAACCAGCCCATGCAACCGACTGCTCACAAGCCACACAAGAACAAACCAGCCCATGCAACCAACTGCTCACAAGCCACAGTAGGCTAATACTCTTGTGTTTGCAGCGCATGTGCAGCCTCCCAGGAAGCCAGTGGGCGCAAGCCACAGCTCCCAAAAGACCCTACAATAACAAACCACTGCAAATTCGGAAATAATACAGACCGGCACTGATTGGCTAAGACTGCTTGGGACTTAATTGCTGCTGGGACTGGAAGCAAACAAACTTTGCCTCCAGCCTCCGCCTGCCCGCTCCTGGGGAGGACCCTGCCTCTTGTGAGTCAGCTCATTAAAACCTGTTTGTCTGTGCTCTTCCACAAACAGATCCTGGCTTCTTGGCTGCCTTCTCTCCACACACAATTCGTACCCCATTCACAGCACCAGCACTGGCCAAGTGCCAGGTCCTCCTAGTGAGGATGTGACTATGCTGGGACGAAGGTGCTGGCAGCAGTATGTCTTCTGCCAGCCCAGGAAGGGGATCAGAGTCCAATTATAGGCAGTGCTGTCGTGTAATCCTAATGCACCCCAATAGAAGACCCCATCCAGTATAATTGCAATCCCACATGGGGCTCTAACGGTGTAATGATACTGAGAGACGATCCCCCCATTCCTTCCTCTCCCACCTCCTGACGTAGCTCTACCAGGGAGCAGGCCTAATTCTGCTATGTGCATTGGTCCAGGGCAGTCAAGGTTTACATGGTCCTGCTTCAGTCCTGGGGACTGGATGGCTTGATCCTTACTGAACTCAGAGGAGACTCCCATTGACTGGAACCTTGGGCCAAATGAAATCTCATGAGGTTCAACAAGGAAAAGTGCAAAGTCTTGAACTTAGGAAAGAAAAGTCCCATGTACTGCTACAGACTAGGGACTGATTGGCTAAGTAGCAGCACTTTAGAAAAGGACCTGGGCGGTATGGTGGACAGGAAGCTGGACATGAGTCAACAATGTGCTCTTGTTGCCAAAAAGCCAATGGCACATTGGGCTGCATCAGTAGGAGTGTTGCCAGCAGATCAAGGGATGTGATTACTCCCCTCTATCTGGCACTAGTGAGGCCACATCTGGAATACTGTGTCCAGTTTTGGGCTCCACTCTACTGAAAGGATGAATTAGAAAGAGTTCAGCAGAGGGCAACAAAAATGATTAGGGGGTTGGGGCACGTGACTTGCAGGGAGAGACTGAAGGAACTAGGCTTATTTAGTTTGCAGAAGAGAAGACAAGACTGAGAGGGGATTTGATAGCAACACTCAGCTACTTGAAGGGGTCCTCCAGAGAGGAGGGAGCTAGGCTGTTCACAGTGGTGACAGAGGACAGAGCAAGGAGCAGTGGTTTCAGATTGCAGCTGGGGTGGTGGAGGTTGGATATTAGGAAGAACTTTCTCACTAGGAGGGTGGTGAAGCACAGGAATGGCTACCTAGGGAGGTGGTGGAATCTCCAGCTTTGGAAACACTTAAGGCCCGGTTAGACAAAACCCTGGCTGGGATGATTTAGTGGGAATGGCCCTGCTTTTAGCTGGGGGTTGGACTGAATTATCTCATGAGGTCCCTTGCAACCCTGGGATGCTATGACTTTTACGGGACCCTATCAGTCTGTGGCGGGGCCCTACCCTCTGGAGAGTCAGCTGTATTCTCCCTTTGACACACAATGCCTGTTGTGCAGGGGAGTTCATGGATTTCCTACACCAGATTGGCCCCTCAATTTCACTGGTGTGGCACCCTTGACTCCCATGGCATGACTCCTGATTTAAGAACGTAACAAGAGAATGGCCATGCCGAGCTTAATGAGTGGTGCAACCAGGCCAGAGTCCTGTCTTCTGACAGTGGCCAATGCCGCAACCAGCCCAGAGTCCTATCTTCCAACAGTGGCCAATGCCAGGTGCTTCAGAAGGAATGACCAGAAAAGGGCAATTTTCAAGTGATCCATCCCATTGTCCAGGCCCAGCATCTGGCAGTCGGAATGAAGGAACACACAGGGGATGGAGCTGTGTGCCTGACCATCATGATTAATAGCCCTTGATGGCCCTATCCTCCATGAACTCATCTAGTTCTTTTCTGAACTCAGTTATGTACACTTGTGGCCTTCAAAACATCCCCTTGCAGTGAGTTTCCCCAGGTAGACTGTGTGTTGCATGAAGAAATATTTCCTGTTGTTCATTTTAAACCCGCTACCTATTGACTTCAATGGTTGACCCCTGGTTCTGGTGTTACGTGAAGAAGTAAAGAACACTTCCTTGTTCACCTTCTCCACACCAGTCATGAATGTGTGTAGATCTCTGTAGCTTTCCTTTATTGTCTCTTTTCTGAGCTCAGCAGTCCCAGTCTTTTTATCTCTTCTCCTGTGGAAGCTGTTCTATCCCCCTCCTCGTTGGCTGTTGCCCTTGGCACTATAAAGAGAACAGTATCTCTGCCCTGTTTGGCCAGCTGACCCTTGGAGAACTGGATTTTCCTCTGTGAACCCCCTGGCTGAAGTGTTGGAGTATTGTTTCTTGATCTGTGTGTTCAGATAGCAGGGGGAGATCCTGACTCCATTGTCGTGGGGGTGGTTTCCATCGACTTTGGAGCAGGAATTTGTGTGTTTGCCCAGCTGCAAGGCTGGCTTTCCCTGACCCAGGCATGCACCACCCAGCTCTCTTACGTGGTGCTGCCGCAAACCAGCTGTTTGTTTTTCTCTTTTCAGCCAAGAAGCCAGTGTCACCTTATAGCGGGTACAACGGGCAGCTGCTGACAAGTGTGTTCCAGCCCACAGAGATGGCTCTGATGCACAAAGGGCCCGTAAGTCAGACCACAAGTGTTTGTTCTCCTCCCCACGTCAGCCAGAGGTGGGGCGGGGGCCTGCTATCTTGGGTGATGGATAGGCTTTTAAACTACCAGTCAATAGGTGTACAGCAGGACCGCTTCCAACAGCTGTGTCTGTTGTGGTCGATTCCTGCCAGGCAACATGGGGGGCCTGCATCTGGAGCACGGGGTGCCACAATCCACAGTGACACCCACACACTGGCTGTGTCATGGGAACAAATCTCATCATCTTCTGCTGCCCTCTGAGCTACTAAAGAAACTTCTCGGCCCCAGCCACCCCAGCAGGCTGGTGCACCTAAGACCAGACCCGGCACCTTCCACCCAGCAAGGGCTGGTAAGCGTGGGGGCACATCAGTGTGTCCCAGGGATCCTCTTTGCACTGATCCTGTGACCACTGCTGTGCGGCCCAGGCTGCCAAGTGGGACCCTGTGAAAGTCACAATGGGCACCCAGGAGGGTGGATGTCAGGGCCTCCTGAAGAGCCCTGACCAGGCTGGTTTCAGGGCAAGGACAACCTACTTTCCACTTTTGAGCTGTGCTTGGGGGCAACCAGCTGCTGCCAAGAGACCTGAAGGCTGGCACCCAGGGTCTGTGGCTGAGAGGGAGATGAGCGGGTAGCCTGTGCAGCCCTGCCTCAGGACAGAGGTGGCCCATCCCTAGACCAGAACCCGTGTGGCCCAATCTGAGAGGATGGGTTTTCTGCAGCCAGTCGTGGTGTGTCCCCCTCAGCTGCTCTGTCACCATCAAGGGTCCGTGGTTGCTTGAGTATCCCCTGGGGACAGGGCAGAGTGTCCCAAAACAAGCCCCACTCTCAGGCCAGGACACAACAGCCAAGGGAGGCAGTGCCATGTGTAGGCAAGACCCTGGGGGTGGCTTGGGAATGTACGTTCAGTCTGTGGCTCTGCTGTTAGCCTGCAGAGCCTCCTCAGGCAAGCTGCACATCCTCCTGGGCCTCAGTTTCCCCTCCCAACCTTGGTGTGTCTGGCTTGTCCAGCTGGTAAAGCTGTTAGGGCAGGCCTTGTCTCCCACACGGCGTATGTGCAGCACCTGGTGCAGTGGCCCCGATCTCAGCTGTGACACAAGGGTGCAAGAGCTGGCATCGGCTCTTTGGGATTCCACAGACTCTCCCACCTGGGATCGTCCACTGCCTTCAAGCCACAGGTCCTGCAGAGGGGTTGAGACAATGGAGCTCAGGGACAAGCCTTGCACCTTCTACCTAGACTGTGAGAGCTGATTTGAACGGCCCCTCTTGATGCCTGGAGAGCCACTTCCTGCAGGGGCAGGGCTGGGCACTGGTGTGCGGCTGGATGGCAAGCCCAGGGGTCCCTTGGGAAAGCGGGGGGGGGGGGGGAGTGAGCCACTCCAAATTGCCAGCCATGTGTCTCCTCCTTCCTGTGCCCATTTCCGGCTGCTGCTTGTTCTCTTTCCAGTCGGAAGGGCCCTATGATGTCATTCTACCCCGCGCCACTGCCAGCAGCCAGGTGATAGGCAGCGCCAACTCCACACTGCGAGCAGAGGACGTCTACGGGGCACAGAGCCGGCAGGCAGCAACCCAGAAGGATGGCAAGGGCATCCAGGTCTGTGATAATGTGCTGCTGTTACTGAGGCAGCCTGTTTGAGTGGTTACAGAAGTGGAGGATCATGGAATCAGGGTCCTTGATTCTACAGCCACTGTCTCCCTATGGAATGGTCGTGCTCTCTGCCTCAGTTTCCTCACCTGTTAAATAGGGATTTAATACAGCTCCACACTTTGTAAAGGTCTTGGTGACTTCCTGGTGGGACCAGCTCCTGTCCCATGTATTAGTGAAAAGAATTGTGTTGTTGCAGTCCACTGTTAAGATTTGGTGGGAGAACTCCAGCCTCCCCGATTGGCATGGGGACCTGCAGCAATGCTTCATTAAAAGGACTTTCTAGCGCCTCAGTGACAGGGATGGGAATAAAAACCTGCCTCTGACAAGGATGAAATTTTCGGGTCCCTTGTGTGGAAGGTCAGAGCTGGTATCTCAGGTGCCAAAACTGATGCTAGGGGCCTTGCCCACCTCCTCACAGCAAGGATAGCAGAGTTGGAACAGAACCCAAGAGTCCTGGCTCCCAATCCCCAGCCATAACCATGGTCCATCCCTGGCCCTCTTGCCTTAGAATCCATAAACCACAGAACTGGTTGGCAGATGGTGTTGCACACTCGCCGAATGCAGCCTGCTGAAGGCATATGTCCATGTCTCTCCCTACTGGGCAGGAACTGGTTAGTTGCTCCGGGGTTCTTAGAAGAATGGTTTTGTTTTGTGTTAGCTGCTGCCCCAGACTCAGGTGTGTGCCAAAGCAAGAAGTCATGGGGTTAAAGCCCCATAGGGATCTGGGGAGATTCAGGGTGGCAGGTAAGGCCGTGCCCCTTTGCTGTAAGTCCTGCTCTCTGTTGCCTTAGGTTCCATCTCCATATGGCAAGAACAGGTGGTAGAGATGCCTGCGCACCCTGGCTCCTGCAGCTGTGGACACCAACGGCGAACCCAATGCCCTTCCTCCAGAGAGAAAACCCGTCTCCTTCCCTAGAGCCTCCAGCCAGCCTGGTCCTCAGCTCAGGAGAGGAGAGAGAATCCAGCATCTGCCCTGCCCAGCCATCCCCAGAATGGACCCAGAGACTGCTAAGTACTGGCTGAGCCCTTGGCCCTGCTGGAGAGACTGGACAGCTCAGAGGCCTGTGGGATTTCCCTGGGGCTGCTGAGGTTGGGCCCTTCCTGTGAAATCCCCGGGTCCTTCTCTCAGCTCGTGCTCTTGGTGCCTCACCCACATGGGAGTCACTGCCTGTGGGCTGCCTTTGCTGCATCACTCTGTCTGCCTGTTGCTCCATTGATTCTCTCCCTGACATCCCTCCCTCCTTCCCAAAGCCCCTGGACAATCTGCTGCCCAGTGTTCAGACACAGGAGGACCATCCCCAAGTCATGGGCCAGTTGGGAAGCTGTAGGTTTTGAAGGCAGCTGTTGGAGGTGGAAGATGCGTGAGCCCAAATGTTTGATTAAGCCTCCGGTTGCAGGGAGCTGAGCTGAGCCGGTCTCAGCTGGACGATGCCTTGGATAGAGCCTCACAGGACTCCACTCCTGTGCCTCTGACTGTGGGCCCCCCAGGGGTGCACAGCATCCCCAGCCCTGGAGCCAAACTTATTCAGCCCTGCAAGGAAAAGGCTGGGTCCTGGAACTGGTGTCCTCCACAGGCCCTGACCTGCACTCCATTCCTTCCTTGCCTGTGAGAGCACAAGTTGTGGGCAGCTCGCTGCCTGACTCTGTGACTCGGCCTCCTCCTGCTGTACTGCCATGAGATAAGTCTCCTGGCTGACGTGGGCGAACATGTGGCACCAGCTGGGGGCCTCCGCTTAGCCTCGAACTGGCGTATCCTGAAACATGGAGGAGATGGTGTGTCAGGACTGCTATGGCTGCAGATGGGGGCGCTGCTCCCCATTTTTGGAGATGTCTGTGCCAGGCTGCATGGCCCAGGGATTGATCCCTGTGCCACGAAGTGGGCTTACTGGGCCTCATCGCCCCAGCGTAGAGCCTAGCACCACTCCAATCCCTCCTGCTGCTGGTGTCCAATGCCACAGTCCCTGGAGCAGCTACAGCAGGCTGGGAACTCGCGTCTGCATCAAAGCCGGGATGAGGTGTGTGCCATTGCCCTGCAAATCAGTCATCTCTGCAGACATCCTCCTCGGTGTGTCTGTGGGGCTTGGAGAACAAGGAGCATGGAGTCCAGGCAGCCACATTTGCTCACAGATACGCTGCATGGGAACTGTCGGCTGAACCCCACCTTTCTGTGGTGACCACTCTCTGTTCCCCGGCCCCTCCCCGACGGGACAGGCCTTGCCAGGACGTCACCACTCAAAGCAGGGGTGTCCCAAGGCTGGTGTATGTGGGACCAGCAGCAGGATCCTGATCTCCCTCTGCCATGGAATGGCAGCAGGCACCTCATGCAGACGTGGTGACTCTTGGAGCAACTACTGCAGCTGGGGGTAGGGGGCCTCAAAACCTGGCTGCGTCTGAATGGGTTGCCTCCAGCATGGATGTGCAGGTGGAGCAGAAGTGGGATTGGGGTCCTGTCCACTGTTCCCTCTAAGCTGTGCGGATGTGTGAGTGCACACAGATCATGAAACCTGCGCACACAACAAAATGAAATTCGCAGAAAAAAATTCAATAGTGCTAATATTGGTGCTCACAAAGAAATGTTTTTGTGCACACAAAGAAATTGTTTGTACACACAGTCTACAAGTAATTAGAGGGAACATTGGTTCCTGTCCCCTCCCTCTTCTCCCACCTGTGTGAGTAGCACAGTCTGTGCCTTCCTCCAGGGACTGCATGAGCATTTGGTCATTGAAGCCACCCCAGCAAGCAAATATATGGTGGGTGTGGCGTATGCCCCGTGGGTCAGTCCCCCATCTTTGGCCTCTGACTTGCAAAGGGACGCATTCTGCTCCCATTCACCCCAGCGTTCAGGGGGAGCAAGTCTACATTGGTGTCAGTAGTGGGGCAGCAGGTTCATACCAGTGCCACTGAACAGGGATGAGCCTCACAGGCACCTACAGCTGTGGCACTGTTCAACCCTGGCACATGGGGCATGGAGGGTGTGTGCAGGCACCCTGCTGGATGGGCATGGGCTTGATTCAAATGTTGTGTCAGTGCTGGGGGTGGAACAATGTCCCTTCTTCTTTTCAGGTGGCTCTTGGCTTTTTTTTAGGTCAGATTCTGTGTGCAGAATAAAGCTGGTTTTTCATACATGATGCAGTTGTTGGTACCTGTCCCACCGAGAGATGTGCTGTAAGATAAACAGGGAACAGCAGTGGGGAGTAGGAGAGGGGACAGACACATCTGCTAGGTTTTTGGGAGGAGGGGGGAAATTGGGGTGTGCCTGGGGGTTATGCAAATCTCCCCAGTATAATTGAGGGCAGAACAGTCAGGAGGCCAGCTCTGAATGGTGATGGGTGGAGCTCAGAAAGGACTGGACCAAACCTACTGGCCCGAAGGGCTGAGGGTGAAATGGGTGCTCTAGAGCAGGGAGCTTCAGGGACTGTCACGCCCTCGTTTGCCCTCATGGAATTAATTCAGTTAACGACTTTTCCTGGGACCAGTGCAAACCCCATGCAGCTTCTTGCCTTGGCTGTGTTGTTCCCCTCCCCTACAGGAAGTGCTGGCCCCATGGCCCAATCTGTGGGGCATCAGTACAGTGCTGCAGAGCACATTCGCTCTGCTTCCCACTCCCTGGTGCAGCCCTGCAGCAGAAGGAATAACAGAGTGCTGTGAAGCCAGGTAGCAGTAGTGGGATCCTGCCATGGGTGATGAAGAAACTTGGGGCATCCCAGCCCTTCCTGGGAAGCCTGGACAATGTGAGGTTGACTTCCTCCCTTTATTTATGAGGCAGGATCCTCTCTGGCCTTTCCTGATTTTTCCTCTTTATTCCCAACCACCACTACACCCCTCAACCCTGCTATTCCAGCCCTGGCTTCCACAACCCCTCACACCTGACCCACAGCCCACTACTATCCCAGCCCTTGCCCCCTCCAACCCCATGGCCCTGCTCACACATCTTGATCTCTGCCTGCAGCTGGCCCACTGTGGCCTTCCCCCAAGAAGAGCCTATTTAAGCCTAGGGTTTGGGTGATCTTTGGGCACATGTAGCAGGAAGTGGGGCTGAGTCCTAGCAAACTCATTTCACTGGCAGCTCGTGCAAGACCAGAGGTGTTGCTGGCGCCGGGCTTATGGGGCTCAAGCCCTGAGTTGCAGTGCCTGAGCCCCAAGTCTGCTACAGCAGCGCACTTAAAGCGCATGAGTCCCAAATCCCGGCACCTGAGCCCCAGGTATTTTTCTGGGCCAGGGATACTCCTGATTGAGACTGGCGCCCTAGAGATGCAGAGAGAGTGCAGCAGCTGACTGCACATTGTGATCCCTGGGGCTGTAGGGCCAGTCCGCTAGAGATTGCTGGTGGGGGATAAAGGACGGACCAAGGTCAGGTGAGGTTTCTCCTGCCCGGATCATCTTTCCCCTTCTGCAGTGATTTTCCTGCCAGGCAGGAAGTGGGAGGCTGCAGAAAGAGGCTCTGTGAATTATTTAGCACCTAAAGCGCCTCAGTCAGGGCTCATGGGAGCCTGTGACCTCTTCCTCCTTGAGGTGGAGGGGGGCAGTTAGCCAGCCTTGATGCCGTTAGGATCTGAGGAGCTGCTCCTATGGGCCCCCTGATTGTCTGTAAGAGGACCCTCACTTTGGAGAGAGGGACTGTGGCTTCAGAGGCTGAGGTTCTCTCCCTGTTCCTTGCCCAGGGCAAGTCCCTTGAGGGCTTTGGAGACCTCAGTCCTGGCTCTCAGGTAGATCGGAGCTGGGTGGAAGTGGCTCCCCTGCCATTGGAGCCATTGGTGTGAGACATGCTCAGTGCCCATGTGTCGCTGACATGGCTGGCTTGGCCTGTCTGACAGGGGGTAGAGCCAGGCATCAGTGGCTGTGCCTAGAAGGAGGTTGATGCCCTCAGCCAGCAAAAGTCCCATGGGAAACCTTTCAGAGGCACAGGGGGGCCTGGCTCCAGGACAGGCCAAGAGCTGCAATTAAGAATTAGCTGAGAACAGTGAGTCCCCAGCCTTTGTCTGGCAGGATGTGGAGCAGGCAGGGGCTCTTGGGCATGGCATCTCATAGGCAGCTTCATGGCAAGGGTTGCAGGATGCCATCTGTGGACTCTGGGTGCCAACCCCCAGCTGCCCATGCAGATCAGACTTTCATGAACACACACATACAGTGCATTGGATGATCAGTTGGACATCATCCCCAGCCATGCTCCCTGTGCTGCGGGTGTGCACTGCTGCACCCCATCCTGCATTTGTGTATGGCTTGCCACTTGCTTGCATGTGCATGCTGCCAATGCCCTTAGGTGTCCCCTCACTCTTGCATGTATGCTCATGCACACACTGCCTTGCACACTCTCACCAGTGCTCTTGCACGCAAGGCTGCCAAAGGCATGCATGCTTGTCAGCACATGCCCCAAAACGAAGGCACTTGTGTGCGTCGTCACACGCCCAAATGCCCTCCCACCCTCTCATGTTCCTAACACCCTCTCATGTTCCTGACACCCTCCCAGCCCCACAGGGGAAGGAGCCTCCTACTGCCACTGCTGGCTTGATTCCCAGTGCTGAGCAGGCTGTGTTACCTGTGCAGAGCCGTGTCCAGGTTACTGAGTAACCCTAGGGAAGAGTCCAGAGAAGTCCTGGGGGCTAAGTGCAGTGAGATTTGCAGGCATGACAATAGGGCAGCAGCAGGGGCTGACCTGTAATGGAAAGGCACAGCCCACACAAGGGCTGCTTTCCTCTTGGCCATGCTGTGAGCCTCTGGCCTTCCCCTCCCTGCTGCTTGTTAGTGGCTGTTTGTGGTTCCTCCTCTCCCCAGGTCTGGCCCCCAGCTGCAGTTCTCATGGCATCACCCCCACCGGCAGCAGCAGGAACATGGGGCATTGAGGCATCACAGGGAGGCTTGAGGCTATGCTGTGGGGTCGGCTGGAATTAACCCCACCACCCAAACTATGGGCCAGGTGGCAGCAGGCAGGTTCAAGTGATGGGGAGCCACAGGGGATCTGCCAGTCACTCAGTGAGTGCAGCCTCTCACTCAGCAGAGCCCCCAGGTCAGCCTTGGGCACTGCGGTGCTGTAAATGTTGGCTGGGGCACAGGCCAAAGAGCTGCAGACCTCAGCCCTCAGCCCAGGGAATGGGATCTGATACTGTACAGTTGCCCTCAGCGTCTCCCGCTTCTCTGATCCAGGCTTGGTGCTCCCTGGCACTCTCCCTGCAGTTGGGTCTGAGCCTACTGCACCTCCCTTGCTTCTGTCCCTGGGCACTCTCAGCACTGCCAGGGCTGCATGCCTGAGTAACTAAACCCTTTCCCATGCCCAGCTGTTTTCTGTGCCTTTGGAAAAGTTTAACCAGCCATGGCCCTGGCCAGGCTAACCAGATTCACTCCAGGCTTCATATAACCACTAGGGCAGGGAGCCAGGAGCCATGGCCTGTGACTCTCTGGCTTCCCCTTTCCGAGAGCCCAGACAGGAACCATCCAGCCACACTTCACCTGTGGCCAGATCAGGCCATCGAGACAAGATGAGCAAACTGAAGGCTGGCACACATATGCCACTGCGCTGCCCTCTCTCTGAGACCCACATGTCCCACCTCACCCCCAGCCCCACAGGGAAGGGTGGGAAATGGGAAGTAGCAAAGAGGATTAGGCTGTTATCAGCATCTCTGGTAACACATTAACAGCCCAGAGCTGGAAAAGGTAGATAAGGTTAGGCTGCTCAGGACCGTCTGCTCTGGTTTTCAGGGACACTGAGTCCCCAGCCCGTGGGGGGGGGGGTGCACTGCATCCAGCCACTGTCTTTCCCTCTGCCACCCAGCCCCTAGCAGCAGCAGCAGCCACACAAGGCATCAGCCAGGCAAGAGTCACTGTGCTTCAAGGCCAAACCCAAAGGCTCACTCGAGGGTGATGCCATACAAGTTCCCCAGCCCCTGCCCTGGACAGCTGGTGTTTACCAGCCGCGCCCCCCCCCCCCCCCCCCCAATGGGGGTATCTAAGCAACGTGTGTGTGTTTAAGCTCCCTGGGGCCACGACTGGCCTCGTAAACAAACCATGCTGCCCTTTCCAGCAGCCGCTCAAGGGAACACAAGGGCAGAGGGGACGGTAAACCCAGCACTGCCTCCAGCCTTCACAAGCCCTTGCCTGTGGGGCCATGGTTGGATTTCACGGTACTGGCCGTGTCCCCTACACAGGGCCATAACTATGATGGGGCGAATGGGGCTTTGTCCCAGGTGCACTGGAGCGGCTCCATTGTGCCAATCCATTAAAGGGCATGTTTTGCACCGTCGGCCCCAAGCACTGCTAATTGCAAGGGGAATGTTACGGGGCATTATGGCTCTCTCTCCACCTGAGCCAGCTAAAGCCAGATCCCGGTCCTGCCAAGCCCAGCTGGATCTGAGAGCAGGACTGGGAGCCAGGCTCTCCTGTTGGGCATGAGGCTCACCATGGTGCTTGGACCTTAGCTAACATCTAGAATGGGTGTGGGCAATGCCCGCAGCCACAGGGGTTCAGAGACCCCTGCTTGGCCCAAGGAACCGGCTAGGTTACTAGATACTCCCTCGCCAGCCTCCCAGGGATGCTTGGGACAGGGCAAGCAGGAAAAGATGGCAGTGAGGGGAGAGGGAGGTGGCGCTCCCTAGATGTGCCTGGGCTGTGTTTGACCTGGAGTGACAGCTCAGCAAGTCCCTAGGATGCTGGGCCAGGTTCAGGCTGACTTGGGCTGTCTAGACCTAATGCTCCAGCAGTGCAGCTGCCACATATCTGCTTTGCCGCTCCCTGCCCATTGTAGGTCAGCAGAGCTGCGGCTTTTGGGGGACAGGGGGTGTGGATTTTTCAATGCAGCACAGCTCTTGGTGGCTCCCTCCATATCTCCTTCCCAGTCAGTTGTTTGCTTGGCAGAGCACTTGGCTCTTCGTCCTGCCTGACCTTGGGCTCCCTCGGATGGGCAGCAGGCTGGAGGGGAGAGGTGTGAACACGGCTTGTCTCCTGGACTCAGTCAGTCTGGTCAGCTGTAGGCAGGGCGGTGTGCCCAGCAGAAAGAGACCTTGTCCCTGCCCTATCTATGTGTTGCAGACTAGCATGGGGCTCAAAAGGGAAGGAAACCCTAGCTGCAAAGCAAACAGCTACATTAGAAAGTCACCCTCCACTGGCACAGCAGAGACATCAGGAGCCAGTAAGGCCACTGGCCATAAGGCAAGCCCCTGGAAGGCTGACACTTTAAACAGATTCTGCTTTCAGGGCTAACAGTTGCTAGAAGTCAATGCTTGCGGCTCAAATGCAAAGGACAGCACAGCTGTGTGGATTCCACTTGCCCCTGCAGTGGGGTGGTCCCATGGCTCTGGGCACAGTCTGGTTCACCCATGTTCCCCGTCCTGCATCTTTTTGGACCAGTAAACCCATCTGCAGGCCTGTCTGCCCAGCACTGCCCATCTGCACTGAGTTGCCTTTTGCAAGAAGACAGCAAGGTAATTCTGTCCTCAGCACCAGCCAGACCCAGCAGGACCAGCTCTGGCAAGTGGATCCAATCCACACCAACAGGAAATCTTTTGTGCAAACACAGCGAGCGCAGCCAAAGTAACATGCCAGAGGCTGGCAGAACAGCCCTCCTTATGTTCCAGTGCAGCAAGTTGACACTAATTGAGTTTGAATGCTTGCCCCCCCCCCTTGCCAAGAGGGTTGACACCCACAGCGACATTCCCCACAAGACTGCAACAGGTTGTGGGCAAAGCCCTGGCCTCCTCTGAGCTGTTACACTCATTTTCTGCCATGCTTGAGGCCCTTTCCGTTTGCTCTCATTGCAGTGGGAGGAAACAGTGGGCTAGCAAACTGACCAGTGCCCTGCCCGAATCCTGCCTATCCTCCACCCCCAAGTGCTATTAAAGCTCCAGAGCACAGGAGACGCCAGGGCAGAGGCTTTGCGTGTGCTGTGCATGCTCCACTCGTTCTACGGGAAAGTGGCTGGCATCAGGCCCGTGTACAGAGTGAAGGGCAAGGGGGTGCATGGCTGCCCACTGCTGGCAGAGCCGTGTCAGGCCCGCCCAGGTGTTCCTGTGCCTATGAAACAGGCCAGGCAACAATTGTGGGTTCCTCTTTTATAACACTCTGGACAGGGGCCAGTGGCTGTTGGCACTGGTGCTGGAGCCACATGCCTGCGTTAGCCCATGAGCCACATGTTGACAGAACCCCAGCACGCGGAGGAAGAGGGCGTCTCTGCGGCACACCGGCCCTGCTGCCCCCAGAGATGGAGGGGCCATTTGCAAAACAAAGCTGAGGCACATGGCAAGGGGTGCCATCGACACTGACATCTGCTGGCTGGACCAGCACCAGCACAAGCTGAATTCGGCTGCACCTGCATGGACTGGATTTCTCTGAGGACTGGACAAGGAGCCCCCGGGGAAGGAGTGGGGACCCCTATGATGGCAGTCTGCAGTGGAATGAGTTTTCCCTGTGCCAGCCAGGCACTGAATGGTGCAAACAGCTCCAGGCACCCCAGTCACCTCCTCTCCTATGAGGCAGCCTGGTATGTTCCCAGCAGGGCCAAGCCCTGGGCACTCCATGCTACAAGGAGAAAGATCACGAGAGCGGAGTCCCTGCTACCCACAGTCCTCTGGCACTCCTGCCCTGCCCTGAGGCCAGGTCCTCTGGTACCCAGAAACCTTGGCGGCCACTGCCCAGCCCCTGTACTGCATCCTCTACTCCCTGGAGAGTGAGCAGACAAAGCCAGCACAGCTGCCCCAGCACTCAGGGTCTAGGCGTCTGGACGAAGGACACGTCTTCCAGGTGGGTGGCCATGGGCATCCTCTCACTCCTGAAAGCCAGACTGGGCATATGTCCCCTGGACCTCAGCCAGGCCCATAGATGAGCTTAGCCTGGGCAGCCAGCTCCTCAGGTTAGGACAGTGCCACTTAATGAGCAGATGCTGACAGGTCCCTAGAGAACAGCTGGGCTCAGCGCTTTGCTCCAGGAGGGCCCTTTGCCAGGACACAGCCCATCTCAGCAAAGGCTCTCAGCCCTGTGGCCAGGACCAGCCAGCCTCCTGGACAGGGGCACTAGGACTGCAGTGTCTTTTTTACAGCTCTGGGTCAAAGGGACTTAGGGGCAGTTCAGGCAGGGATCTACTGGCATACTGGCAAGGGCCAGTGACAGTGGTGTTTGGGAGACCCACCCAGTAGTTAACACCTCTGTCCATCTCTCTGGCCCAGCACCCTGAGGACAATGCAGCCATCGCTGAAAGGCTGCACCTCTCCAAGTCACTTCATGGGTCCTGGCATCAGCTCCTCTCCCAAGTCCCCTCAGCAATCCCTACTGGAGGGTCTTGGGCTAATTCCCAAGGACACAGCTCAGCAGGGGCAATTTGCCCCCCTGCCCACTCCGCTGGTTTGCCAGGACCTCCATGCAGGCAGAGCAGAGAGCTGAGAAGCAGCTGCACCTAGTCAGCCTGCCAAGGGGGTGCAGGGTGCCTTTGGAGGGGCCATTTCCCAGCAATGTACCCTGTCAGCCAAGGCTGCCTTTCAAACAGCCTTCACTGCTGTAGCTAATGCCATCTCCCTGGGGCCTGCAATTATTTCCAGTGACCTTCAGCAGCTGCTCTCAGCTGGGCATGACCTCTTTCTTTGCACCTGGTACAAACACCTGCAGAGGCCCACACAGGGGGAAGGGCCTGTCCGCCTCACATGGGGTTCGCAGAAGAAACTTGCTCAGCTTGCTGGGCCGTTGCCTCACTCATCTGCCGAGGTGAGGTGCAGCAGCCTGAAGGACACCATTCATTCCCAGGGCTATGCTTGCTGCTGCTCCCTCGAAGGCAGCTCGGACGGAAATGCAGCAAGCGGAGAAATGCCAGCAGGCCTGCGAGCTAGGCCAGTGCTTACAGGTAAAGACTCAGGCAAACCAGGGGCTTCAATGAGGGATGCATGTGGGGAGCACTGAGAGGAGGTGGGGCCGGAGAGGAGTGCATGACCCAATGCACTCCACGCCAGCAACCCTTCATGTCCCAGTGTACAATAACAGTGCACCAATCGTTCTGTTCAAACCCCCTGCTGACATATGGCCTGTTAGCTTCACAGCACCCAAATCCTACAACTCGATTTGAAACAGCACAAAAAAATTCTCAGCCAGCAAAACCCCCTCCAAGGCCCAGTGAAAGCAGGCCCAGCTGGCCCCGGCAGTCACGGTCTCCTAGAAGAGTGGGGCAGACAGCAAAAGGCCAGCACACCTCACTGAGCATGGGAAATGGCTGGTGTATTGCAGGCACACTGAGGATCCAGATAGGAGTCAGGGCCCCTGTGGAGTTGTGCACTGAACTCAGCGTGAGCTCCTGCCCTGAACAGCTTCCAACCATGCCCCATGTGTAAGGGGGGGCTCATCCCATGGGCTGGAGATTGCAGAACAAGGCCCAGCTGGGGGGAGTGGGGCATGTCGCTATAAAGAGAAGGTGCCCATAGCTGAGAGGGTGAGGATGTCCAGGTGTGGAGGAGTCAGGTAGGGTGTTTCAGCAGGAAAGAGCCTGGTTGCTGGAGAAGGGAACAAAGGAGAATGTGGTCAAGGGACAAGAACAGATCTAGCTGTGTGGTCCTATTGAAGAACCAGGGTGGTGGGTGGGCATAAGCCCACCCACTTCTAAAACTCTTCCCCCAGCCTAAGGGGAAGTGGCACTAAACAGTCCTCCAAAAAAATCCGTGGGACAACTAAAGAGAAAACAGGAGCGGGTGTGAGTGTCACAGGTTCAAAACTAGGGTTTCGGAAGGGGACAGCGAGCAGAGAACCCCGGATCTAGCTGTATGGTGTCAGGCCGTGGGCTGGGCTCCTGGGTAGCCCTGAGAAAGCCTACAAGCTAGTTGCAGGGCTTTGAAGAGAGACAGCCCTGGAGGAAGGCTGTGTGTGTCAGACATTGTGGGACTCTGAATTTGGATAGTGGCGACCCTGCTGAGTCACTGACAAGCCCTACAGCACTAGACCAGTGCAAGGAGGGCCAGAGAGCTGCAGGTCCCAAGGGGATGCCTGGAAGCCCCTAAAGTGGGGCTGGGCTTTGGGGCCAGGTGGTGGTGTCCCAGTCCCCAACAAATAAGCACACAGCAGAGGCCTTGCACAACTAAGGCCAGGTGGAGCTAGGTTCACTGTGGCTCTCACCGAGCTTGTGAGGTGCCAGAGCTGGGCCAGCACTTTCATCACACCCCATAGGCCAGAAGGGACCAGTCGATCATGTAGTCAGACCCACAGAGCCCTGCCCACCCCACTCCTGCAGCAGCCTGAATCTCTAGTCAAGTCACTGAGGCCCTCCAATAGTTACTGAAAGACATCAAGCTGCAGAGAATTGATCACTTACACTAGCCTAATCCTGTGAGTGAGTCATTCCCCAGGCTGCAGAAGGCGGCAAAAAAAACCCCCAGGTGCTCTGCCAATCTGATACTGGGGAAAATTCCTTTCTGACCCCAAACCCAGCAATCAGCTAAACCCTGGGCCTGGGGCAAGACCCAGCAGCCAGACAGCTGGAAAACAATTCTCTGTGGTAACTTGGAGCTCTCCCTATCTAGTAGCCCATGTTTGCTGCCAACAGGTACAGGTTAGCTACATGCTGTTGTAGACTGTGTGACACTATCTGGATTTAGTTCCAAAGGTGTCATTTATGATTGTTCTTAATTTTTACGTTTCATATTTGCAATAATCCATATGTGATATGCCATGTTTGGTGCAAGTACAAAGACTGTAATTTGCTAGGAATGATTCTATGGTTTAGGTTCTAAAGGGGCGGCTGTGTTAGTCTAGTGAAGCAAAAGAAGCAAGGATTCCTGTGGCCCTTGAAGACTAACATTTATTTACCGCATGAGCTTTCATGGGAGAAAATCCCACTTTGTCAGATGCTTTGAAGATGGGGGGACTTGCAGAATGTGAGGAAAATAAATGCAGGAGAGTGTAAGACACGGGATCAGGTCATACAGTAACAGCAACACAAAAAAAAGGAGTTTTGTGGCACTTAAAGATTAATAGAGTTATTTATCACACGAGCTTTCGTAGGAGAAAATCCCACTTCATCAAATGCTTTAAAGGGGGAATTTACAGAATTGGAAAAAAGCAGTTGCTTTAAGATTCAAACACTGGGAAACAGCACACAGAGGAAGGTGAGGTCAAATCACCTGTTGTAATGGGGAAAGAATGCATAGTCATGATTTAATCCTAGTTTTACACAATTGAAGCTGCATATAAATTCTTGTTCAGCTGTTTCTCTTTGAAGTCTTGCTGTCCCATTGACTTACTTGACCACAGCTGTTAACAAATCAGCCAAAGACCAAATAGAAAGATGGAAGGTCCCCACAACTGATTTTTTAGTGTTGTGATTTCTGATGTCAGTTTTATGCCCATATGGTTCATGTGGAGGTGTCAGACCTGAAAATTAGAAGTTAGGAATAAGTCTGTGCTATTTGTGTTTCAACTTAATTGATTCTAATACACTCTCCAGACTGGATGTCTACAAACTGCTGTCTCTTTAATAGTCTATTAAGGCGGCTCCCAGGTAGAGTGGGCCCTGGAAGAAACCTGTTGTGCCACTAGAAACTGCCCATGTGATTCAACTCTATTTTGATTTGCAAAAGCTCCAAACAGCATGGGGAAGGCCAGAGCTGATAAAAGGCAGCAGGCTCATCTCCATTTCATCTTGGGTCTGCAACTAAACTCCCCATTTCTGGAACTGTTCCTCTATGACTGGACAACAGACTGAGGTCAACCAAGATGCTGGCTGCCTACCAGAGGAATTGAACTAACCTATGAACTCCAAATTCTTCCAAGAACTTGCTTTCTAGGGACTCTAAATCATTTGTATGTATGTGATTCACTTTGACCCTCTAAGACATCTTAGTTTTAATTTTTATATTAAACCTTTAGTTTTAGTTACTAAAGGATTGGCTGGCAGCATAATATTTTGGGTAAAATCCAATCCTATGTTGTTCTGGGTGATATGGCTGGCCTTTTGGGGTCAGGAGAACCTGTTTCTTTGAGACACAGTGGCTAGGTGGGGATCAGAGAAGCTGAAGTGCAATAAAGGGGGCTGTTTCTATTTTGTTATGCTTTGTGATGACCAGTGTGGGGAGTCAGAAGCATGTTTTGTGACTAATTGGGAGATTAGTTTAAGTGCCACCCATCAGTGTTTGAAGAGACTGGCTGTTTTGCAGCTTGCCATTCTTTCTGCACCTTCTGGAGGTTACCCCAGGAGGCTGTCCCATCAGATCGACCCACCTATAAGCTCTCCAAGCTCAGGCTTGAAGCCACTTAGGTTTCCTGACCCACTGCTCCTGTCAAACGCAGCTCCAAACTTCACTCCTAACTGCATCTAGTTTCAAGGCTCTGCATGTTAGCCAATTTATAACCTTTGGTCAGGGGGTCACACTGCTGCTTGACTCAAGTAACTCCTCCCCTCTGGTATTTATCCCTCTGCTGTATTTACAGAGCAATCAGTTCTCTCCTCCACCTAAACACTCCAAGTTCTTTTGTCTCCTCTCCAGAGGCAGGTTTTCCATCCTTGGATCATCCTAGAAACCCTTCATTGCACATTTCCTCTGGCAAATCAGCCAGCTACCAAGGTTTCATCTTGCTGACTGTGAGCACTGCACACCATGGGCCCTGGGACAGAGTCCTTATCATGGTGCTCAGCCCAGAGCAAAAGATAAGTGTTTGGGGGCTTCCAGTCCAGCAGCTCTTCCTGTCTGAGCTATGGAAGCTGACAGGCCCTGCTCCCATTGCCCCTGCCCGAGTTGGCTCAGGCCACAGCCAAAGAATGCTGCACAAAGCAGCAGAGCTGGGAAGTTACTGCACAAAGTGACCCAGGGGGCCAGATGCAGGGAGGTGCTGAAGTGCCCTCGACTCCCAGCATCTCTCTGGGACACTGCATTTGCCTGGTCTTGACCCTGCACTCATGGAGCTGACTCCACCTGTTGGTCACTGCCCCAACTCCCTGCCCTGGGTAGATCTGCAGAAGCCCTGGCTTGCAGGGCAGGCTGGATTGAGCCTTTCCACTGCAAACAGCTGCCTCCTACAAAAGCTCATGTGAAAAATAAATGTTAGTCTAAGTGCCACAGGACTCCTTGTTTTATCTTGTGACAGGAGCCCTTTGCTCCAAGGTAAACAAGTGCTAGGCCTGATCTGCCAGAGGCACAAATCGGCTCTGCAGCCAGGGTCTGCTCTGGTGGATGGCTCAGCCCCATCCTAGCACAAGCACTGCATATGGGAGCCAAGGTGGTTCTGCAACCATCTACCTTGAGCTAGCGAAGACCAGTGTGGAGGACACAGTGGAACTGGCTGGAAGAGGGGCAGGGCATGGGATACCTCAGGTGACAGCAACACCTCAGGCCAGTGAATTGGGGGCGTGGACCTGGCTTGGGCTGAGTACAGAGAGTGGGAAGCAGGCAGCTAGAAGGGGGGTCCAGAGTCCCATCTATATGTAGGCCCAGAGGCAGGGATTCATAGTTTTTCCTTGGCCGCACACAGGCTTTGCCCTCACAATATGTTGGCAGATGGTTCAAACCCAGCCCCTTGCAGGCCTAAAGGGGAGCCACCCACCCCTGCCACTACCAGCGCCATCTCCTTCTCTGCACAGGGCTGCTCTAACTGCAGGAAAAGTCAGTGTCAGATGGAGAGTGGAAGCGTTCTAGCCCTAGAGCCAATGTAATCCATCTCTGCAGGGCAGGGGTGGGCGAGCCCTGGCTCTACTGAATGCAGCATCCTCTGCTCAGCGCTGTTGTGTCAGGGAGCTGGGGCAGGAGAGAGCAGGTATGGAGGAGGTACCATGGTGAGAAAAGGAGGGCCCATGGGGTGCTAAAGCTGTTAACAGGAGGGGAACCCTCCCACAGTCATCAGACTGGGGAGGTGTGGGAACAGCCTGTCCAGGACCCACTGCTGAGTGCAGACTGCCACCTGCCGGGGAGTTGCTGCTATGACAGGTTGGGAAGGGGTTTTCAAATGGGTGAAAAAAAACAAGAGGGGAAATTCCCATGTATTTGCCAGCTGTTTATTCAAACTGGTCTAAGGTGCAAAATGCTCCCAGCCTTAGCTCAGAGATGTTGCCCACTCACTCCACAGCCCCATGAGCCCAGTGATGGAGGCAACACAGACAGCTCAATGCGAGACTGCCCCTTTCCAGCAGCAGGTTCTCACGCATGGGGAAGCCAGCCCAGCCCAAGTTCCCTCAGTCAAGGCCGCAGATTGGGTGCAGAAGGAATGTGGAAGCAGCCACAGGGATGCGTGGTCACAAATGGAGTTTTCTAGCTCCTCACTTCGGCTCTCCTTCCACACAGAACCAAAATCATGGTGCTGCACCTGCCTCTAGCTTCTTGGCTGGGCCTGGCAGAGATGAGGTAGAGGAGCCCTGAAGGCCCAGATGTGGGGGCTGAAGTAACAGGCAGCTCTGCTTGGGTAGGAAAAGGTAGAGCAACATTCAGGCATCCAATGCAGTACACTACCCTGGATACAGAGCTGACTGCTGCCACTGTTTGGCTAAGGGCACCCTGAGAAAGGCCCCTGTGCTTCTCTGTGTCTCACGCTGGGCCTGAGCACCAGCACAAGATGGGGCAGTGAGATCCTGCCCTCAATGGCCCATGTCCTCACTTTGGTCAGGGAGGCCTCCTCCTGCACAACAGATCAGCAGAGCATTTGGTGACACCCCTCTGCTTCTCCAAATCTATTGAGAGACCAAAGCTGTGTCTCCTCCCCCCAGAGGGTGCTGGCCACCCAAGGGCTCAGAGTGTGTCGTCCTGCTCCTGGCTCTTGGCTGCTTGCTGCTGTTTGCGTTTCTTTAGGTGCCGGTAGGCCTGGATGACCCGCTCCCTTTCCTCCTCCACAATCCGCTGGCGAGCAAGGGACACAGTGGCAGCTTTGCGGGCAGGAGCCGTGTGGCCAGGACTCAGGATTGACGTCAGCAGGAGCTGTCTTGAACCAACCTATGCAAATGGAAAGAGCTACTGGGACACAAGAGGTGTTAAGGAACAGAGGGTCCGCAACGGAGACTGAGCCTGTATGGAATAGGATGCAGGGAGAGGGCAACAGCTAGAGGACAGTGAGTGACATCAAGGGTTTCCAGGAAGTCTCTACCATCAAGAATATTCCTACCTAACTCAAGATGCCCCGGGGTGCCATCACACTGGTGCTGCTCCCCCTTCTGCCTTCTGGAGACCTGGCTTCAAATCCCAGGCCACTGGCAACCCCCCAGTTTGCAAATTCTGCTCAAGAGAGACTAGAGAGCCAGACTGGGGTGGGGTTTGGACTGGCACAGCTGTGTGACAGGCCTAGGGCTGAAATGAAAAAGGAGCACCAGCTTACCTTCTCTTTGCTGAGACCCTTTCTGGGCTTCACTGTAAGTGCTGGCGGCTGCATGGCAACCTCCCCAAACTTCACGGGGTCTGAAAAGAGAGAGCGGGGCGGAGGCAGACATTACACAAGATCTCAGATGTGGCCCGAGCCAGCAGATGCACCCAACAGCTCCCACTTATCTTGTGGCACTCCTCCCAAAGCTCTTTAAAGACCCTGCATGTACAGTAGCTGCTTCTCCCACCCCTGCTGATGCAGCCACTTATGGGCAGTGCTGCAGAACACCACAGGTCAGGAAGTGATGCAGAATCCTGGCACCATGCAAGAAGCAGCAGGAGGAAACACTGCCCTGTCAGCAAGCAATTGATCTGGGCCCTGCCTGTGTACTCTCAAGACACCCCCTCATATCCACTCCCACCTTGGAACAAGGCTTTCTCCAGCAATGCCGCTTTCTTCTCCTCCCTCTTCTTTCGGATCTTCTCCAGCTGTTTCTTCTGAAATCTAAAGGAAGGGGTGGAGGGTGTATTAATAAAGGGCTGTCAGGTGCTGGGATGAAGGGTACTATCTGCCTGACTAGAATAGCTCTATCTGCAGGATTTAAATCTTACTTAGAACATAAGCTTTCAGAGCAGAGGATGTATCTTACTACTTGTGTGGTGCTTGAGGGCCCCAATCTTAAGCTCACAGCCTCCCCTGCCCAGCCCCCAGATGTTATGCAAGTACTGCAAACCTCCTAGAATGGGTCAGCAGAGCCCTTCACATGCTCAGTGCCAGCAGCTGGATCTCTGAGTGATAGGCAATACTGCCTGAGGAGGGTGGTAGGACCTGTCTCTGCCATGGCTGGTTTTAGTTAATTGCTCCTGCCAGGGCTGGCTTGGTCCCTGCCCCAAGTAATGCCACTCCAGCACCAACAGGATAAGCAGCAATTTATGAAGGCAGGAGCCAATCCTCCATTTACTGGCAGGCAAAGTCCCTGCTGCAGCCAGGAGGAGCTGTGACTAGGGCCCACCCAACAATCTCAGATCATTGTCTTGTGCTCTGCTTGAGCTTTCTCCCCCATACTCTCCAGGCCTCAGACCTACTCCTTCTTCTTCTGTGACTTCTCCAGGGCCGGCTCATCCTTCTCAGGTTCACGTTGCAGCTGGTTTTTGGTGAGAAACAGAACGTGCTGGGTCTCCCGCTCCATGCGCTCGATATAAGCTAATGCCGACTCCTGTTTCTGCCTCTTGAACGTGGGCACAGGAATGTCACCCTGGGCTGCAGGATCCTGGGCTGCAGCCTTCCTTTTGCTCACTGCAGCCAAGATCACAACATTTGCAAGAGGAAAGACTTGTGGGCTCTGCCCATCCCCATTGGACCAGCTCAGTGGGACACAGACTCCACGTCTAGTTAGGGTGTTTGCATCCACTGGGCCTGGTGGAAGCTGTCCCAGAACCTGACTTATCTGACAGAATCAGCCCTGCTGCTACTCAGCAAGTCACTGAGTTTATAGAGAACCAAGCAGATTCCAAAGTTCCCAGAAAGCCATAAACCCTCCTCTGTCAATGCACGAGATTTTGATCAGCTGACAAGGGTTGGTTGGAACTTTGTGGTGACAAATTACGCCAGAACTGCCTCCTATGGGCCTCTGTGACTTCCTTTGATGAAGCTGGTACTAGCCACTGCTGGACACAGGCTAGGGAGCTGGAGAGAGCTGTGAGCCGATGCCCAGGGATAGCGCCACGTCTCAGTTACAGACAAGCTGATGTCCCTGGTGGACGCTAGACACCATCTGCCTCTAACAGTGTTGGATCTTTTGGGTTTGTTAATATGGCTCCAGGAAAGAGTGATCCTTACCTGCTTTCCTCTTCCTCCAGCTTTGGGGATTTTTCATCTCCTCTCTGCTCTTGATGAGCTCCCGCAGCCGATAGGGCATTTCCTGCTCATCAAGATGTGGGGGTTTTGAGTTGGTTTTCTTCTTCTTTGGGCTGCAGAAATACAGAAGAGGTCAGATGCCAGCCTTGGGGACAGGGCAAGGTGCAGTGCAGAGGCAGGTGCTGAACTCACTGCTGCAGCACCACCAGCCAGGTAAATGGGAGATGTGCACAGTCCAGGCCCTGCGAGTTGTCACAACCAGCCCTCTTCTCGCTGAGACAAGGCAGCAGACGTATTACGTTTGGGTGGACCAGCTTTACTTGGGGAGCCAAGTTCAGAGGGTTTTTCTTCAGGTCCCTGTAAGCTCCCTACTGTCTCCAACATAACTTGGTCCACCAGAAAACATCACCTCTCCCCCCTTGTGTCTCTCAAATCCTGGGCCAGTAGCTCCACCTGCTCCCCAGACCTGCTGGGGCTGGTTTGACTCACAGGGCCCCTTAGCAGCGCTGCCAGGAGGGGCCCGGGGTCGGCCAGTTCTGTGCTGGCAGCCCGCAACCGGGGGCCGCAGCCCCACAGCGGCGATGGGCGGGAGAGGAGGGCAGGGCGCTGAGGGGGACCCACCCGCCGCTCCTGCCCATCTCATCCAGCCGGGACCGGATCAGCAGCTTCCCCAGGACTTGAAATTGGGGGGCGGGCGTGGGGTGCTCCCTGAACTGCTGCAGCGCCGGGACTAGTGACAGCTGGGGGGGCGCCCCGGGGGCAGCCGCAGAGGACCCGCGACACCCCAGACACCGAGGCCGGGCGGGATCGGGACCCACCTGCGCTTGCGCGGCTCCCCGCGGCTCGAGGGACCCGGCAGCCGCCCCATCGCCCGCGGCCGCCGGCCCGTCACGTGCGGCGGCTCCACGTGGAAACCCGCTTCCGGCTGCCCTCTGGCCCCGCCCCGCGCCGCCTCTTCCCCTATTGGCCCGTCTCGCCGCGGGCCCGCCCCCTGCGCGGCTCGGGATTGGCCGCCGAGCGGGACGGCTGCGGCTATTGGTCGAGGAAGTTGCTTGTGCGGGGCGAGGTTGTGCCTCCGGGCGGTGCGGCCGGGATGTTACTGCGGGGGACGGCCCGGGCCGGCTGGGGGCTGGCGGGGAGCCTCGGCCGGGCCCGGGTGAGAGGGCGGGCTGTCTGGGGTGGGGGAGGGGATATGGGGGATGGGGGCTGCCTGGTGTAGGGGGGCGGGGGAGGGGTGATGGGAGGGGCTGTTTGGGGTGGGGGAGGGGCTATGGGGGTGTGGGCTATGGGGGAAGGGGGGTGTTTGGGGTGGGGGAGGGGCTATGGGGGTGTGGGGGAAGGGGGGTGTTTGGGGTGGGGGAGGGGCTGTGGGGGAAGGGGGGTGTTTGGGGTGGGGGAGGGGCTAGGGGGGTGTGGGCTATGGGGGATGGGGGCTGTTTGGAGGTGGGGGGCTGCTGGGGATCAGGGCTCGGGTGTAGGGGCTGGGTTTGTTTGGGGATGGAAGGGGGTTGGGGTGGGAGCAGGGAGGGGGGCAAGCAGCCAGACCTCACCCCCCTGTTCAGACCCCCCTTCTCCATGTCCGATACGGGTTCTCTGCGTGGGCTTGTTGGCCCCCCTCTGCGTGTTGCAGGCCTCAGCCCCGTGCCTGGGTTGCTGCTACAGTGGGCATTGTGGGTCAGGCCGCAAGCCTCGCCTGGTACTGCCCATTGTGCTGGGCCCACCCCATGGACCATGTGGATAGTCACCCTCAGTGTGGTGGAGCAGAGCCAGCTGTGCAGAGCCCTGCGTGTGTGACAGTGCGACACATCGTCTAAGTTTGGTTATTAATTGCCAGGACCACCCATGGCTCTTTGGACGTGCTGAGTGCCTGAGACTACAGAGCCAGAGCTTTTCTTTCTGGGAGCACGGCCCGTGCAGAGACCAGCTAAAAAGCGTCTGCAGCGTTCGGCAGCTTTCCGTGGACCTGACCCAGGCAGATATTAGCCGCCATCCAAACCATTCAGACACTCAAAGAGAGAGCTCTCAGACTGATCCCCAGCAGAGCAACGGAGAGCCTTGCTCTCAGTTGGGCTTGGAGCCCGTGAAGAACACAGAGCCCCCCTTTTCCAAGCCCCCAGTGCTCCTTCCCCCCACTAACTGCTGCATGAGCGGCTGCCACAACTGTGTGTGGATTGCTTATGTAGAGGAGTTGCAAAAACACTACCAGGATGGGGGAGAACAGGCCTTGGCAGCTGTGGAGAAGCACATAGAAGATGAGAACATTAAAATGATTTTAAAGATGGAAATCAGATTGCGCATGAAGAAAGACTGACACACAAAGCCTGCACTGTCCTGGCTTCTGCCGTGGCTCCTCTAATCCCACATCACTACAGACTCCGGAGAGGGAGCGAGCCTGTATTTATTTGTTGTCCCTTCTCTAAAAAGGCTTCTCATTTAACATAGTTTTTGTCCATCTCTTTTTAATCTGGTTCTTGGGCTATGGAACCTAATTTAACTACCTTTTAATAATGGATTGCGGTTATTTATTGGTGTGAGGTACAGCAGTTGGTGTGAACTGGGTGAGAATGAATTTGTCCCAGTGTGCTTAAAAATGTGAACCTCTTCTAGACCTGTGTTTCTGGTCTGGGTCTGTGCTGCGCCTACCACAACGAACCTGGCCTGTAGCTGCTGCTGCCTTTCATCTTGTCTCACATTTAGCCCAGTGGAGTCACCCCAGGGTATGCTGGTGCAAGAATATTTGTTTAACATAGTCCCAAGAGCACTAACAATTCAACCTTGCAATCCCACATTCTTGGGTAGTTCTCTTTAGAACCCCTGCCATAGACCAGAGCTAGATAAATATTACTCCCCTTGAAGTTTGGCCAGCTATGCTTCCGATTTGGGTCCCTCAACACTGCTTCCTCCCCAAGTTGCTTACTGGCTGGATCTGAAGTGGCTTGTGCATATCCACAGTAACATTTTTGCCTGGATGCCCTTGACAAACTGTCCTCTTTGCATGAACTTTCGTGGGAGAAAAATCCCACTTCTCCCATGAAAGCTCATGCAAAAAATAAATCTGTTAGTCTTTAAGTGCCACAGGATTCGATGTTTGTTTGTTTTACTGAACTAGACTAACATGGCTACCCCTCTGGATTTTGTCCTCTTTGCTGCATCTTTCCAAGCCTATTAGAGGCTACTGCACGTTGTAAGTGCTTGTTAAGGCTTGCTGTAGTTTTGGCCCCTCGGCCAAGTCCAGCAGCCAGGAGCCAAGCATTTCTTGTAAGAGGAGGCACTGGGGTTTGCCGACTTGCCCACTTTCCCCCTGTGCTGGTGGGATTTGCTGGGCCTCTGGGCTCAGGTGACGGTGTTCAGGGTGAGTACCTGTCACGGTACAAGGCAGTCTCAGCTGTTTCCCAGGACCTTGAGAGTCTGATGAGCTGTTTGTTGTGATTAACCGTGGGCGGCTGCAGAGGGCTTCAGCCCCTCAGCCTAGATGGGGTGAAGCCCCAATCGTGGAGGTGAACATATAGATGTTACCTGCATTGTGGATGAAAGCAGGGTGTATGTTAGACCATTGGCTGCAGATGGGATAAACTGCAAGCAGCAAGCTGGAACAGTGTGTATGAGCAACAACTTGCTACACCACTCTAAACTTGAGACCTTTTTCATTCTTTTGCAGCAAAGATTCAGTAGTGGAGCTGTAGTGATGCCTCCTGAACCTCCACTGATTTATGTAGCGTGGGTTCTGGGGCTTGCTGTTAGTAGTTACAGGGAAAGGATGCTTTGTGCACACATACAATTAAAATCCCATTCACCAGGCAGTGCCCTCACTTTGTTCTTGTTACTTGGCAGCTTTTTGGGGTGAGGGCTTAACTTGCATGATGAAACCACAGTAAATAGGGTTTCTGTTCTCTTCCTTAGCAGGACAAGGAGAGGAAATCAGGCGTGCAGAGGTGACTGTCCATCTCACACGTGTTTCTGTCTGGCTGTGGTCTGTTCAGACATGCCTGCAGTTTGAGCTGGAGATTTCCCCTAAAACATCTCAGTTGAATCCAGTGCATTGGACAGTCTGGCTTAGCTCTGAACTGGGAGATCATAGTATAGTGTTTATTCCAGGCGTGGCCAAACTGCAGCTCACGAGCTGCATGCAGCTGCGGCTCCCCAAAGAGCATGGCAGGGAAGGGCGGCATGGTGGGAGACAGGCGAGAAGTGAGCAATGCTCTGGGACAGCAGAGAGGCGGGCACATGGTAAGAGCCAGCAGGGATGCAAGGTTTTGTTGAGAGCCCGCAATGAAGGGCTGCTTGGTGGTGGGACCCACAGGGAAAGGTGCCCTGTCAGCTGCAGGCAGCATGGTCCAAGCCCTGCAGGGAAGGGCAGCATGGTCCAGCAGGCAGGGAAGGGGCGGCATGGTTGGGGTCAGGGTTGGGGGGGCAGAAGTGCAGCATTGTCAGGGAGAGCAGAGAAGGAGCAGTATGGTAAGAGACAGCAGGGAAGCAGCAATGGGGGTGGGGGAAGGAAGTCCCACATGGTTGGAGAAGCCACTGCACGTATAGATTTTCTCGTAGGCCCTAATACAGCTTACTCGTTAAAATAAAATCATGTTTTACAAGTCCTAAATATTATGTGAAATACGAATGAAAATACAAAGGAGAAAAGTTTAAAACTGAATGTAGATTACTTTCAATTCTTGGCACAACTTACTGCTATGAAGCATTATATACCACAGTGAAATTCAAAACATTGTGCAATACTTAGAAATCAGCATCTGAAAGAATTTTTACCTACTGCATTGACAAGTTACTGCTCAGATTTAAAAAAAAAAAAACAAACCTTGCCACAAGCCTGCAGTGCTCTACATCTAGTGACAGCTAAGTTTTTACTGTATAGGCCTAGCTTTCATGGTAACCTTAAGTAATTATTAGAATCTGATGTTAGTAGGATCAATATTTGCCCTGTTTTTACGATAAAATTCAAGTGTACAATGAATTTTAAGCTTAGTAATTTTTGAGTAGGCAAAAACGTGGTTATATGCCTCAGTGCGGCTCTTGAAGGTTCAATAATCTATTTGTGTGGCTCTTGAGTTCCATAAGTTTGGCCACCCCTGGTTTATTCCCTAGGCTGGCAGGATTTCCTTGCGAGAGAGATTAATAAGTAGCAAAAAGCAACTTTGGCAATAAAGATCGAAATTGTGGCTATTAGCCCAGAGCTGTCATTCTGGGCTCACCAGGTGGGATTTATGGGGGCTAATCTGGGGGACCTGCAGTGAAAACTCAGCTAGTGTACGGTGCCATCCCTCAAAGTC
>ML682071.1:10536279-10556003 GCA_007922195.1 Podocnemis expansa
ATCTGTTAGTCTTTAAGTGCCACACGACTCCTTGGTTTTGGTTTTGGTTTTGGTTTGGGTTTTTTTTTTTTCCCCACCTGTAGAGCCCTGCTCCAGATCTAGTGTGAACAATTACTTGCTGCCTTCAGCTTCTCCGGTCTTCAGTTTCTCCTCTGAGAACAGTTCATTGATAAAGGGCTGTGGTGTCCCCTTTAGTTGGGGTTGTATTTCAGACCTCCCTGCAGCTGATGGGAATACATAGGACGATGGCTCAGTTTGTTCTCTGCCCCGAGGGGATGCAGCCCAGAAGGCCTGGCACAGCATGCAAGGGGTGTGGATGGCTTTAAAGTCATGTGGGTGGCCTTGGGCTGCTCAGGTCAAAAGGGCCTGGACATAAGATAAGAGCAGTTTTAGGGCTACCCTTGCTTTCAGTGCCTTCAAAGAGCTGCACAGTGGCTGTGGTGCATCAGGTGCAGCACAGAATCTCCAAAGTAGCATAGCCATAGGCTATCGAGTCATTCATATCTTGTGTCCTTTCCTGTACAGGGCCTGGCAATGTGATGCTTTGTCTGTACCTGTAGAATTTCCCACCAGCCAGTGCAGCACCAATATGCCCTCCACACCTGGAGTTGTGGGTAAGGAGGGTGGTGAAATACGTCCCACAGCAATGTGCCAAATGACAGCATTTTTCTGCTGTTTAAGGGTCCTTGTCAAAAAGTACATGTACCCCAAAGCTCTGCCTCCACCAGCAGTGCCCTTGGGCCCATGCTGCTTGGTTCCAGAGTTGGAGATATTAATGAAATCCTGACAGAACTTCCCCTGATGCAAAATCTGGCTAATGAAGCTGGTTGCAGCTAAAACCTGCTGGCTATTTAGCAGTGTGTGCTAATAAAACTCCAGATGGAATTGATAATTAACAGGGGTCCTTGTCTTTATCAGAAAAGTAACCAGTTCAGCTGGTGTCATTAAAACATTCCTGGATCCACATAATCCTATTTGCTGAAGCCTAACTCATTATAATTAGTAGAAGGGCCCGAAGTTCAATTAAACTGTTCTGAGATTATGCCTTTTTATAATTGCTTTAGTGCAAGGGGATTAGGGAGGGCTCTCCAGTGATACTCACCCAGCAGACAGGCTGGAGCTTCCATGCAGAGACCAGCGAGCTGCTTTTCCAAGAAATGTTAGTGATCAAAAGAAGTCCTTTACTAATGCACTACATTCAGTTGACCCGTGGGACTCCATGTAACCACAATTTACTATCAACTGAGGCCAACCTAGCTATGGTCAGAAAAGGATTAGACAGTCATATTGGTAACAGGAAACATCCACCGTGACGTTAGATAGGATTAAAATGTGTAAGGCATATCCATTCCTGGGCTTTACTAATAAGGAATAGAAAGACACTTCCCCAGTTGACAGCTGTGGAGTAACCTGCCCGTTATGGAGCATCACACTTGCCTCTGAAGTGGCTAGTAGTGGCTGCTGTTAAGTGTAGGGGACTGAACTAGACGGACCCTTCGTTCTGATCCACCTTGGCACTTCCTAAATTCCTCAGACTATCAATCAGCAAATTACCTAGGTATAAAGACCTGCCCATGCTTTAGCACTCCAGGCCAGCGTTTGCAGAGGTAGGCCTCTAAATTCAAGCTTGATTTCTAAATAAGTGAGCTCTTTTTCCAGGGGGCCTTGGGTGCTGCGACATCCCTTGACTTCATCAGCACAGTGGGTTCTGATGGCGTTGCTGGCCTCGGCTAGGAGAATGCTGTCTTGTGTAGTAGCATCCAAGAGTCCCGTGGCCTTGGTGCATCTCCAGATCGTTGGCAGTGTGGGTCCCATAAGAGAGCCCCCCTTGTTGCCCTGGGGTTTCCTGTTTCGGAAGGTCATTGGGGCAGGGACTTTGTCTCCTGGCTTGTTTTGGATCCTGTGTACTAATTGCACTGTGTCCACTGTTAATGTCTTTGCTCAGTGTGTGTGCTCTTCCTCTTTGGCCTGTCTGCTCACTCCTTGTGCATCCAGCACGGTGGGGCAATATGGGAACACACATAATGAGATGAAAGGGATGTGTCATTTGCCCATAGGCAAAGCTTGGTGAATGCTGCTAAACTGAGCCTGCGAAAGTATGGGCCCATTTTCGCAGCACCATTGTAATTGATTTGCACAGTCTTCTAGCGACCGAGTTTCATGCCAGGAGTGTTCCAAGAATGATCCCATTTGACCCAAATATTGCAAAAGATTTATGCAAAACAGATTTTAAATTGAAAGTTTGGACAACTCAGATTCTGAAAGGACTAGTCAAGGTGCCTGTGCTCAAACAGACTAGCTCCACCGTCCAGAATATTTGTGAGGGCCGAGCTGCAGCCAGAAGTTTGCTCATGGAAATTCCTGTACTGTTGGTTGCCACCAACCAGGGATCTCCCACCAAGACTGCACAGGCAGTTTCCAAACTGAAAAGAAGGCAAAATCTATCCAGTAGATTTGTTATTAATTATTTTTACCTCAAACACAGCACTGCATGTTGAAATATTGCATGGAGCTAGGACAAGCAAATGCTTCCTGCGTGGTTTTTAGAACAGTAAAATGGGCAGAAGCTGACATTTAGTGTGTCCCAATGGCATTATCACCAACCTCTTCTCACACCCCCTGGCTTATCCCCTCCACCCGAGCTACATGCGTACCATTAGAAATGAGATCAGCTTACCCATTTCTAAAGGAAGGGTCATAATCCTATTATTCAGGAGCAGAATAAACCCATCAGCTGGGAAGAACCAGCCAGAGTGTCGACAGGGCACGTCCCCATCGCTGATCGTCAAAGCTGGTTGGGGCAGCTGGCCCTGTGAAACATCTGCAGTGGGTAAGTAATCCTCTCCACTTTCAATATACAAAGTACAGCTGTTCTTTTGCTTCTTATGGAAGGCATCATCATGCCCCAGGAGCCGTCTTGATCACAGCAGTGTCTCCATCGACTTCTGGCACCTTGCTGAAAACTGCAGTTTGTTATTAGTCTAAATCCTAACCACACTTGAAGGGGAATCAGTGTATGCCAAGTGATCTGTGGAGTATGGAGTATGAAGGGTGCCCTCATGCTAGGCGGGAGCACCATTAGCAAATGCTCAGTAGGTTTGAATTTTAGCGGATTGTTGGCATGAAATGTTCTAAGGCATGTTGAATCTGGACAGGCACTGAGGAACTAAAATCAAATAAAGAACAGCTGGTTGCTCCAGGCTGGAACTCACACTTATAGCTACTGAATGGGACAGCCAACTGTCCATGTCCAACCTAGGAGCAGTCCAGTTGGTTTCAGAAGCGAGGGCATAGTACAAAGGGATTTGATCACAATGGACTGTGGCTTTTTTTTTTCCCCCCAAGGACATCTCTTTTAATGCTAATTTTCTGGGGTTCTAGCTGAGTGAAATGTTTTTGTTTGCCTGCTCATTCCCCTTTTCCAGTTGCAACCTGATAAGTGGGGTGAATGGATAAAAGAGAGAGAAAAAGCCCTGAACTGGGGGAAGAAGGGAGAGGGAGTTTTCATAAATAAACTTCATAGAAGGGAAATGTCCACTTTGCAAAAAGCCTGGCTTATTTTGAGACATGTTTGGAAAGGGAGAGTGTTGAGTTGCTGCTCTTGCAGGGGAGCCCCAACCATTGTTTCATTCCCCTCCTTGTGATGGTCTGTTATGAATCAATTTGTTTCCCCTCCAAGAAACTAGCCAGCTAGCCCATGCAGTTGTCTGCTGACTATATTTCCATCTTGTGCTGCCAACAAAAGAGAGCAACCCCATGGTGTCAGTGTATAGCTGTGGATTTTTGGAAGAGGCAAGACTCACAAATCCATTTGATTGTTTACGGAGGTTTTTTTGTGGCTTGCATTGCCCTGTTTCCAGGAGACTGTTTATAGGTAAGCATGGTTTCCATCTGTTACTGCTTGCACTGAAATAGCACCTGGTGGCCCCAGTCAGATCAGAATGCCATTGTGCTAGGGGCTGCACAACCCACACAGAGTTTAGTCTAAAGGCACTAGCCAGCTGAAGGAGTGACAAGCACAGTGAAGTGACTTAGTCGAGTAATGGCAGAGGCAGGCCCTGAACCCACAGCTCCTAACTTGCTTTCCCATGTTTCCAGCCATGGAGACCAGCCTAAGATGTGTTAATAAAGGAAGGGAATGCCAGTCATTAGAGAACACAGACTGAGATGAACAGGATGTGTCGCAGCTGGAGGTCCTTGAAAGAAGCCAGGAGGATGGTCTTTCAAAGCGATCGTGTTTGTAAATAGATAGTAACTGAACTGATGGCTTGGTCGAAGGATCATTGAAATTTCTCACAGGTTTCATTGATGTAAAGGAGCTGTATAACTTGTGTCATAGTGGGCAGCTTTTTTCTCTGATCGAAAGAACAGGAAGGGCTAGAATCTGGCCTCTTAGTGACTCTAGGGCAGTGGTTTTCAAACTTAGGGTTGGGACCCAGTACTGGATCACAGACCCTCAGGCATTGGGTCATGCACCCCTTGCTGCCCCCACCAAAAGACTGGAATGCATTGCTCAAAGATGTAATTATTGGGTTGCAAGCATAAATGAATTTTTTCAACTGGGTCCTGGGGAAAAAAGTTTGAAAACCACTACTCTAAGGGCTAGTAGCCAAGTTCCAAAGCTGTGATAGTCTAATCCAGCAAAACAAACAAGGAGTCTGGTGACACTTTTAAAGACTAACAAATTTATTTATCACATGAGCTCTTGTGGGAGAAAATCCCACTTCATCAGACTCTTGAACTTAAGTTCCCCCTCTTCAAGCATCTGCCAAAGTGGGATTCTCTCCTATGAACGCTCATGTGATAAATAAATTCATTAGTCTTTAGAAGTGCCACCAGACTCCTTGTTTGTTTAGGGGCTAGTAGGGTACTGAGTAGCCAAGGAAGCTGCTTGCAGGAGAGCATACTAACCCAGGGCTGTGGGAGACTGGCATCTGGCCTTTAAAAACTCACCTCTTCTTTCACAAATGACATGTCTTGCTAAATGGCCTGTGTTTTGAGCTGGGCATGCCATTGTAACTGGGAATGCTTTGCTTGTTTCATCCTGACTCTCACCTCCCAACACTGAGATGTTTCTTGGGGACTGAAGTATAAATCTGCCTGCAGGAAATGATGAAGTGGCATTAATTTAATGCATTGAGAAAGCTGACAGTCCCCAGGCCCCTATAAAACCAATGCCAAGATTGGCTTAGGAAAAGCCTAAGATTTTAAAAAATAATAAAATTGAAGCTTTTCACTACTTCTCTGGTCTTTGAATCTCTAAGGCTTGCATCCCCTGAGCCAGCAAGAGGACTAGAAAATGACTAAGCTGAAATTTTCCCATAATGGCAGGATGCAGGCAGGCTGTAGCTTTTAAGAAAAACAGCTGATAGGAGGGCTACCAGGTATGCTCAGGACTGGTGCTAACACAGGAGGAAAAGTCATGGATGCTGTGCTCTCCCTCGTTATACCTGTCTGCTTTTCCAGAGGAGCTGATTGTGTATTCAATGTGCTCTGCACGAAACTACTGGAAAAGAACAGAATAAAGGCTGGATAGTGGAGTATAGAAATGCCCAAACTGGCTGGCTAGATGAGAGCTGGGATCCATGTCACCACTGGCCAGCCCCAGCTGTTTCAGAAGCATTGTTCCTGTCTCATTGGCATGTCTAGAATAACATTTCACTGACTCCTTTCAAAGGTTTGTTCGTGCCCTGAGACACAAAGGGTTAGGGCCCTTCCAAGCCCTGTGGTGGTTTGTTTCTAACTCTTGCATGTTTTTGTTGCCCACCGAATGTTCAGTCCCTTTGTGAGTCCAGCTGAGGTTGTGGTCTCAATGGGGCCTTGTGGCAATGAGATCTACAGGATAACTGGATCCTGTGTACAGTATATCCTCATATTGGTTTTAAATCTGCCTCTGCTCTCTTTTGTTGAGTGGCTTCTTCTTGTGTGAGAAGGATGCAATGAAACCACCTACCTGCCTTCTCTCTCCAGTCATCATGTCCTATCTTATTCATCTCCTTAGTCCCATCTTTTCCTTTGAAAGTTAGAAAATGCCAGAATTAAGGTTGCCTGTGTGGGTATGCATTGTGGGATGGTGTCTCATTCCATGATCAAGCCATGAAACCTCTTGACTCAGAGCTCATTTCAAATGTTCATCCTTTGATGTGTTGTCTGTAGACCTGGACCGTTGTCTTTTTAACGATACGTGGCTTTTAGCTCAGCTGTTGCCCAATTGATCCAGTGTTTGCAACTGCCTGTGCTGATAAGTGTACTGAGCAGTGTCTAGAGTCCAGGGAGGAAAGACCCATTTTGTCCTTGAAAATGTGCAGTTTAAAACAAGCCAGCAGGGACATTTTGCTACCACTCAGGTGCTGTTCCCATTGTGGTTAACAAACCATGGCATGTTCTCTGTCATGCAGCCGGCTGAGTGAATCACTACAGGGCTTTCTGAGCAGCAGCCAGTGGGAACAGACCCCTGCCTGCGGCTGGTCCTAGCAGCCCCACTGACCTTGCGTACTCAGATCCCCCTGCCACGACACCCACAACCATGAGCAGCTGCAGTAGTTCAGCTGCTGCCAGACCCATGTCAGAAGCAATAAGAGCACCCAGTAAAGAGCCTCTGAGATTATTTCAACCCCCAGGTCCCCAGCTGCCTCAGAATGAGAGTTGAGATGTTAGAGGAGGGTGGAAGAAAGAGCAAATATTTTTAACTCAGGGATTTGTTGTTCAAAGAAATAGACGCTAGAGCCCCTGGTTTGTCCCAGGTGCCATAAATGCCCTTGCAGTAATGAGCTTAGAGCTGTCTGAGCTAATTCCAAGGCTGCAGGAGCTTTTCTTCTGCAGCAGGAGCTGGGGGCTGGAGAGTGGATCACTGAGCCAATGTGGAGGCCCAGCCCCACTCTGGGCTGCAGAGCAGCTAAAGCCGTCCTTTCAAGGAGTGGTTCTCTACCTTTTGTGGGCTGTGACACACTTGGCTGTATTTTGTGACCCTACAGGACACACCTGACTACCCCCGCAGGCCAAACCCAGCCATTTCCTCAGGTCTCTGCAACAGTTATTGCCAGGTCCTGGCACAGTGTTTGAGACCCCCTGCTTTAAAGGGTGTGAAGGGGCCTGTATCCCACTCTGTAAGCACTGTCCTTGGCTGCTTGGTGTGCCAGCTTCCTGGGCAGGATGGCCAGTGTCAGGGCGTTGGCCACCCAGTTCCCATTCACTGCCAGGAGCTGGGTGGCTACAGCCTCTTGCTGGTGCTGCAAATTGCTGTCCGTGTTCACAGGTGGGGATTGAACCATTGCTATTCAGCGCCAGAAAGGCCACAGCCCTGCCCCAGGACCAGCTAAAGTGGTGACTGGTAAATAGCTGGCTGCCACATCCTAGAGGGTGCTGTGATCCCATGCACCACCCCATATTGCACCCAGATTCTCTGCTCCCAGGAGCCAGCTGGGTGGGTGACTCCCCACTCTCAGGGACTGAACTGAGGTGCCTGCTGCTGCACCCTGGGCCAAGGGGTGTGTCTAGCTCAGGCAATAGGGCATCTAGATCCAGCTGCCACTAGCCCACCCGTGAAAGCAAAGCAACATCAGCATTGGTGATCTGTGTCTGCAGGCACCAAGACTGGCATCTTCTTGCTCCCCTCATGTGGCTACTTCTCTTACTCTCTCTGCCTCCACAGGTGCAACCAGCCAGCCTGCTCCAAGGCCAGGACCGGCAGGGAGAAGCTGGGACCTGGAGTCAGGGGGATTGTGCCAGCCATGAGCCTGGAGCCCCCCAAACTGGAAATCAAGTCAGCCACCAGGGTGACTGGAGGGCCGGCCACCCCCAGGAAAGGGCCCCCCAAATTCAAGCAGAGGCAAACAAGGCAGTTCAAGAGCAAGCCGCCCAAGAAAGGGACCCAGGGGTGAGAATGGAGGGAGGGTGGGAAGATTTCACCGCTCCCCTGTATGTACCCCTCTTTGCATGGATGAGCAGCAGGGCCTGACCCCAAACAGAGGCCCTCAGCCACTTGCCAGACTCGCCTCTGGACTCGGCCTCGGCCCCTGCCCCTGCCCCCCCAGGCAGGAGCAACTGGAGCCCCATGTAGTTTGATCCCCAGGCAGCTGTGAACCTGTGCCACCTCCAGCAGTTTCAGGGGAGCCCTGGGGAGGTGATCAGGGTAGGACAGTCCCACAACGGTGCAGGAGGAGGACCAGCAGCCTGCTCGCTGTTAACCAGTTAGGTTGGCCCTTCAGAGAGTGGTGAGTGCCAGGGTACCTTGGTAGGGATGGGAAGCTTTAAAAAAAGAAAAGTGCCATGGACACTGCAACCCAGGGGTTCTTCAGCTCTGTGCACAGCACGCAGGGGCTTGGGCTTCTGCACCCTTCTGGAAATGCTCTGCACAAAGGATGACGTGCTTGGAGCTCTGTTCTCTGTCAGGGTGCAAGGGGCCACACTGACCCACAGAGCTGGGGGCTTGGAATGGGCCGTTTCAAAGCTGGGCTCCAGGCCAGTAAACCACCTCCTTGGAGCTATGGAGGAGACTTGGCTGATGTCTCACACCCCTCTGCGCCATGCTGGGGTCAAAGCGCTGTGGAGGAGGCTGCAGGCTGATCCGAAGAGAGGCCAGGGGAGCAAGTCTGATTCAGTGGTTTGTCTCCTCGCAGGTTCGGTGATGACATCCCTGGCATGGAGGGACTGGGAACAGGTAAGGAGCCACTGTCACTGGGTGGGTTTGGCAGGAGGGAAAGGTAGCTATAGCTCTGTGCAGGCTGCCTAGTTCCCACACATCTGGCTGGACATGCTACAGCCTCAGTCCTGGCTCCCTCAGAGCTGACCTGCAGCCCTCCCAAGGCCCACAGCTGTGCAGGCACCACTCCAGGCTCTCTTGCCACAGAGCAGCCCTGACCTGCAGCTCCCAGCCCCCTCTTAGTCTCTGGCTGGCTTTGCTGTGGATAAATGGGAAACAGAGGAGTCATGCCCACCATGGCTCATTTCCACATGTGGCCTGAATTGGGCCTTGAACTGGTGTGTCAAAGGCAAGGGCCCTTACTCCCTGCACCACCACCTTTGGTAGAACCCATTCCCAGCTGCCTCAGCCTCCAGAAGAGCGGAGTGAGAGGACCATGAGTGCCCAGTGCCACAGGGAGAGCAGTAACAGCCCCCGTTCCCTGGGCATTGATGTCTGCGGGAAAGGCAGGACCCGTCCCATGGGACAAGTGTCATTTGAACTGGGACTGGGGGTGCTGAGAGCAGGTACAGTGGGCAAGCAGCAGTGTGGGGAAGAGCACGCTGCCCAGAGGCTATAGCTTCACAGAGGGCTGGAAGAAGCAGTGAAGTCCTGGCCTGTGCTGACTCCTGCCTGTCTATTTTCCCCCTTTCAGACATCACTGTGATCTGCCCCTGGGAAGCCTTCAGTCATCTGGAGCTCCATGAGCTGGCTCAGTACGGGATCATCTAGCCGGCCCCGAATCCAGCGTTGACACATGGGCATCCCCCTCCTCATGGCAGCCCACGTGCACGGCACGCTTCATGCCAGGGCTGCTGCTGCTGCTGCTTCTGTGCTGCTGACAAGCTTTCTCTGCCCGCCTAGCAACCCACATCAGCCCAAAAGAGCTCATTAAAATAAACAGCAGTAGAGTCTTATCTCTGCTTTAGTGGCCTGCTGTATCAACCCATCTCTACCTACCAGCCACCCCACTAACTCTCCCAGTCAGCTCCCATCTGTTGCTTAATGGAGGATTTCCCCAAGATGTGCTGCAAACTGGTCCCCCAACTCCCTCCCCACACATCTCCAGCCCCCTGGGACTGACTTATACCAGAGTCAGGCCTGAGGCATTTAACAGCTTTGCTGAGTCTTTGAAAGCCTTGGGGTTTTCACCAGTATCACAGGGGGCTACTTTCCTGCTGGCTGGGTGCAGCCAGGGTCACCCTGTGAGCTTTAAACAATCCCCCACTGGCATATTAGCAGCCTTGTCTACCTGCCCTACATCCTGGATGTCAGCACCCCAGGTGCCTATTGCTCAGTCAGATCCTCTGTCTGCAGGAGCCAGGGTAGCTTTATGTAACCATAGACTGGGACAGCGGTGATTATATGGGGCTAGTTGCCAAAACCCCAGACTTCCCCTTCCAGGTGTCCCTGGTTTTCAGTGAAAATGCTTTCGGCCAGACATCCTCCTCCCACACCATGGGTGCTGCTCCCCTTTCACCTTCCCTCAAAAATTGCTTCTTTCTCACATACAAAGGATGCAGCACCCATGAAATGCCGCCACTTTCTGCTTGCTTCCTTCTGTAATGGTGGGCTCCTTAAGGAGCGGGAAGTTGACTCTGGAGTGGCTGCTTGGGTGAAAGGAGGGGTTGGGGGAGGTGCAAGGCTTGTTGGTGAGTGCACAGAAGTCTATTGATCTGAAAGGAACAGCTTGTGATTCACTAGTTCTCCATGTATAATTAATACAGCTTTTCCTCTGTGAGCGAGCAGCTGGGGGTGTTCCCCACTCAGGATGAAGCCCTGATTGAGCACTTCCCTCCTCCCAGTGCTCTGCAAACATGAGTCATGCCTGGAGATTCCCTTGGGGGCGGGCGGGGCAGGAACCTGGATGCTGCTCCACTGGACTGCTGCAGAGAGAGTCTGAATCAGCTCCAATGGACCAGGCAGTGCTGGGGCAGCCAGCATGCCAGCCAGCCTCATCCCCATGCTGTTTAAAGGTCAGCCTTGCATGGAGCTGAGGCCGCTCTGCCTTGTAGACTGTCCTCAGCGCTGCCTTGCGAGGCATGGCTGAGACCCATGGCAGTCAGCAGGTGGGATCTGTTGGACTGCCCCTTTATCTAATCCTCCATGGAGCTACAAAAGCAGAGGAAGCAGCTAGAGATAAACCTCCCCACCTCGCTGAGGGAGGGCAGTCTGGCCCTCAGCTCTGCATGGCCCACAGTGGGATGAAATGGAGGCAAGATTGCCCCTGCTACTGGGGCATCAGACCTAGCACTCTTAAGAGTGGGGTTGTTGGATGCAATGAGTGTCACTCCTCTGCCCTGCATGCCATCTCCGTGTAGGTGGTGGAAACCCCTTCTTATCACTCCCCTCCTACACAGCCATGCTGCACTGGACATTTATTTGCCAGGGAAACACAAAATTTTTGGGCCACAGCTGGGAGGGACAAGCAGCAGCTGGGATGCAAAGCATCATTTTGCCCCCAGGGTCTGGGGACCAGTCCAGTGGAATGGGAGGCATAGACTTGCCCGAAGGTCTGAGGATCCTCCCTCTGTGACTGAGTCGGAGCAGGGAAAAGCTGGCTTCCAGGCTGAAGCAGTCAGAGGAGGGCCTGATGCAGGAGCATGTTTGTTCTATGCACACCCTGCTGCCCTTTGATCTGCTGCAGCCTGAAGTCCTCCCGCAGCGAAAGCTCAATTGCCTGGGCCAGTCTCATGTCACAGAAGTGAACCTCTCCTGGAGGGTATCTGTCAGTGCAAGCAGCCTTTGGGGGCTTGGTTCTCTTGGGCCACACGATGGAGCTATTCCACATGGGAATGAGCGTGTCTCGTGAGGGGCTATAGCGAGGCTGCTTGCCAGGTTTAACTTCACACCTTGGGTGAGACCAGCTGGCTTTTCCCATGGAGCAGGGCCCTAAATCAGCAGCAGGCCCAGGAAGTTCCCCATGCCATGCAGGAACTGGGACAACCAATCCCAATTTCAATTGCCACAGCCCAAGGCTGTCAATCCAATCCAGGATTCGGTGCTGACCTTCAGCCATGGCTGGCGCATGTGTTGAGTCCCCTGACCACTCACTGCCAACCTCACGCTCTGACGGTCACCAGCTCTGCCAGGAACCTGGTTGCCAGTAATAAACCTCCTACTTGTACCAGGAGCAGAAAGCCACAGTAGGCCACCAGAGCACCCACATGGCTGCTGAGCCACCTGCTCAGCTGGGGCACACAGCCCCCAAGGAAGATGACGCTTTGAGCTACAAACTCCTCCATGCTGAGGGCTCCAAAGCCACACTGGGAATTTGAGATGGTCCCATTCTCCAGGGGATGCAGGCAGCAGGAAGCAGGGACGCCGCACGCTTGCACCCCTGGGGAGCTGCAGTTGAAATACCTACAAGTGAACAAGGAGAATCAGTCAGCCTCAATGAAAGGAGCCAAGCTCTTTTGGGTTCACCATCAAAGTGGCCAGCGTTGCATGCTAGATGCAGTAGGAACCCTGGCTTGTTTAGTTTGGATCCATTGCCCACAGGCAAGGAAGGCTGAGGAAGAGGAAAAGGCAATGCAAAGTCCGTTCCTTGCAGGAGAACATGGAAAAGTCTGGGGCTCCAGCAATATTGACCAGCATCACCCCATGGCCAAGATCACCACCTAACCCCTCATCCAAAAACAACAGGTTTCCTATAGTGTCTATCCACCCCACCAGTTCTCAGTCCACATGGAGAGCTACCCAAGAGTGCTAAACCAATGCCAGGTGGAGATCTACACTCACACTGAGCAAGTCAGAGCGTGGTATAGAGGAGGGGGCACACAGATTGCGCCCTGAATGGTAAGTTTCCATGAGCTTTCCAAGGCCCCTTTACTGTTTATTACTTTCCATCGCATACTGGATAAGCAAAGTCGTACATCTTGCCTGCGCTCAGCCTGGCAGGCTAGAAAGGGGCACAAGCTACCCCAGCTGTGCCGTAAGCTCATAGGTGGAAGCTGAGACATCTCTAATGCTGGCTCTGCTGCCTGCAAGGCACCTTGGGAGCAGGAATGCCATGGTGCTTTGCTCGCAGATGGCCCACAGCCAAGATTTTTCACTTCCTGCCAGGTGAGAAATTCAGCATGGCTATTACCCAAGCCCAGAGTTGCTTTGTACTCACAAGTTCTCCTTCCAGTCCTGGTAGGACTCCACACCACAGCATTGCAAGCCGAACTGAATTTCATCCATGATGAATCTCAGATCTGGGTCATCCTGGTACCGGAGAACAGCCACCAGCAGGGTGTCCTGCAGGAAGGCCTTGATCTGGTGTCTCAGAGAATACAGGGCAACCCCACCTAGGATCTCCAAGATGACACAAGTGATGACGCCCCCAGTAAAGAACTTCAGGAGGCAGGTGTTTTCACAGAGGGCTCCTATGCAGCCTGACAGAGAGAGGGTGCTGACAGCCAGACCCACCAGGACAAAGAAGAGCATGGGGTCAGAGCCCAGGTGAGCTATTCGCTCACTTACCAAGGACTCTTTGTCTAGAAGCCCCCAGATTCCTATGGCCAAGATCAGCAAACCCAGGACAGAGAACAAGACATTCCAGAGGAAGGTCAGGTACTTAATGCAATGGCTGAAGGAATCCAGGCTGTGACTGGGAGGCTGTAGAACATCCCATCTTCCTGGATCCTTCTCAGGCAATCCAGTGCATGGATCTTCAACAGGAGAAAACAGGGGGTCTTGAACGCTGGATGACAAAAGTCTAGGTGTCTGATTGGCAGGAGAGAGAAAGAATGGATCATTTCATGACTCAGTGAGGAGCAGAAAAGTACAAGCACATCTGCTCTTCACCTGGGAAATCCTGCCCTAGTGGGTTCAAGTTTTTCCTAACTTCACTTAAACTTTGTTTCTCCCCCCAAAAATCTTTTGTCTTTTTTTTTTTAAGCTTCCTTAATTATGAGCCTTAAATAGGATTTTAATGCATTAGGTTAAAGATTGATCCTCCTGTCCCGGCACAACTATTGCTTGCAGAAGCTCTTTTGGCACAGAACAGCTGCAAACTACCTCTCGACTGGCCATTGGAGAGAAGGAAAACTCTGTGAAGTTACAGAACCAGTGACAAGATCGTTGGCTACTTAATTCCTTCTTGTGCAAAACTAGCACACCCTTCACTCAGCCCAAGGATTCGTGAACCGCCTCTCTTAACTAGTCTGTTAAGACTGGACAAGACACTAAGTGAAACGGGTGGTGTGCTTTATTTCAAAAGCTCTCAAGCACTGACTGGGGTGTTTGCTGGAAGAGTAGAGTCTCAGGGCTCGGTAATCAGGAACACAGAGCCAACAGCTGGGCCAGGTTAGGAGTTATTCAGCAAAGGTGGGACACCTGATGTGAATGTCCCACCCGTTACATTTGGGGGCTGCTGGTTTTTCAGGTCACCAGGACAAGACATGTTTAAGACTGATCATTAGTTCCATGAGAGCCTGAAAACCCCAGAAATCAGTCTGAGGTTAGAATTTAATCTGAGTTATAGAGTGTGACCTCCACATTCTGCAAAGCCAGCCTATAACACAAATCTGTTAGTCTTAAAGTGCCACACGACTCCTTGATTTTTTTGCTATAACACAAACCCAGGGTTTACCTTTGGTAGCAATGGGCTCCTCTCATCTTCTTCTGCCTTCCCCTTCTTCAAAGAAAATCGCTTCACAAAGGGGGTGAAAAACCTGACAAGCTTCCCTCCTGTGTTTGCCAGGCCAGGCCTGAATATCATCCTGCTACCAAGCCTTTATCAGGCAAGAAGGGTCCACAAGCAAGGCATTCAGAGCTCTGGGGCTGGGCAGACACTTCAGTCATGCTCCTATCATGTGAGGAGTCACATTTCATGGCTTAAGTAGCCCCCGCAATTAAAGCGGCTCATGCTGACTTGCTGGACTTGACTATACCAGTTCTTGAGCTTCTAAAATGCTGTCTTGTTAGATAGTGTGCATGTTTCAAGGTTAGATTAAATGGCTGTGGAAAGAAATGAAGTAACCATGTTAGGGCTGTCAGTGGCAGGTAATTACAAAGGACAGGTGTCTAGTGAGATTCCTCTACAATGTTTCATTGATGTCCTCTGGCTGGTTTTATTTTATTTGTTGTAATGCTTTCCTTACTAGTGGCCTTCCCCTGGAGGCAATTTAGCATTATTCCCAGAGCCCAGGGTTCACCTGGGGAATTGCAGGTAGGCAGAGATGGCTGATTAAGGATCTTCCAGGGAACAGAAGCCGGCTGAGAGCTTCAAAGGAGAAGCCAATTCAGTCTAGTTCAGCAAAACAAAAAAAAGAAGCCTTGTAGCACTTTAAAGACTAATAAATTTATTTATCTTATGAGCTTTCGTGGGTGAAGTTTCACTTCGTCAGAAGCCAGAGTGGAAAAACTTACACTGGAAGACAACTTACAGTATGGTAGTGAAGGATAAATCAGTGGGTTACTCTTCAGTAACCATCCTTCTTCGAGATGGGCTGCTTGGATCCATTCAGTAATAGGTGTCTCCATGCCAGAGTGCCGGATTGGTCCGAAAAAACTTGTCCTAGCCTGTCAGAAGAGGGGAGGTGGTCACCACCGCTCACGCCACCCGTGGCTATGTATATGGCCGCCTTCCCACCCCCTCCTCACCAACTCCAGAAGCGGGGATGGAGGGGAGGGACCTGAATGGATCCGAGCAGCCCATCTCGAAGAAGGATGGTTACTGAAGAGTAACCCACCGTTCTTCTTCGAGCACTGCTTGGATGCATTCAGTAATAGGTGACTACTAGCCATGCTGAAAGGAAGGCGGGTGGAGTTGGTACTTCTGCCTTCAGCACAGCAACAAGCCCTGTAAGGTAGAGGCCCCACAGCAAGACGTTCGCCGAAGACAAGAGGTGAATGAGCCTTGATGGCCCGTAAGAAGCAAGGGCTGAGGGTCAACCAGAACAGGGAAAAACTGAACCTGCCGAGGCAGAGCGCATGCGCAGGTCGGTGAAGTCACCGGAGCTGGAGAAAAGGGGTGCAACCTAAGAAGACAGGTTACGCGGGTGCCCCACCCAGGAGGAGAAACGTGGAATGTAATCGGTAGACTACACTGTCTGGCCTAGGCCATGTCACGTGGCCTTGAAGGAGAACACTGAAAACTGGCTGATGAGACTAGCCACATGGCCGTGTTTCGTGCAAGAACACAGAAAGGGCAGGCATAGAACACCCGAAGGCTTTGCAGGAGCCACGTAGTCATGGACTGATCTGGCAACTACTGAGTACACAAGGAGAAGTAAGGGAATGGCCTGATGGTACCGGGCTGGCTGAGGGCAACCTCGATAGGTGCTGAGGCGCCAGGTAGGTGCTGCGGTCCCGGAGTCGGCACTGAGGTGGTGCAGCAGTGATGGTGGCCACCGGTGGCATGGTGCCGCGTAGGCTCCAGCGCCAAGCTGGGTCTCAGGGCTGGGATCTCACCTGAGGCCTCGGGTGAAGGGTGCCAAGCCTCCTACAAGGATAGGGCGTGGTGTCGCTGTTCCTTCTCCTTAATCGTTCGAGGTTTAAAGGAGAGACAAATGGAACACGCTGAGACCATGTGGTCTTTGCCCAGGCACCTGAGGCACTTCCCCGGGGGTTCATCCTAGGGGAAGGCCTTGCCACACTCAGCACAGGGTTTAAACCCTGGCATCATCGATGCAATGTTCTGGTTCAGTGTTGGGCTCTCGCGGTGGAATTAGATCCACAAAGGAGATGTGCCCTGCCGGACAGTGAATGCAACGAAGAGACAGGCTGCTTGCGATTAGCAAGGAGTGGATGTTCCAGATCCAACACGCAAGGCGGAAGAAATTAAACTGAGGAGGGGGCGGTGAGGCGGCCCTATATGTAGCCATGGGTGGCGTGCGGGGCGGTGGCTGCCTCCCCTCTTCTGACAGGCTAGGACAAGTTTTTTCCAACCAATCCAGCGCTCCGGCACAGAGACACCTATTACTGAATGCATCCGAGCAGCGCTTGAAGAAGAACCTGTCATTACATTTGACTGCATCAGCTCAGATGACTTCAGCAAATCAAATAGATTTGCATAGATTCAAACAGAACATATCAAAAAGTGGTGAGGTTGGGAGAGCTGAGAATCACCATGAGTAGTGAAAAACAAAGGAGGAGTCCTGTGGTCCATTTAAAGTTTAATGTTTATAACAGGAGAACCAGTTCATACTTTCATTGAGACCCAGGTTGGTGGCATCGACTCTACACATGAATTTTAACTGTGAATTCTCTCTTTGAAGCCTTGATCTAGAGCAGGGGTCTCAAACTCAAATCACCATGAGGGCTGCATGAGGATTAGGACGGTAGCCCGAGGGCCACACCACTGAAACCTTTGCATACAATGATATTCCAAATATCGGTAACGATCGTGTCATTGCAAGCTGCAGGAAATAGCTTTAGGGGCCGCATGTGGCCTGCGAACCGCATTTTTGAGACCCCAATCTAGAGAAAATGCCTGAGACACAGGCTGAGTGCTGACTCCTGCATCCACTGAACAAACTTTCCTCCATGTGAAAGTAGGTGCTTTAAGCATCCCTGAGTCACATTTCCAAAAACCCCTAAGGAAATCAATGGGAATGAGACTCCAGAATATCTTTAATGACATGAGCCTATATGACTTAGGAGCCTCCATCCAATTTCCAAAAGTAAGTTATGAGGTGATTTTTGCAGAGGCACAAAGAGCAGTTGGGCACCCAACTCCTACTGGCATTTAGAGATTTAGCCACCTTATTGCCTTAGATGACAGCCTTTAGGGTAAAATCCTCCGAGGTGCCAGATCGACATAGGAGATTCAGGCCAGATTTATGTGGCTGGGTAGCTATACCTGTGTGGCCTATCAGCAAAGTGTTCCTCACAGGAGCACTGGTGAAATAAATTAAAGGCATTTTTGGACTTGGTGTAGCTCATCCCAGGCCCCTGTGATATAATGTCTAATGCTAAAAGCGCAGTTTGGCCATTGGAGCTGCCCAGACAGCTCTGCCTGTTGTGACCCACACCTCTCCACCTGAACCAACATAGCTGCTGGCCATAGGAGTGGGGTAGACCTGGCTTTACACCCATTTTCACCAGTGACGTAGACACCTAAAAGCATACATCTCACTGCATGCCAATGGCACTTTGGCTCAGCCTGGTAACCATTAGATCAATGTAGCAATATCTACAGGGCTGTTAGAAAAAAAATCACATCATGGGGTGACTGAACCCTAGCACAGATGTGGCTTGATTGAAGGAAGCATTCTCCTGTTGACCTAGGTTTCACCACCTTCCCATCCAGAGCTGAGATACGGTTCACAACAGGCCAGCCCAGAACCCAGACTCAGAAGTGGTGACAGCTTTACCAGGCTGTCCCATCAGAATCACTATGAATCAGTAGGAGGCATAACTCTCAGCAAGCTCCCCACCCATCCTCATATTTATGGAGACATCCCAGCCCCAGTTTTTATTAGCCTGCAGGGTGATGAAGGAAGCCAGAGGTTACTTCGTGACATTTGCATCATGACCTGCTATCACTGGCTGACTGTGTGGCACAAGTAATTTTATCTTGCAGGCAGGGCTCTAGAGCAGTGTTTTCCAACCAGTGTGCCATCAGGTCTGAGCAAGTCTGCCATGAAATTTTTTGAAAAACTACTCAAAGAGCTCTAGATTGGCTCATGAATATTCATGAGTTCATTTGGAAACTATATGGTGGTGTGCCTGAAATTGATTGAAGGTAGCAAGGTGTGCCACAGCAGAAGAAATGTTGGGAACCACTGCTCTAGAGGACTGGCAGCCCCCTGCTTTGAACTCCAAAGCCAGTTATAACACCTAGACTGTGCCCCTCCTCACCCTGACCCACCTCAGCCCAGCATTCCTCTCTGTCAACAAGCGTCCATGTTTTAAATGTACATGGCCTGAACTACACCAAACACAATGCTTGTTGGGTAGGCTGCTAAAGGTTTTGGAAGTTATCCTCTTGGGAGATGAAGGGCTAAGGGGGGCTGTTTTGCTGCTTTGGTTTATTAGCTGGCTAATTTTGTTCATTATTGGTCTTCAGTTTGTTTTTTTGGCTGCTGAACTGGGGATCATTTATGCCTGCGAGATTCATTAATTGCTGGCCTGGAGCTCCGACAGCCATTTACCTTGGCATTTCATGATGTGTTCTGTATTTTAAATCATGGTAATAAGCAATACTGCAGACACCAGGTGGGTCTCAAGAGCACCTCCTTTGCAGCTGAAACCAGGCCTGCCCCAGCTCTGCTCGGTGTCAGTAATTGCCTGAGAGACCCCCACAGTCTGTAGGGCAGGATGAGTGCCTCTTGCCTTGTGTGTCGGCTCTGTCTCCCGCCACTGGATCACTTAGACCTGAGCTGGGGGTCAGAACCTGACAGCCTCAGACCAGAACATGCCTGTGTGAGGGTGGGGTGAAGGGAGAGAGTGTAAAGTGGGATCTCTGGGAGGAGGAATTATGTTGGAGCCCCAGAAGCAGAGATTAGGGTGGGACCAATGCAGGGGATGAGTCTGTGGGGTTCCTGGAGAAGGGTTCTGGGGTGGGACCAGTGGGGAGGGGTTCTGCAGGGCATCAGAGGAGGGTTTATGGTGTGGGATCAGGAGGGAGGGGTTCTTTGGGTACCTGGGGAAGGGTATAGGGTGGGACCACTGAGGTGGGGCTGTAGGTACCCAGGGATGGGTTATGGGGTGAGACCAGAGGCGTAGGGCTATGGGTGGGGGGATGGGTTATGGCATGGACCAGAAGGATGGGGCTGGGGGGTGGATGGGTTATGGGGAGGGACCCATGGGGTTGGGCAATGGGTACCTGGGGAGGGGTTATGGGGTGGGACCAGAGGGGCAGGCTGCGGGTGGCAGGATGGATTGTAGGGTGGGACTAGAAGGGCAGGGCTGTGGGGAGAGATGGACGGGTTATGGGTTGGACCCATGGGGTAGAGCTATGGCTGCCCAGTGATACGTTATAAGGCAGGACCCATGAGGTGGGGTTGTGGGTAGGGGGGCGGGTTATGGGATTGGACTGGGGGAGACGGACACGTTAGGGGGTAGGACCAGAGAGGCGCGGCTGTGGGGGGAGACGGACGGGTTATGGGGT
>ML682071.1:10556013-10641812 GCA_007922195.1 Podocnemis expansa
GGACCAGAGAGGCGCGGCTGTGGGGGGAGACGGACGGGTTATGGGGTGGGACCAGTCCGGCAGGGCTGTAGGGGGAAGGGTTACGGTGAGGCACCAGAAGCCCGGGGCTGTGTGGGGAGACGGACGGGTTATGGGCTAGGACCACAGGGCGGGGCTGAGGGACGGACGTGTTATGGGGTGGGACCGGTGGGAACGCTCCTGCCCGGAACCTTGTTGCCGGGGTGGCGGGTGCGGAGCCAGTGAGGCCGGCGCACGGGGCGCTCCCGGTCGGCGGGGCGGAGGCGGCGGAGCGGGGCCGGGAGGCCGGGCCGGCGGCGCCATGGCGGAGACGATGGTGAGTCAGGGCGGGGGCACGAGGCGCAGACGGGGCCGGGCCCGGCCTTGACCGGCCCCACCCGCCCCTGCCCGCCGGGGGTGGGTCGTCACACCTGGGACGGGCTGGGCCTCCGCACACAGCGCCCCCGTGTCCCCCGGCCCGGCCCCCGAGACAGGCTCTTGGGGTGGGGGGTTATCGGTCCTGGGGGGCAGGGTGGGGGGGTAACGTTAAAACGCCTCTTCCGCCTGCTGGGCTGGTTTGAAGGAGCCTAAGGCCCCGATGGGCTAATTGCAGGGCAGCCTGGCCGGGTCTCCCCCCGCCCAGCGGGCGCCCGGGACAGTCTACATGACACTGGTGTCTATCAGGTGTCCAAAGGGGCAGCCCTGTTAGTCAGCAGAACAAACAAGGTGTCCTGGGGCAGGTTTAAAGACTAACAAATTTATTCATCGCTTGAGCTTTTCTGGGAGAAAATCCCCTGAAGTCCTCCAGCTCAATGACCCCTTTCAATGGGGGCGGAATGAAAAGTAGGTTTGAAAGACATGGTCTGGCTTTGGTCAAAATCTAGGTTAGACTGGTCAGTTTGGCCTTATACACACTAGTTTGTAAACCATGCTAGGAACTGGTTTAATTGGAGCTACGCATAAATGTAATTTGTTTACTCTTTGTGATGGTCTGTCATGATAGGCTTGTAGTTTTGCCGGTTAGAGGCAATTTCTTTTGTTCCAAAGACTGTTTGGTCAGTTGATCTCTTTTGTTGCATGCTGAGGCCAATCTGTTGTTGGCCTCTGTTGTGTTCTTCCCTTTTAGTCATTCTCTTTCCACTGGAGGGAGAATTAAGTTAGAAACTGACAGAACAAAAGTTGTTGAAAAATTCTGGAAACTTGCAACAAAATAGGTTCTGTGTTTAGCTTTTCCTTTCTAACACTCCCTGGCAAGCTCTGTCAGTTGAAAACAAAGTGTCTCTGTGGACTTTCAAAGTCACAAACATCGATGTTACTTTTGTAGGCAAGACTTTGGCCAACAGTGACGTCATGCGGAAAATAGATCCTGTTAGTCCTCGTGAGTGTGTGCTCTGGGGCATCTTTGGCAAGGCAGCAGCTGGCTGCTGTCTTCCTATCAACATCTGTACTAGACTGATGTTATCCTTCCTTTTAGCATTTTCTTGGCTCATTTGAGCAGCAGAAAACATCTTTTTTAAAATTAGATTATAGTGAAGTATTCCTTTTCTTCTCCACATGCTTCATGTTACTTATTGCTGGATGTCTGTTTAAAACACTGTCCTGAGCTGAAAACACCAGATAAAGTTGAGACCTAATTAGTCATATAGAAGGGGTTTGAGTTAGGCCCTGGTAGTGTAACTCTTTGCTGCTGCACTAGTTAAATATGCAGTTTTCCTGAGTTTGGCTAGCTCCAGTTCCACCTGAAAATTATGTGGAGACATCAAACTCTTGGCTGTTGGAGGAAAGGCTTGCAATAGCAAATCCTGTTAACTCCATTGCTTTATGTTGCCCTGTAACGTCTTGTGTCTCAATGACCTTATTCTCTTGATTGGAGATAGATGCCCACTGTCAATAATGTTACTGAAATGAACCAACATTGAAGATGAGTATCAGTACTGCAAGTTAGTCCAGTCCCTCTGTAAAGGAACTCAGGACTCAGTAAACTGCTGTTACAAAAGCTTTGAGTCATCTTTTAATAAAGCTGCGTGCTTTGCTTAATGTCTAAATCCTGAAGTTTTTTCAGAAGAGCAACCTCAGTGCTCCCATTATTGACTTTTAAAATCTGTTTCAAAAAATGCCTTGCAGGTCAGAGCCCTGTGTCTAGCAAGTTGTATGGAAATGCTGGTTTATACACTGTGCATGTGGGAGGTGAGCTTCCCCACAATAACTCTAGTTCCACACTGAGAATGATTTCAGGAAAAGGGAGTGTCAAGGGTCAGAGGCTGTGAGGATACCGAGTTTGTTTCACATCTTCCGAAGTGAGGATGTCTCTCGGTGAGAAGCAAACCCAAGGACAGACTGTAGTATTGCTTTGTTCTGTAACCTTGTATACCTTTTCCTTCTCGACAGATAATCCGTGTCCAGTCACCAGAGGGGGTGAAGCGCATCACAGCAGCAAAACGAGAAACAGCTGCAATGTTTCTGAAGAAGGTATCCTTGCTTACATGCCGACTTCCTTGCTCTCCTCTGGAAATAGCTAGGACAGTGTTCTGGCTGCCCAGAAGGCAGTCAGGCCAGAAAGCTGTGCTTTTGGGAACTGCCTAGCAGGCTGGTATGTAGACAGGGACTTTCTCTAATGAATAGTATGGGCTCACCCTGATCAGGGGCCCTGACTGTGGCTGAGTGGATCAGCATTCAATAGGCAAAACGATCTTTCCACAGTTAAACTGCAACTGGCTTTCTGTATGAGCCCCATTTTCACTCCTTCATCCTAATTTATCCCAGCGGATTCAACCTTGCTGCCTGAACTTCTTCAGATGTGATTTTTTTCACCTGGGGAGAGCTTTGTTGTTTTAAAATTCTGATAAGAAAATGATTGAAAAGATGTTTGAGTTATGATTGCTTGAAAACTCAGTCCTGCTCCACTGTTTAAAAAGTATTTGAGGTGTTGAGACATGATCTGTTTTTAAAACAAGTTGACTGTATTTGTTGGTTTGTACAGCTGTACACAGAAAACCTTTTACTTTTTCTCAAAACTCCATCATACTGACTTGCTTTCATTTACCATTCCTTTTGTTCCTAGCAATGTGTGCAGAAAAGAGCTTTGTGCTATAATCTGACTCTTTTTTCACCTGGACACTTCCAGCAGTGTCACCAACACTAACCTTGATTTGGTGTCACTGAATGAATCGGATCTGAGTAGGTGGCTGAAAGGAAAGAACTATAATATACACACACAATTATGAATCACTATAAATAATGGGATTGTGGGGGCACACAGACTGAGAGTTAAATGGGAAATGTATGCAGTGTATTCAAAATCTGCCGCAAGTGATTAGCCTATTTAAACATAATTTGAGTGGAAATTGGCTGTTTACTGTGCTCCTTGTGTACTGTTTAATATTTTCAGTTTCAGAGTTCTTTGAATGCCACAGGGACTCTTCCAACACAGTTTTGGCGGTTAGGGGAAAATACTAAGAAATTCTGAGATCCTTATGTGGTCTTATAGGAACAGATTGCTAGGGAAAATAATTTCATAACTGGAAATTTGAGAAACACATAGTTAATTTTTTATGGGGTATCAGTTGATCATTTTTTGTCAGAAAACAGCCAATTAGTGTCTCAAATTAATTGTTACAAAGTGAGCAAGAGTCTCAGATTTTATTTCTCTCCATCTCTTGGGACATTTGGAGTCACATGGATTCTTTAAGCTCTGTGCTTTTTTTGTTAGCAAGAGGAATACCTCGTTTTACTGTGCTCTTAATCCCGCTTTCCCAACTGCTTGGATTTCATTTTACCTTGTTTGGGAGGATGAACTAAGGTTTCTTATCTGTTCCTTGTGGTCTTTTTTTCTGATATAGGGTTTATTCTAAAAGAGACATTACAGGCAGTAACAAACAGTTGGTTAGGCCTCTTGCATCTTAATGGTTTTGCGTTTTAATTACTCAAATACTAATATGTGTGGTGAGTGTTACATTTAACTAGATAGCTGTAAATTAAACATCAGTGTATAGATTTTTCTGTTTGATTACATTCAGTCTTTGTGACGTTTCAAGACAAGCTTGCATAGCGTGAAGACAAGGGACCAGCAGAATTCTGTTAAAGTGACTGCGCATTGGAAGAACTTTCAAACATATCTTGCTCAAAACAGAAATCTACTTTTTATTGTATTTGTCAGGACTTTGGTTGTAGCCTTTTGCTAATTATTGACAATATGGTTTATAAACCAGGGCTTTGTTCCTTCTCGACCTATGATCTCCTCCTAGTTGATCCTGCACAAATTCTGAGTTCATTGCCAAGTGTTATACTATCAGACACTTAATAGTCATGGCTCACCATATATCCCAGGCCAGGATACTGTACTAGATGGATCAGTTGTCTGATCTAACATGGAAATTCCTCTGTTTCAGGCAGCGAGGTCAGAATCTGAAGGCCATCTATGTTTAAGTTAGAGCTTAAAACCTGGGAATAAAAGGAACCATCAGTAATTTTGTTTCATGATTGTAAAACTTGCCTCCTCCACAGTAAACAAAGTCTCTGTCTAAAGAGCTGATGGTTCACATCACACAAAGTACACAAGTTAAAGGGGCAATTTAGAAATCACGTTTCGCCAAATAACTTACCTCAGCCCACAACAGCGGAGATCCAAAGGGGCAGCTGTGTCAGTCTAGTTCAGTAGCACCTAAAGACTAACAAATATATTTATTGCATGAGCTTTTGGGGGAGAAGTCCCACTTCAAGACAGCAAAAGCAGAGAGGTTACAGAAAACAAAATGTGTTCGAAAGTTTTGAGTTTGATGTTGTGTGCTTGACAGTATTTTGTGTATCACGTTTGTCTGTGGTCTGTGTAGTCCATTTGACAAAAGTAATGGGGGAGAAATATTTTTTGTGTAAATAGAAAAAATGAAACTACAGAAATTGGCAAAGGGACTTGGAGAAGGAGATACAGCACCTGAAGCTATGTCTAATTCAGTTTTTAAATGGAACAGCTTTTAAGAGATTGGATGCATAAATGGGCATGGATGGGATTAAACTGAAGTCAACATTGCAAGGTTAAGAGAAAAGTGGGTTTTAATTGAGGCACTTAATGGATGAGAGAGGAGCTGTCTGGTAGACTGAAGGAAGAGGCTTTTGCAAGCAGAAAGTCCAGCATAAAGAAAGGCACGTGGCCAGCAGTGTAAAGCAATGAAAAAGGGAGCAGTTGAGAGTAAAGATGGTATGGCCAAGATATGGGAGCAGAGATGAATCCAAGCAGAGCCTTGACTGTGAATATCTGGAATAAGAGAAGAAGTGAGGAAAGGTCTTCGGGAGGTGAAGGTGACGTGGTTGGTGCAGTGTTTCACAGAAGCTGGTGTGGGAGACTGGAGATTTTCGGTGATAGTGCCACTTCCTCACTCCAAGGGAAGGCTGCTTAGTTTGATAGCAATCACTCAATGTTCTGTATGTGTTTTATTTATGTTCACTGTCTTTATGAGCAGTAGAGACCCTTATTTCTGTCAGCTCCTGTTTTCTTGAAAATTCCTTGTTAGGCTTTGTGCTTCTTAGCTATCCAACAAGCTTTCCTACACAATGTTAGGATGGATTCCATTAAAATATGTCTATGGCAGGTAATTCTGGTAGGCTTTTCCTATTTTCTCCCCCACAGTGTGAACACAGATAAGGACTGTCCTGTACTGACTCATTTTTCCTCTTATTTCCTAGGTTGCAAAAGAGTTTGGCTTCAGGAATAATGGTTTTTCCGTGTATACCAATAGAAACAGGACTGGTGAGATCACAGCATCACAAAACAAATCCCTCCACCTACTGAAAATCAAGTAAGTTCTGGACAGAGCATACAAGGGATGAAGAGAGGACGTTGTCCTGTCGAATGTGCCTTTATCTTTTTGGCAGACCTGTCTAACTCTCATGCCTGGCTGGTAACAAATGGATGAAACTCTGAGCTTCAGTGTTCCCTGCTATTGTCTGTATCAGGTCCATCACTTGTGAGACAGCACATTTGATTGGCTGCAGCGTTGTGGAAATGTGGGCTACCAAAAGTCACTGTCTTGTTGATAGCCCATTTGTCTTTTAGTGCTGCAGTGAGGCTCCTCTCATGCTCTTCTGCGGCCAAGAAGGAACTGCATCATCTTTTCCTCCTTCCTATCTTCTGCACTCCTCCACCCAGTGGAGTCCCACAGATAACTTATCCGTTTAGAATGAGCCAGAGCTACACCCGCCACAGTCTGAGATTATCGGATCTCTTCCCTCAGCCCTCCTGTCACCTTTTTCTGGTGTGGGTGTTAGTGGCAAAAGGAACAGCAACAAATAATGCTAATTCATTTGTGCTCCACGATGGTACAAAAATCACTGTCAGAGGACACAAGGCTGCAAGTGTAGGTGACTTGCTACTTCATTCTTTGCTCTACTGAAGCTGTTGTGGTTTTGTTTTTTTTTAAACTCTTTCCCCTCTGCTCTCCTTGCCTTTTTCTTTTATTCTGTACTTGATGAAAGGTGCCTTTTGATTTTGCTGTTGCTAAGAGGCAGAATTCGGCACCAGTGTTTGAGGGCATCCTGCAACTTCCTGATGCGAAAGAGTGACACAGCAGGTGCGCTAGCTAATAAATTGGCTTTGTAGGGTAATTGTTACTGTCTCTAGTTTATTTATCCTGCGCAGCTCTTGATGCTCTGCTTTTGCAGATTTCAAGGTCTGGTGCCTGGGAGTCTGTAGCAGATACACATTGATGAAGGCGTGTTTTATAATTCAGTGCCGCTAAGTAAGCTTAGAAATTTCATCTGATAACTCAGACTGAAGCAATAGGTTCCTCACAATGGTTACAGTGAAAATTATGTTCAAGCAAGTTCTTGCTGAATGAAAGGGAGATGAAGGTAATGTACCTTGGTCTGTGCTATAACACACAAAGCAGATGCTTTCCTGACAGCTGGCTTGCCCCACTGTGTACATAGAAAGTTACATACATTGCAAAGCAGCTGCCTGTCTGAAAGCTGTTTGTTTTCTTTCTCCCCATGCAGACATGGTGATATGTTGTTCCTCTTCCCTTCGAGCCCTGCTGGCTCTTCCTCTGAGAACATGGACACCTCTGTCTCCCAAGGGTTGTTGCGCCCCTTGGGAGTCCCCAGTGTGGTGGAAGATGAGATTGACCAGTACCTAATCAAACAAGATGGGAAGATTTACAGGAATCGAGACCAGCAACTGTAAATACTCCTGTGCTTTCTAACTAAATTCTGTATGTCAACTGCATGCTCGATGCATTACAAAATTTAAGATAGTGTTCAGTATGAAACTGATAACCAGTAATTGCATTAAATGAACTCCCTTCCTTCAAAACCGTGCACCAGCTTATTGGCTCACCCACTCCTTTGGAAAAAGTGAGCAAGGTGAGGGTGCAAGCATATTCCAAAAAGGACAGGCCTTCTCCCTGTTTTATCCCAAGGTGGTTGTAGTTGAAGTGGTTCTGATGAGCACAGTCTTGTTAGCATCATGTTATCAGTTCCCACTCTCCTTACAGCTACACATGTTAAAACCAACACCTTAAATTCTTCCTAGAAATGTGTTGGAACTAATGCGGAGTGTGGAACAATTGTGGAATACACTCTCTGTGTGACATACTGCCTAGTAAGCAGCAAGTCGCATTCAGAACAAGCTTCTGTTTCCATATGGTTTCAGGGTGTATTTCCTATGGTGCGTGTTAGATTAATCCAGGCTTGGTGACAACCTGTGGCATGGGCTGGATCATACATGAAAGCCAAAGTTGCTACCTAGGCATCCAGGAGCAGCAGAGAATAGGGCCCTGAGGCTGTAAATCGTTCACCTTCAGTTAGGTGCTCTGGTTGTTCTCTCAGCCTGTTAATGTTCCCCCTCTTCCTTTGATGAAGGCACCATAGCAGTCCCTTTGTGCTTGTGAGGCCCTTCCAGCATGCTTTCTTGAGCTTGCTGGGGACCTTTGTCATCTCAGGTCCAGCAGCTTTTAAGAAGGCAAAGCCACAAGAATCAGAGAAAAGGAGGAAGTGTTACTTAATGGCTAACACAGGAGACTGGAGTCACCACTCCTGTGGCATCACAATGCCTTGCTCAGTTCCAGATCACTGAATAATTTCTTGTGCCCTCTCTTTACCCTTCTGTCAAATGAGGAGACCTGCTTAAGTTACCAGAAAGTTGAGGCCTAGATGAAGTGGAATTTTCTCCCACGAAAGCTCATGCGAAAAATAAATCTGTTAGTCTTAAAGTGCCACACGACTCCTTGGTTTTTTTAGATAGCCCTAGCCTCTATATAGTGCTGGCCAGTAGGTCTCAAAGAAGTTATTGTTATCCCCATTTTGCAGATGGGGAGACTGAGGCACACAGAGGGAAATGACTGGCCCAAGATCACTCAGCCAGCCAGTGTCAGAACTAGACATAAAAAACCCAGGTTTCCTAAAACCGAGTCCAGGGTTGTGTCTGGTAGGCCATACTGCCTTCTGTCTTTGGCTGAGAGGGGCTCTGGAGGATCAGTGTAGTATTTGGTCCCATAAAAAGAAACATGTAGGTATTTTAATGAAACCTTAAATCTAAACGTATACTGATAAAAATGTTCTAGGGCTGGGTGGTCACTCTTGTTTTACTTAGCATTAATTGGGGAACGCATATGGCAACGATTACAATTTTCCTGTATCTTCAGACTTGGGACTGGACCCTCTTCATGAAGTAACTTCAGAGAGGTGTTGAGCCAAGATTTAAAGAGAAGCAAAATTATTTTTAACCTGAATGCAACACCCAGTGCTGTTATGTTGGCTCTTATGTGGCTTACTCTTTAGTGTTGCAGCAGAAGGGAAGATCAGAAAGGCACATGGAAAATGTTGTCTGCCTTTTTTGAACTGATGATAAATGAGGGAAAGGGCACATTCATTTTCAAAGAAGGGAGGCAAAACTCGAGCACAAGACCCCCAAACCTGGCTTTAATGTGAGCATCTTTTGCAAGAGGAGAGGGATTCTTAGGAGGGAATCAGTGCACAATGACAGCTATTTATGACCATAAAAAGTGTGTATCTGGGCTTGTGCCTATCTTTGGGATTATGGCCACATACCTAAATGTGATGGGTAGCTGGCAGTCTGCTGAATGCATTAGTAGCCTGCTGTGGTCCTTTAACGGAAGATATAATGTTCCTACACTCCTATTAAAAGCAGTGCTGCGCGGCTCTCATCCATATCTTCTTAGCCAGAGGCAGTAGCCACCTTCCTCTGCAGGGATCTGCTTTCAAGAACCAGTACTGATAGTTTCTAATGCCATGCCAGAGCCCCTGTAATTTCTAAGGAGAGCACCTCAGAAGGGGATTTTTCCTTTGTCCTAATTTGGGCCCAACAGGATTTCAACTGTTAGATAAGGGAATATTTCACTACGTGTTCAGAGAGCATCTTTATGCTACAGCTAGAGGATAAGTATGTTGGTCCTCATTTCTTTAAAGAAATACAACTCAGTCAGACACCAGAAAGCACTGAAATACAGCCATGTATCAGTTTGGAAAGTGCAGGGATGTAATTTGGAGGCAGTGCCTGTAGCTGTGTAGGTATTGAGCTGGCTTCCAGGAGGACAGGTATGTTAAGAATATCTTGATTGTGACAGACTTGTAGCTTCAGTCCAAGATCTCGCTCCCAATATATGTGAAATTGTTTTGTTTTGTTTTTGTTTTGTTTTTTTATGATGCCCTATGTTCTGTTTCACAATGGACTAGGATAGCAAACATTCCAAACACCTACAGGATGTAAGATTGTAAAAGCTGGTGTGGAGTATGTTTCCCATTATTATTAGTAAATGTGACTTGTGCTATGTTTTCTCTTCACACAGATGTCGCCATGGCCCTTTGGGTAAATGCGTACATTGTGTCCCGCTAGAGGTAAGAAATCAAACTAGGCACTTCAGAGAGTAACATAAATAAGGTTAAAATTAAATTTCTCTGTCTAAATCCTTGTTGCATGCTTAAAAACTTCTTGAGGCTTTCCCTGTATAATGGTAGCAACTCTGAGAACAATAGTCCTGATCTGTGTGACCTGAGGCCTTCTAAAGACACGAAGGCAGTCCTTTGGCTATAATGCTGACTGTGGATTGATCCTCAAGGCGTTTGTGGTGTGGTGTGTGTTGTTTTTTTTGTTTTGTTTTGTTTTTGTTGCAGCAACAGATTTAACAGAAAATACTTTTAAAAGCCTAAACACACCTTTGTGCGTGAGGTTTTTTGTTCTTTTTACTCTGACTCTCTCTCCAAGTCCCTCACCGTATTCATTTTGCTCTTCTTTCCCCTTCCCCTGTATGGATCTCAGATTTCCACTACACCTTATTTAACAACTGAAAACAACTGTAATAACTACTACAGATAATCTCATTTGTTTGCTTGGTATGAAGCAGTCATTCCCCCAAAGCCTACCCAAGTGAGCATGGTCTCTTCCATCCTTGAGTTCTGAAAGCTCTTTGAGCTGGTTTGATCAGCTTGTCTTTTTATTTAAGAAGCATTATGTTTTTGAGGCTTGCTGTGGTCTGTTGAGACAATCTGTGTTTTGGGCAAGTATGAAGCGGTATCACAAGTAATGTAAAGTCCCACGGGTTCTGTGACAGTAGTAATTGCCATGAAAAAAGCCCAGAGCTCCTTGATTGTTTCCACACTGGAAGCCAGTAGCGAACTGAATCTAGAACACCAATTTTGTTCAGTGATCAGTGGTTTATCAGCCAGATGTCTGATCTAGCTCTCCTTTGTGTGGTGTTCTTGGCAGCCTTTTGATGAAGATTATTTAAACCATTTGGAACCTCCCGTGAAGCATATGTCATTCCATGCCTACATCAGGAAACTGACCGGAGGAGCCGACAAGTAAGAATTTGCAGCAATTGAGGGAATCTTGTAGCTAACAGCAAAGTGCAAAAACCTTGCATGAGTATTGTGGATAACAGCTATTATATGGTAACTGTGCAGAAATGTATCCTAAGAAATAGCTGCGCTTTAAACTGGGAACAAGTAATTGTGTACAAGCAGCAATGTGGAAGTTGGGAAGAAGAAAGGGCACAGTATGGTCAAGAAGCCAGGAGTCTGGACTTAGCAATATTATAACATGCCTTTCCTTCAAAGAGGAAGTAAATGGAAGCATAACCTTGCCCTGAGACTGTGGGGAATTTGTTTGTGGAAATTAAGCTCAAGTACAGATAGTTTCATTTTAAGAGAAATCCACCTTCCAAAAAAAATATTATGCATGTGCAAAGGAAACTAATTTTGGTCATGCAATGTAGCACTTTCCTTGCCATGTGCTATGGAAGCTGTTTAAACTACATCCAAATGACTTTTATCTGCATTTCTGACACGTCTGCTGAAAACATCAACTTACTTGAAGGTTGGCCAGGAGTTAGAGCAGAAGTACCAAGACACCTGGCCGCTGTTGCTAGCTCTGCCACTGAATTAGCTGTGAGACTTCGGACAAGTTGCAGCGTCTCCGAGGGGCATTTTGTAAATTGCTGTGATATTTTATGGAGGTGCAAAGTATTACTGCACTATATCTGTCCTGTGCCTTGTTACATACAAGGTGCTTCACTTGCTAGATTCTTTCTAGGAGATGAAAAGTATTTTAATATGCTTAATACAAGAAAAAAAAAAACACCCCTCCTTCCTTTCTGTCTATTTCAGGGGGAAGTTCGTTGCACTGGAGAACATCAGCTGTAAGATTAAATCTGGGTGTGAGGGGCATCCACCCTGGCCAGAAGGCATTTGCACCAAGTGTCAGCCAAGTGCTATCACACTCAACAGACAGGTGGGGCTTGGTGTTGGCTGTGCCAAGGTCTCCCTGCTCTTCTACACAGAGAAATCATTACTTGTTTTTGAAAGGAAGAAAACTTTGAGAGCAGCCAGCGCCAACTTTGAGCCTTTACGTATTGGCGGTTGCTAGGGAAATGGCTGGTAATGTCTTTAGCTGCTGCAGAGAGAGAGAGAGAGTGGAGTGTGCTGGGTTCAGTCATGTTCTGATAGAGCAGAGGATGTCTGCACTGACATGAGCTGGGAACAGTGTTTCTCACCGGTTGTTCACAAAGCACCAAAAAGTCACCTACCAATTCTTGTTGCAACCCACTGAAATTCCAGAAGGCTTTCCAGTTAAAAGGGCTGTAAGATTATGGTCCTAGCAAGAAGACAGCTGACTTCTGGGTGTTTCTGAGTGCTTTCCCCTTACATTACCTGCACTCTGTTCCTCTCGGGGGGAAGAGAAATGCTGCAGCAGAAAACGTGGAGCAGGAGGGGATAGAGCAGTCACAGGAAGGAGAAGGCAGCCAGCAAGTTAGCTTCTCCTTCCCTCTCCTTGCTCCAAAGTGGCGCTGACTTTTGCCTTAATTGCTGAGGGTACACCACAGGCCTGGAGTCAGGGTGTTGGCCTGAAACAGTCTTGTGTTCTATCTGACAGAAATACAGACACGTTGACAACATAATGTTTGAGAACCACACAATTGCGGATCGCTTCTTAGACTTCTGGAGAAAGACAGGGAACCAGCATTTTGGGTACTTATATGGGCGATATACAGAGCACAAGGACATCCCTCTGGGTATCAGGGCTGAAGTGGCTGCCATCTATGAACCTCCACAGGTAAAAATAGCTCAGCACCAGAGTCTTTATTTCCTAAGTTGAGTATCAAATCAGGGAGAATGGAACCCGCTTTGTCAAGGAAATTGTGTGTGATGTTTTCTGCAGTAGATACTAAAGGGAAACTGTCAAGATAAAAATCATACAGTATATTGTGAATAAATGGCTGTGTTAAGTGTGCCAGTTTAGATTATTGCCACTGAAATTTGTAAAACTCACATTTGCATTACATTGTTTGTTCGTATGATTCTTAGTTGCTCAAGCACCGGGAAACCAAAAGAGAACAAAATGCAAGTGAAGTCCTTGGAATGGGTTTCTGTTGCAGGTTATCTGGGGAATTGGTTGGATTGCAAAGGCTTCAGCAGGAAACTCTGTTTCAAAATATGCTCCTGGAAATATTTCTTTTCTCTTTAAATTTGTAAAATCATCTGCAAAATCAAAATTTGGGGTCAAAATAGCACTGATTCTCTTTATTAAATAAGAATCTGCCATGTAGAAATCTGTAGAATCTGCTATTGCTAGGCCAGGAGTTGATGGATCTGTTTTGTGCAGAGTACCTTGAGTTTTAACTTGACACTGTCTTGGTAGACTTCATTTTATATGCATTTGATTTTACCTGAAAATGTGTGTGTGTTAAACTCTGTAAAGTTTAACAATGAGCTGACCAATACCATGTTGCAGATAGGTCCAGTCCACTAGCTTGGCCATCAATTTCCTATTTCAGTAGCATCTACTGTGGCATTTTGGGTTGTCTGGTGTTTTTGTATAGGACCGTAAATACCTAGTGAATTTGAAAATAAAGATGAGGATCTGTCGGTAGGTGGGGCTAGTCACTGCCTGGGATCCCGTCTGGCATTATCTACGTAATCTTGGACCACATCCTTTTTATGCATAAGCATCCCAGTGAAGCCAAATACATGAAATAGATTTTACTATAACTTTGTAACTGAATCAAATGTTAAAAAGCTGAAGCTGTGGAAGTTTAATGATGTAATTGAAAATATCTAGTGCCATAGGGAGATGAGAGGAGAAGGTGTGATCTTTTATTGGACTGACCGCTGGTGGTGACAGAGACAAGCTTTCAAGCTGCAGAGAGCCCTTCTTCAGGTCTGGGAAGCGCAACAGCCCTGGGGAGCAAAGTGCCTGAATTCCCACTGATTTAGAATGGAACTGAGCAGCCAGATCTTAGTCTCTTTAGACTGAGGCTGGGATTTTCACAGTAGCCTTGGCAGCGTTCAGACTAGAGAAGAATACTTGGAGGTATTTCCTGTGTAGTTGCTCTCTGAAGGGCTACATTATATGCAAGAATTTAACATGTGATATGGCATCTGCAAGAAAAGGTTCAAAACAGTAACTGGAGTAGTATTTAGCTTCCCTTTTTAAGATTTGAAAGCACATTAGGGCTCTCATGAAGAGCAGCAGGTGTTGTCTGTCTGTCAGGCCACAGCTGCATTCACATCATCTTTAAAGATCTCCCTGAAATCCACAAAACCTAGGAAGAAGAGTGCTAAAGCTTCAACAGCTTCATCAGTTTCACTGTGCTTCATTATTGCAACATAGAAAGGGACAGAGAGCTAGCCATGCCTGAGGATGGGTTTTAGATCACCTTTGACTCTACATCACATCTATTGTAAATTCAAATTTTGTGTGTTCAGTGTGTGCTGTGCACTGTCTTACGTACATGTCCTACTGAGAGAGAGAATGGCGCTTAAGTTTCACTAATCCTGGTATTGTCATTGGATTCACTGGGAATAAAACCACAACTGGGCTAAATGTTGGTGCTGAAAGCTCTGACAAGTGAAGAAGCTGCCTCCACAAGCCTGGAGTGAGAGAACACCACTCTTCTCTTCCCACAACAAACAAACCCAACAACAAAAGCCCCTGCCTTTGAAAGTGTCTCCAGGCTTATTTTCTAGAGCTGGGAGGAAAGCCTGGACATGCTCTTGGATTCACCAGCTTCCTTTTGTGCTAGTATGATCAGAGACATGCAGCAAACTTGCCCCAAGTCAAGCAGGGGTTCAGAATAATGATACAGCTTTGCCTTTCTCTAGGAAGTGCTCTGAGACCACAGTGATAGATTTAATGTGTAAGCGCTCACAGAGCCGCTTTTTTCATGAATCTTGACATGCTTTGCAAACTAGACCTCAGAACTAATGGGAGGTTCAGGTATAAATTGGGTTTCCCAAGCCATAACAAGTCAGCAGCACACAGCAACTGAGTTCCAGTCGCCTGCCTCACTCTCTGAACAGTCTTTTGTAAAATGTTCAAAATTAACTAAACTGATTTTCCATAGATTTTGAATGTTCTATTTTATGAGAAAATTCTGATGTTTGTTTACAGATTGGAACACAAAATAGCCTGGAACTCCTAGAAGATCCGAAAGCCGAGGTTGTAGATGAGATTGCTGCAAAACTTGGCTTGAGAAAGGTAGTAAGATGTTGGATAATGTGTGTTTGGGTGAAGGGTTCTTGGGTCTTCTCTTTAGCAGTGATAAGAGATTCCCCCATGGCAATTCTCTTCAGCTTTACAAGATAAAATTAAGGTTGGGCACATTTTGAAATCTAGTTTACTGTATGTTTACTGGGTGCCAAAAGCTCTTACGCTTCTAGGTGTTAAAGTAAAATGAGAATGTTTCTCTGTTCATTAATACCAAGCTGTACAGCAGAGCTGTTCTGCTTATGTCAACAGTGCTCTGTCTTGAATGACATCAAAGGAATTAGAAGAGCAGCAGAAACCAAGCTTCTCCTTGCTTTCCCTTCAGACAGCGCATTCTGGTAGCATCTCTGTCGGGTGCTAATTTGGCACCGTTGTGGTTTGAATTTTCCTTGGGTTTTGTTTTTTCTTTGAGATGTTCTGTGTTTAGCTGTCAGGATTCCAGCTGTCAGCTTCGGTGCTTATCTCAGAAAATTAATTTGGGGCTCTATGTGGCAAGAGTTGCCTTGTCTACAATTTAGATGTGGCGTTCTGCCCTGGGTCCTTTATTTCTCTTCTGTCTGCAGCCTGTCAGTGATTTAATCAAGACACATGGATTTCAGCTTCTCTTTATGCAGATGACTTTCAGATCTATACATAATTTTCCAGCCTGTCTGAGGGTATCTGTCGCAATACCATGCTAACACACACAGTTAAATGTTCTGAGATTATCTGATGTTGAATATTTTCAGGCTGGAGGTCTTATTCATAGGCAGGTGTATCCACATGTTTGTGGTGAGTGCTCTTGTTCTCTCAGGATAAAATCTGGGTGTTTTACTGCCAGTGACTGAAGCAAGTAATCTGCGGACGTTATTTGACTCCATTTGTTTCCTTCACTCCTCATATTGGTTCTGTTAAAATCACAGAGGTTAAAAATGTGTAGTTACTGATTGTTGGCTGCATTGTGTTGTCTGTCTCATGGCATCCCTGCTAGTGTGCTAGCATTTCTTAGTTGGATGCCTTGATGTTAGAGAAGTGAGTTGCAAGGCAGGATTTGAATAAAGAAGGTATCAATATATATGCGTGGTGAAGAGGCATGAATAAATGATATGTCTGAGCAGAGCAGGCTGGGATTTAGGATAAATTAGAATTGAGTGAGAAAATGTTTTCCTTAGTGTCCTAGTGACTACTAGTGTCAAAAATGAGATCACTAAGATATGTCCCCTGTTGTTGCTTCACCCTGAATATTGCACAGCAAGTGGCTTTTGGCTGTTGAGCAGGGGTGGGGGTGGAAGGCCAAGAGGCTGCTGTCTCCACATTTTTCCACAAAAAATTCCCCAGCATGACAAAAGAATGGCAAGTCACCTCAGCTGGCTAGCTGACATTGCAGCTGTGTAATTTGTGTTCAGAGGAGCACAACACAGGTGGGAGAGTCATTTCCTGTAGATGGCACATGGCAGGCTCTTGTGGGGAGGTCACAGGAATATCTTGGTCTAGTGAAAGAAGCCTGCCTTTTTAAAAAGCAGAGGTTTGTTTTGTTACATTCAAAGGTTGGCTGGATATTTACAGATCTGGTCTCTGAAGATACCCGGAAGGGGACTGTTCGATACAGCAGAAACAAGGTGAGAAGCAAGCGCACCGGTAATCACTTCCTTTGTGCAGCATTGTAAATGTATGCTTTGCCGAGCAGAACTGAAATGAATGGTACAGTTCAAGCCAATGAAGTATAGGGTGGAGTGTGTCCTTTGCAATTGGAATGTTGCTTGGTCCAGGGGGGGTCTTCAGAGGCGTGTGAAGGAGTAGGTGTGTGACCAGCGAATGCTGAGTGGCAGCCTGCCACAGGCAAAGGAAGCAGCACAAAGCCTCTTTTGCCCACTCCTGAGGGAGAATGATGGATGCAGAGTCACCTTTTGGCAGAGTGTCAGGAGCAGGGGCAAGTTCACAGAAGGGTTGAGAGTTTGGTGAGCAGAGCACTCTGGCATCTTCTGGAGATCGCGTTGCTGCCTGAGCCCCAGCGTGCATGATGCCTTTTCTCTTTATGCTTCAGTCGCCCTTTCTCCCTGTGACATAGATCAATATTATCCCCATCTCACAGATTGAGAGGCTGAGGCACTAAGCAGTGAAGTTTCATACCCAAGACCACACAGTTCTTGACAGAACCAGGATTGGAACTCAGGCCTTCCTGGTCACCAGTCCCTTACGTTCAGGCCTTTCCCCCCTCTATTTGCAGTGGTCCATTCACAGCTTTCACAAATGCTTTACTCAGGAGCATGTCTTTAACACAGTATCATCGGTTGCAATCCAGTGAAATGGAGCTGGGGCAAATCTCATAGCTTCATCATCTTGCCATGTTCTATTTTTATATTTTCCTAGGATACGTATTTTTTAAGTGCAGAAGAGTGCATCACTGCTGGAAATTTTCAGAATCAACATCCCAATATATGTCGCCTGTCTCCAGATGGTCACTTTGGATCCAAATTTGTCACTGTTGTGGCTACAGGTATAAACTGACACAGGATTGCCCTTAAGCTCTCATATCTCCTAGGATTCTCTGTTGTTGCCAGTGGAATGTGAAATTCTCCCCAAGCAAGCTACAGACTGTCTTGACTGCCTGAAATCTCTCAAGTTGTCTTCCACCAGTCCTAGTAAAAAGCTTTAGGTGTTTCTCAAACCCATCAAGTAAAACAGATTTTCCTTATTCCATGTGCTCACTGTTCCTTCTCCAGTTGTTTCCCTAGGCCCAAGAGTGAAGTTGGAACCGAGGGAGGGTACACAGACATGCACACTCTTACTTCACCTCCATAAAATTGTCAACCAGGAATGAAAAATTCATATTAACACATGCCATGTGGCCAAATGGTGGCTGCCTGCTTGGTTTTAAAAAAAGTTCTCTCTCAAATACCTGATCTGGAGACACCACACAAAGCAGCAGTCTGAGCACCTAGCATGCTGTGGAGGGTGTGGATTTGTGGAACTGAGGACCTGATTGATAAAATAGATTTCAACCAGTCGAATGCAGTTGTGTTTGTGGGCCCCTCTCTCTCCAGCGCCCTCTCTCTGTTTTTAGACAATGTAATCCTAACATCAAGTGCTTGCTTCATGTCACACCTTCAGTGCACCCTGCGCACCGTAATGCTGGCATCATTCTAGTGAGGCATGTTGTGAGTAGTGGCCACATTTTCCAGAAGAGAGAACTGAAAGACACGGGTTGATTGGCCACGTGATGCTGAGCCAGGATGTGAATTCAGGAGTTCATTACTTCCCATCCTGTACTTAGTTCATTAGCCTATGCTGCCTAGGAAAGCTGTTCTCAGTTTAGCTCCATACAAGGAGGACCAGAGTAGCCATGTGTGAGAAGTGCGTTTGATGCCACACTCTGTTACTCTGCAGTGGCTGTCTATTTTAGATCATCTGAGGAACACCAGTCTCTAGCTCCCAAGTGAATTATTAAATCCAGTCCCTGCAAGCTGAAATGATGAAGGCTGCAGTCCTGGAACATGTGAATTTGGGGAGATCTTGGAAGTTACTTGTTATAGTTCACTGTAAAGCAGGGGCTGTTAATTCCCTTACATACCCATCAGTGAAAAATAGATACTGGAAAAGCCTTCAGAGTGAAATTCTGCATCTTCCTAAGTGTGTGGAATGTGTTTGTCAACTAAATAAAGGAGCTAAAGCAAAGCATCTTGTGGGCTCCTGTCACATCCGTTTCAGCTACCCCTGGATAGAGCTTTTTACAGGGATCCTCTGAAGATCACAGTAAAATACTTGAATACACATGGCCAGTTGGAGGCATTGGCATGTGCTGGGGAAATTACACCATGAAAAGTTCAATCTGCTGCTCAGCGCCATGAGATGAGACAGATGTGTTCATTTAAGGTTTCCCTGAACCAGATCCTGGGGTCTATTTTAAACAATAAAGAAGCCTGGATTCTAACCGGCATCCAATATGAAGAATAAAGTGCAATGTAATATTGCCTTCTCTGAGTCCCAAGCTTTATGGAAGTTCTGGGGCCTTTTTCAGTAAACTGGTCCATGTGATCAGACAGTTGCTTCCACATTCCAGGCTGCTAAACACATTCATCTTTTGTTACAAGATAAATGTGTATATTCTTTTTTAAACAAGGCGTTTTACTGAGGAAATGGTGGTTAACTTTATTCAGGCTTTACTTGTGTCTTGGCCACATTTAATTTCTGGGTGCATTTGCCCCAGAATGGAGTGGGGCTTAGGTAAGAAATCAGAACGTTTCCTTTTCTGATCGTCTGGTACAGATCATTTCATTCTGTTCTGGTAAATCAACCCAACAGGTTTCTGTTTAAACACTCAGTTTGTTCCTTGTAGGCAGTATAAATGGGAATGTGCAGTTCACACCATCAACTTTGCCGTTTTAACACTCCCTGCATGGATTAACATTACTTTCCATCACAGCGTCCAGCTTCACAGACAGCAATGCATCCCTACAATTTATATGTGACTAATTTTCTCTCTCTCGCCTCATGTTCTAATAATGTACAGCCTGCTGATGCTTAAGCTAACCAAATTAAAACATTGATTTTGTGATCCATGACAAAGCCAAACTTCCAGGTTTTTTGTATCAAAATTCCCCTGACCCATCTATTACTGGCTGAGAAAATCCTGTGTTTTTTGCACGTAGTTAAGTTTGCCGGATGAGCAACCTAATTTGTCATCATAACCTGGAATTTGCAGGGTAGACCTTCATGTCTGGTGCACGGAAATAAAACAGGAGAGAAGAAACCATATTCCTGAGTTTAGTTTTGGGGAGTGTTTTTGCTGAAGGGGGAGGCTTGAAGGATCTGATGCTAGGCCCTGGGTTGGAATCTGGGCCCATTTAAATAATGGGAAAGCATCCATTGACTTCGGTCCTGCCAGGATTCAAAATCAGTTTTGAAAGCCAATTGCATGTTTACCCTGGCTGTTTAAACCATAATACTGTCCATTGGTGTCTTACAAGAAGGAGTTAATTCCTCCTGGCTTGTGGCTTAAAGGTAACTTTCTGTTCTAGGTGGTCCCGACAACCAGGTCCACTTTGAAGGTTACCAGGTATCTAATCAGTGCATGGCACTGGTACGGGACGAGTGCCTGCTGCCATGCCGGGATGCACCTGAGCTCGGCTATGCCAAGGAGTCCAGCAGTGAACAGTATGTGCCTGATGTATTCTATAAGGTAAGGGTTAAGACTAAAGCTAATGGAGAAGTGTGGAGCTAGTTCTGCTGACTGTCCATAAGTCCATACCTTGGTGAAAGGACGTCTTGGAGGTTCTGAACTGTTTCCAGTAGTAACCTTGCCATACATGTTCACAAGAAGTAATTGTGGAAGCTCCATTTCCTTGTAAAAGTGCTGTTATGGTTTCCTGTACAGTTGTAGCCATTGGTTGTCCAGCTTGTAAATGAGGTCCGCAGCAATCCACCTTGGGCTGGCAGCAGCTCTTTGAATTAACCATCTCCTCTGTGTTTATTGGCAGTTCCTGCCATGCTTCTGTGTTGACTTTTAATCCCCACTTTAAGTATTTGTTTCCTCCTGTCTGCATTTCTACACTGTGTACTAAAGCAAAATTCTGCACCAAGATAAAGCAGCACTAAAATCTGGTTCCTAATGGGATGGTGAGAATTTCTTATATGATGCTTTTATAAAACACCTGCAGAGCAGCATCAGGCGCTTCACAATAACACACTGAGCGTGAACATGGGTAATAAGAATCAGCCTGTCCAAACAGAGCTCCAGCCAGAAACAAAGGGCCTATAGTAGGAGACGGACACCACGCATTCTCCAGCCAAAGGGGAGCAATAGCCTGGGAGTACAAAAGTAAGGAAGAACAGGGTTACTGGATTCACAGAGCGGGAAAACAAAAAGAAGGCAGGGATGGGAATACTTAAGAGCAGCTATACTGGGTGAGAACAATATAGTCTATTGAGCCCAGCATCCTGTCTCTGGCAGTGGCCAGTCCTGGAACTTCAGATGGAGCGTACAGAACAGAGCAGTTCGGGAGAGAGCCCTTTGGCTTCCCCTCCCAACTTCTGGCAGTCAGATGTTTAGACTTGCTCCACATGTGGGTTGCATTGCTGACCACTTTGACTAATAGTCACTGATGGACCTATCCTCCAGGGACTCATCTGGTTCTTTTTTGAACCCGCTTATACTTTTTGCCATGACACCATGAGTTCTGCAGCCCTAGCTTCTCTGTCTCTAGTGCTAGTTAGTGCCCACTGTTAGGTCCTTACCCTTGGGTTGCGTGGGAAGCTTCCAAACCTACACAATGGAGACAATCCACTTTTGGAGCAGGAGTGACAAGAGGATTGGGTTGTCACAACTGTACTTGCAGTGCACGTGCAGAAGTCCTGTCAGCAGCTGAGCTACGGCATGTATAGATTAAGTAACTTTTAAATGCAGTTTGTTAGAGAGTTTTCCTCTTGGACATTTGTTCCTGGAGTGTTTGAAACCTCATGCATTTCCAGAGTTGGGCTGGAAAGGTAAGAATAGCATCTCGGTGAGAATAGTGGTGCTGCTTCTCAGAAACCGTTTTTGTTGGTTTTGGTGCTTCATCAGCAAGGGATGGAAAATTGAGTTAAGGGACAGGCTTACCAACAAATTAGGCATCCATCATCTGAGTCATTTACCTCATCTTGGTTTACATTTGACCCTCATGGTCTGGTCTGCTTGTGAAATTTCTTCCTGTTGTATTTGAGATTACCCATTAAATAGTATAGGCTGCTGCTAGGCAAGGCTACCTTGTTTGGCACTGTTAAAATAAGCACAGAGTACACCACTGGAAGCAGATCTTGCATAAACAATCTTATGCGCTCGAAAGTGGTGCTGACTGAAGATCAAGAAACTGTTGCTTTGTGAGCTAGTCTGCATGGATTCCATCCCCCACCCCACCCCCGGTCAGTACCACACCATGGGCTTGCCTGGATACCTGGGAAACACCTTCCAGTCACGTCTCTTCATCACACTACCTCTGTCCCCATTTGTGGTGCTTGTAAATTGTGTTTCAGCAGCGAAGCTGGTTCTAAGTCCCCACCACAGCAAGACAGTGACAGCTCCCAAGGGGTACCAAAATCTTGCCCAACTGAAGGGCTTATTCGCAGGTTGTCAGGAGTCCATGCGCTGTCCCTAATTTGAATAAATAGAGCTGGAGCGACTTGACTTGTCATGAATATGAAGGTGCAGCTCGTGGCCACTGCAGATTGCAGCAGAAAGTGAAGACCTTTTGCTCAGATCACAGAGGAGCCCAGCGCTGTGGTACGCCCCAGCCTCCACACCCAGAATGAGTACACTGGTGGGAAGGGCATTATAGAGCTCTGCATGCCATGCTTTAGTGAGCTGTTCAGAGTAGCAAGAAAACAGTTTATTTTCCAGCAAGTTCTAAGCGCCTGTTTTTAACCCAAAGCAATGGAGGTAAACAAACAAAATGCTGACAGATTACTCTAGCGTCCTGTGGAAATTTCCATGAGCCAGTGATTCATTGGGTCACTCTTAGGGCTATTTCAAATGTTTTGTAACTCCTACCCATAATTGTCATCTTCGTTATGTGCTTCAGGACGGCCTGAAGAGTGCTCTGGTGGGTGTAGCTGGGCTTTGAATTCCAGCATGCTTGGCTGCAGTACCTTTTACTTTTTCTGGAACATTTTTGAATTGATGGAAAATTTAGTCACTTCTGGTTTTAAAGACCATTTGAGTCTCATTAAATGCAAAACAGCCTGAGGTCAGAGACACTACCTCATAATCACTGGGTGTGTGACAGCATTGGTTAAACATTTTGGTGGGACCAAGAGCCCTGAGTTGGTTTAGCCTGGCAGTGAGACGAAAAAGATGGTTGGTAATGCAGCACTGTGGCCACTCCCTTCAGCAGGGTAGCGGGTGCATTGTTTGAGCCGTGGGGTCACTTGGCAGTCTCCAGCATGATAATTATTCTGCCCACCTTTGCCCTGCAGCTTCAGCTTTTTGCTTCCTCCTCATAGCTGTGGTGAAGGGTTGCTGTGTGCTTTTTAGCTGCTGCCACTTTGCACCTCAGGTGCCTGTTTCATTGGTGAGTGAAAATAATCCATGTATGTTGTGCATGGATCAGCTTGAAAAGCACTTTAGGATGAAAGGGGCTACTTTTGTTTGTTATGATGGTTGGATGAGAACCAAAAAACCAGTCTTTGTGTAGTGTGGAATGCATTTATAGAATAGCTTAGCATCCACATGCAGGCAGGGGAACTGTTCCATTCTTGTCTCTGCTGGTTGCATGAAGGAGTAAATGCATTTTAAACTCCTGCCAGGAGAAAAAGGGGATCCATATAAAACTGGAGGAGTAGAAAGCAGCATGCATTCTACAGTCTGCTCATCACATAAGGAAAAGCTTTTGCATCTTTACTCGTAGTATGCGTCGTCTTTGCTTTTTGAATGACTAAGAAATTTCTCTGAATTAGTAATGCTGCAGAAATAGATGCTTGTGTCAGGGATCAAAGCCATACAGCTGGGAGGAATTACTGAGAGCGATACAGGTTTGAGGACTCTGGCAAACAGGCAAAGAGGTGCTTCAAGGCAAAATAAACGGCTCTCTTCACTTCTCAAGCCTTTCTTGTATGGCACAGCTCAAGAAGCATTAGTGAAATGGTGTTGGAGGCTAGCATGCCCCTCAGTTGTTACATCTGTTGCTGAAAAGAAGATTCCCACATGAACACATGTGACTCATCTCAATGGTTCATCAGCTAGAGATGTGTCTTAAATATCCTGAAAGCAGGAAAACCGATGGCACCAGATTTGTCTTGTTTCATAAAACAGAGCATTTCCCCTTAGCCTTATGATACCTGCATGTCTTTACCTTTCTCTTTATGTTGGCGTGTTGCCCTGCTGATCACAGAAACTATCTCATCAGCTCTGGCAGCATGGTGTGTTCTCCGAGTGGAGATTCATTCCATGGGGTGAAAGCTGTAGATTTGTTCAGCCATGAGAACTGAGGGAGCTTTCAGGACCAGGAATATAAATTACTCTGTTATGTTAAATAATTTTCTCACTGTGATCAGCTCAAAAGGGAAAATCATCCCAGTGATACACTCAGAGGTTCGTGGCACAGGACTTTCAGGGGTTGCAAAGTTCTATTCTTGCCATAGTGCAGAAAGACTGGTCAGCGTTTCTCAGCACCAGTAACACTGAGCCAGCCTGCTAACGTCCCTCTCCCGTCTCAGTCTACAAAGACACAGTGACTGTAATAAGGATGCTACCATTCTGTCTAGCGCTGAGACCACAGATTTGTTAACCTCTTCCTTAGTTCGTTTTCCAGCTGCATGGGTGGCCGGAAGGTTCCATTTTACATAAAGACTGCGGAAGGCCTGAGATTATCCTGGTTGGTTAGAAGTCCTTGCCCTCTGTCTTGTCCCCTCCTCACTGTTTTTCAGGAGTAAATACATGCATCCATCCAGCTTGTTTAAGCTAGGTCTATAACTTATGGGCCTGATGCTGGGATCAATGTGAGTGGGAGTTGCAGTGCTCAGCGCTTTTAGAAACACGGTCATGTCTGCATCTTTAAGGTCACCTGTGTGATTTGTGCTTATATTTCTTGCTGTGCGTTATGAGTGTACCAAACTGCTCAAGCTGTCTGCAGATCCGTTGTTCTCCATTATCAAGCTGTCATCCTGTTGTAGGTCCCCGAAATCCCAGGTTGTGGCGCTCTCTTGTAGTCAATGGCAGCACCACAGAATTCTAGCTCTGGACTCATTTCATGGATGTCCCAACCTTGCATGGAGTGGAGCTGAGTTTTATGGCCCTTTTGAAACAGTTAAATAATTGGGACTTGTTTCTTCTGTTAACTTTCAGGAAATACTTAGGGTCTCAGCATAAACAGGATGTCATCCTTGTGGTAAATTACATTTTCTTGCTGTTTTAGTATCCAAGAAACTAATTCTGGGTTGGTGAAATATTAAAGACCACTGTGCTACAAAAGGGACATTCCCCCTCATATTGAAGATTGGTGGCTTTGGTTTCTGCATGTGGACAAATGCTCAGCCTGATGCAGTGTTAGCCTGGAGAGGCAGCAGCTGTTAAACTTTTACATTCAGGTCAAGATCTGGAAAACACTGTTTCATTCAGCTTGTGGAATAACTTGGCAGCATTTTATGAAGGCCAAATGGGATTACCAACCCTAAAATCCCCCAGACCCCATAAGTCTTAGCTAAATTGTGTTATGAGTTCTCAGTGTATTCATTTGTGCTCCTTCTGTACAACTTGAAAATGTTCTTGCTGAAAGTCTAATAACTCTGTTACATGCAACATCACTGCATCTCATGCCTCCGTGAGAGGAATCCTGGCAGGTTATGACAACAGGAATGCTCTAGAGCAGTGGTTCCCAGCCCATTTGAGGCTGGGGACCCCTTTTTAACAACAACAACAAAAACACCACTCCGCTCTTCCCCAGCTGATTATGTAATCTGGCTCACACCACTCTGGCAGTGCCACTGGGACAGTTGGCAAGTGGTGCCGCTGCCACCTTGGCCCATGCTGTGGGGAAGCCAAGCCATGGCAGCTATGGCCCTCTAGCCTTGCCCCTTCTGGGGAGCTGCTGCAGCCTCATGCCCCCTGCTGGGATCTGGCCGTGAGTGGGGAGAGGCAGTGCTGGCAGGGTGCATTGGGGCTGCAGCTGGATTCCGGGAGAAGCTCTGTGGACCCTCTGCAACATGTCCACGGACCCCCCAGGGGTCCCTGGACCACAGGTTGGGAACCACTGCTCTAGAGCAGTGGTTCTCAACCTTTTGAAGGCCACAACACACTCGGCAGCATGTAACAATCCTAAGGACACACCAGCCCATCTCACCCCCTGGCTAAATTCAGCCGTCTCCCTGGCTCTCAGTGACACACTTACTGCTGCGTAGCAACACAGTAATGTGTCCTGACACGGTGGTTGAGACCCTCTGCTCTAGAGCAACCAAATCATTGCGAAACATCTTCACAAGTGGCAAAAAGCATGCTCTGCTGTTCAGGTTTTATACATTCTTCAAAACACAGGAAAGTGAGCTGTGGTGGTTGCTCTTTCCATGTGGCCAGGCCAGATGTGGTGCTTTCATCTTAACCGGAAGAAACCTCATACCACAAAGGATCTCCTCATGTGCAAGCTTTTGTTTTTGTGGGAGAAGTGTCCCTGAGTATGGAGCCCTCTGTCCCCAGCCTGAGATAGCTGTGGGGAGGGTGCAAGGACACTGGGTTTATTCTTACTGCAAAAGCTTGCCACAGGTAGAATGTCCCCAGCAGTGAGAGACTTTATCATTCAGAGGTACCTTGGTTTCAGAGAGCGCTGTTGTACACTAGCCACCAGGTCTGCACCACAAAACACTTGACTCCAAGTCAGTAAATGTCCTCTGGCAATCCCTAGCATAGTTCAGAAAGTGGATGAGTTCTGTGCCCAGAGCTGTTTAGCAAAGATTAAATAATCAGAAGCAAACCACATGGATTTATGGCGTCTTGAGTGAGTATGTTGTCATTAGAATGCTGTTGCGACTGGGAGTGAGAAATCTGTTTCTGTGTGCGAAAAGGACATGCGTGTGTGTAATGTGCTGCTGGCGCCCACATGTAGTGGCCTTCTGCGGACTGCGTGTTGGAGTGGGAAAGGACTTCTCTCACATTCAGGGCGATCCCAGTGGTAGATAGGCTTTCGGGACTTGCTGGGGTTTGCTCTGTGTTGGTGCTGACTTGTTATGTGACCTTAAGAAGGGTTCTTCACCTCTGCCTCAGAGTCCTGTCTGCAAAACGGGGAAGATGCTCATCTTATGCAGTGAGATCCACTGATGAAAAGAGCTGTGGATAAGCTAAAACTTCAGGATGAGCTAAAACCTCTCTCCAAAGCAGCATCAGCAGCATAACCCCAAGGACGATCTGATCGTGAGAGAACATCATCAGTGTCAATGAGCCTCCAAACAAAAACATTCTTTGCCTTGGAGAATATGGAGCCTTGGTTCAGTTGGTTGCAGTATTTATGGATTGTACATAGATCCCAGGAGTCCTGAACCAGGACCCTGTTGTGCTAGGTGCTCACTCAGCACACACAGACAGATGGAGAAATCAAGGAATCAGTGAGACCAAAACTGTCAAGTGTTTTTGTAGGCATCACAGCAAAGGAGAGTTTGGAGTACCATCCTCGCCCTCAGTGTGTGGCTGCTCATCCACAGTAGCTGAGAATCTGGGCTCTTCCTACACTGCCCTTTTGCATTGCAAGCCCACAGTTCCACCTGGCCAGCAGAACCAAGAGAACGTTGAGAATTTCTTCCTTCGTTAATGACATTTTGCCAGGCATTTCCCTGTTGGGAGACAGAAACTGCAAGGCCATTAGGTTGAACTTTCAAAATGCTGAGATTGCAGGAGCTGATCTCCATGCCTGCTTCCAGCCTGCTTCATTGTCCGCATCCTCTGGGGCCCATTGCTTGACTTTGGTCCAGAGGACGATTAGAGTTTTACCTTTCATTACCTCCTTGCTGCCTTCCACTGGAGACATGACTGCTAAGCCGAGCACCTGGTGTGGCCTGGCACTGGGAGTCCCAGGCTCCTGAGCTACAGAAATAGCATCCCATGGCTGTGGGTGACTGCTCTGGAACTGCCAAATTTGGGGTGAAAATGTCTCTCCTAGCATCCTCCCAGCTCAACATTGGTTGTGGCTATAAAATATAACTGTACACGTGAGTGGGGGAGTGCCCACCTCTTTTCAAGGGGAGGGGAATACAGATGCTTCTGTTAGCTGGGAGATATTAAGCGTCAATTAGGTAGTAACAATTTTAGAAAATATCTTTCAGGCCTTGGTAGCATGGCATTAAAAAGGCAGCTTTTACCATGGAAATCCCCAGAGGGGAAGATTAAAGCGAACAGGTGCTGGAGAAATGTTTCTGCATATTAGAACTTAATTAGATTTGAAAATGAATTCCAGATGGGCTAATTATGTGTGAGTTGTTACAGGTTCTTTCTTGCAGGGGCAGGAGAGTGTTTGGGAGACCGATGTGGCTTGATTAGATTTGATTCCTGATTCCTGTGGTGTTGCCAAACTCTGGAAGCCGGCTGGCTTTCAGCCCCATGATCCCTCTGGAAAGGCTCCACATGCTCCTGTCACAGCTGGAGAGATCTGAGGCCACAGGCCACTAGGCGTGTTGCTAAACTAACCATGGGGCCAGCGACCTGTCACGTTCAAGGAGAAATGATTCTTATCAGAGTAACTTTTTGGAGGAAACTTGAAAGACCAGAAGGTGGATCCTGCAAAGGGGGAGCTATTTCTAGGGACGTGAGGCACTTAGGGTACCAGTGGCTTCCACAAGAGAGTAGCATGCTGACGCATTCTGAGACTGTGTGTGTGGGGACTGTCTGCAGTGAGAACCGAGGGTGCTGGTTTTGGTATGGAAATGCGAAAGTAACTGAGAAATTTTCTAGTGGGGCGTAGCAACATACTCAGATCCAGAAAATACATCTTCTAAAGGGACAGTGTGGGGGACAGTGATGTCCAGGAATGTCTCTTTGAAGTGTTTTGCTTTCTGGCGCCATTTTGGCAGTGATTTGCAAAACTCTAGAAGAGACCCCCTTCGTCTGCAGCGTGGGGGTCAGGGGCAGATTTCATGGCCTTTGTACAGTGCCCCTCAGGAAATAGGTTAAGCACGTTGGGGTGAGAGCAATGCATCAGTCTGCATGTATGCTGGGGCAAGTGCTGTGTTTGAGTCTGTGCGCCTGTCATGGGATCTGCCTCCCAGCCACTCTTGCCTTTTGATAGCTTAGCAAATGTAAACATTTCTGTAAGGTCTCTGATTGGAAATTATGGATGTATAATTTATAGATAGCTTGATGAATGATTTATATCCTGTTAAGTGATGATTTAGGGAGAAAATACAATCCCCTCTTACAGAATCTGTAATGAAAAGAGTCAGTTTTTTATTAATTTATTTCTGAAGCTGTGTTTGAACTCTGCGTGTTTGACATAAATCAAGTCTAATTGTCATTTTATGATTAATGAACATATGCTGGCCGTTTTTCTTCATAATTAAACTTTATGTTCGGTTCATCTGACAAAGCAAAACAAGTCGAGGCTTTGGCGGGTGGGATGGCTTTTCCAAGGCTGTGTGTTTAAGAAAAAGCAGGAGGCTCTCCAATGGTTGTGAACAGGCCTTCTGAGCTTGAGCGCGCTCACTTTGAGTGGAGATTCCAGCACATTGACCCTCCAGGACAGCCTATGCGGAAAGCCAGTTTTGTGTTTATATGTGGTGTGAGGGGGAGATGACACCTTTTGGCTTATCTGTTTAAAATGTCACCTGAGACACGGGATGGAATCATCTGAGGAGCAGGGAAACTGTTCAGAGAGCGTCAGTCATCCTAATGTTGCCTTAACGGCAGATCAGCTGCACATCTGCTTTGCTAACAAAAGCTTAGCACCCCACAACATGGCGGGGGGAAAATGAATAGGGTTCTGTACTTTTCATAAATCTGCAGAACAGTCCCACTAGTACAGGAGCCCCAAGTCTAGCTGGGTGTTCCAGCTCCGGGATCTAGATGGCTTACGCCAGCCCCAGACTGTTCACTAACAGTGCTTTTCTTATTTCAGGACATAGACAAGTTTGGCAATGAGATCACTCAGCTAGCCCGCCCGCTCCCTGTTGAGTACCTGATCATAGATGTAAGTATCTGCCCAGTGCTTGCTCATCATGTGCTAGCTACAGAAGTGAGGCAGAAATCCTGTCACAGCACTGAACCCCCTGAAAAGTCCATAAGGTTGGGAGGGTTTCATTTGAATTTACTTTCTTTAAGCATGAGGGTACAACAGGCAGTTCACTTTTATGTGAGTGCAGCACGCTGGGGTGGGTAGTGATGGGATGTGATGCTATGCCAGTGAAAGGTATTTACTTCCCCAAAAGTGAAGTGTCGTCTTGCTGTCCTGAAATAGAATTTGTCCATAAAATGAAGGAAACAGTGAGCCCCAGGAATGTTGCTGGGCATTAGATCACTAGGAGCTAATTAGAAAGCTCCGATGGTTGAGAACACGGCTTGTTCTAGTGAGTTTGGACTATGATGAGGCCTACATCTGCACTGCTAATCCCCACTGTTTTTGTTTGAGGTCCTATCTGCCTGCTGCTGAATGTGTCCCCCCAAGTTACAGGGTTGTTCCTTGGGGTGTGCACCCTTGAGCACTGGGAGCCAAAGGGCAATTGGCCTGAGAGCCCTGCCTTATCCAGTAAATGTTTCCACCGCACTTGGCAGTTGCATTAAAACTCTGCCACTGTCTCTCCACTTTAATTGGGTGTTCCCTGGCCGAGAGGCTGCAAAGCAGATATTTCAGATGACAGAAACCATTGTGGGAGTGGAGATGATGCCACTAATGATTAAATCCAGTTGGAGCCACCAGTCCACCCCAGCTGCTGCCAGACGAATACAATGTCCTGAGCACTGCCCCAGGAAACTCCAGACGTGTGGAAGGAGGAGGACTGGAAAACAGCACTTGCTCTTCTTCTCTGTCCATTGTTGTCCGGGGTTGGGCTGAAGACAGTCGTGTGATTTGTGCAGTGAAATATTGCGTTTGGAACAATGGGACCCATTGTGGATCCTGTAGACACTGCAACGTATATATTACCCCCTAGAAAACACATCTGGTTTTGGACTACTTGGGATGTAATTAAGATGGAAACAGATTGACAGAACAGGCCCTTAGGAGGGGTCTGGGGTGATAGAAAGCTGATTTTCTGAAGCGTCTCCTTTTTTTAAAAAAGGCCAAACCAGTATTCTTCCAGTTAATGGCGTAATAGAAGGTGTCTGATTGGTATGCATCCTTGACTGAAGACTCAGAGTGCAGAGGTACCTTGTTCACTCACACTCTTGTGGGAGTAAATTGTAGGTGATCTGGCTCTCCAACCACTCCTCCTTCCCATTGATATAAGTGGCAAGGAGGAGACGGGCTACTGCAACCCCTGCACATGTGCATAAAGCTCAATTTATGGAAACACACAGGGTTTATTTCTGAACATGACATGGCTCCATTCCGCCACTAAGGACTTAGGAGCCCATGTGGGATGCATGGGGTTTCTGAGCCATGTTCTACCCTGTGTCTGACAGAGTCCCCACCAGTCCAGTGATGGTATTGGGAATCGTGGGCAAAGAGGTTTTGATGGCAGGGGATCCCAGATTAGGTGGAGACTCCTGAAAACACAGATATGTCTGCTGTGTTGCAAAGGGTCTTGTCCTTCGCTGGAATGACTGATTCCCGTTGGGAAAGGTGCACAAGGTGGGAGACAGGCTGCAGAGAAGTCATTTAGAATCATAGGGTTGGAAGGGACCCCATGAGGTCATCTAGTCCAACCCCACTTACCATTGGATGAAGCTGGTCTCAGTCACAGTGTGTGTGCTGCTTTCTTTCTGGTGTGCCTTTGTATCAACTGTACACTGACCCTGTCCCGAGCACCTCTTATTGCTAACGGGTTTCAGGCTGGACTGATTCAAACAGTTAAAGCCAAGTTCTCCATAAGACACTCCCTTTCTGGTTCAGCTAATCTTCCTTGGCATGAAGTAAAGGAGCCATGTTTTGATTCAGTTGGCTTGCAGTAAGCTCCCTTTCCAACGGGGGTGGGTGTGTATGTGTGTGAAAGAGAAAGAGGCATCCCACTGTCCAGCAGCATTAGAACAGAATAGAATCAATAGAATAGAATCATAGGGTTGGAAGGGACCTCATGAGATCATCAAGTCCAACCCCCTGGGGCATGAACCCAGGACCTTCTGCATATTAAGCAGAGGTGCTAGCCACTACACTAAAGACTACCAGCCCAAATTAAAATGTGCACTCTGTCCAGGGGATATCTGCTCCAAGCAGGAGGGGCGTATCCTCACTGGCTGAGATTATTGGTTAGGCCGTGCAACCAGGCCCTTAGTGTTTCCTGCTGTTTGTTTCCTTGGGCGCCACTCCAGGTCAGGCACTGGAGTGCAGAGAAGAGAGCAAACTGCTGTTTTTAGAGAAGGGATCTGGGTGAACGCTTTTGTTTCTCAGGCTGCCTCAAGTTCCAACTGCAGATTTCAGTAACGTCTCCCTGTTCCTCTATAATCCAGTTTTCGCAGTGTAATTCTTCCAACACAGTGGAGCTTTTTAGTAAAAAGAGTCAGTTCCAAGCGGCCAGCCTCAGGCACAGAGTTGTCAGATCAGTGAGGCAGAGGCAGGAAGTCTGCCCTACTCCCCACAGGCTATGTGAAGCTGCATGTTCTCCAAATGCTCTCAAGGTAGTGTTGGATGCTGTGCTCAGTGGGTTTAAATCTGCATGTTGGGGCCTCCCTAAGCAAGGGAAATACTAATCAAATCCTCTTTCATGTGAAAAAGGCCATAGAAGTTCCATATAATAATTGCCATGTGACCTTTGAGGCTGAAATTCTGTGGCATGTAATGAATGGCATTTCTCAGCTGTTGGAGGCAGTGGATCGAGGTCACCACCTCCCATGGACCAGCCTGGCTTATGTTGAGCACCAGCATTGTGATCTAATAGCTCTCTTTTGAATTTTTAGATTACTACAACTTTCCCCAAGGATCCAGTTTACACTTTTTCTATTTCTCAAAACCTGTTCCCTATTGAGAATCGTGACGTGCTGGGAGAAACTCAGGTAAGGAGCACTTTGAAGTGTGGCTATTCAAGCTGCATGAAAACATGCCCTTATGGTGTCTCTTGCACATTTTCTTTCCCCTAACATCCTTGAAAGGGAACAGCAGTGGAGATTGCAGCTGCTGTCCATTGAGCCATCGACTCGTAGTTTGATCAACACTTGGCAATGTTTGTGGCAAAACTTCCCACCCTGGACATTTTGCATCACCTTATAAATCATCCCTGCAGAATGTGCCAGTTCCCACCCATCCCAATGATGAGGACGAGGTGCCTTCCTTTGCCAAGAATTGCCTCCTGCAAATCATTTCTAAAAAGGAGCCGCTGGTTCCATTGGGTTCTTGTTTGATCCAGAATCAGTGAAGAGCACATCCTGTGTGTAACAAAACAGTGTTGCTAAGGGTGGCTCTAACAAAAATGCAGGGCCTACATTGGCTCCTGGATTTCGCGCTGACCCTGAGAATGCTGGCAGCATTTGCTGAATGTTTGTAAAAGCTTGAACTGTTCATTACAGAGAGAGGCCCTGGATAGCATTGGTCAGAGGGAGCTATCAAATTGCCCAAGCCACATGTGAGCTGGCAAAACCAGCACAAATTTGGGGTTGCATGGTAATATAATGGTCAGTTTCCCTAAAGGGATCTGCATGGAAAGTATCAAGAAGTTCTTCTGAAACAGCTGGGACATATATTGAATGGGAAGCAAAGAATCTCTGCGCAAACCCTGAAACCCTCCAGTAAATGCCATAGCCAGAAGCTGTGAGAGAGACAAGCACTTAGCGGTTCCAATTTTTTGCTGTATATGGGAGTAATGAGCACTGCTGTAAAACACTGTGTGGGCAAAGGATTCTACACCTCACTGCCCAGCATTCTCCACCTGGTTGTAAGGCTCGGGCAGCTTCTGCCTTCTTGGCACACTTGGCTGATGCCGGAATTAGCTAGCATACTTCCAGCTGGCCGAGGCACCAAGATTCTCCTGGGGCCTTTATCTCCCTGTGTCCCCTGTTCCTTCCCTTCCCCAGGCTGGCGAGGTACCAAGGTCTGACTTGCTGTCACCCTGTGTGCTCCAGTGTCTGGGGTCTGCATGCCCTTGGATCCTTCAAATGCCTGAAAAATTCAGAGCTTGGGCTGACCCTCAGAAACTCTCCTGCGGACATTTGAAAAGCTACAGTTCAGTCTACCAGGCGCTCAAGATTTCCAGATGGCAGTGTCCATCACAGTTGATGTTACTGTTGATAGAGGAAGGAGTCTTTCCCACATCTTGTTTGTCCCCCTATCTAAAAGGAAGTCAACACACTGGGGTAAGGAAATGACTTCTGTATTGTTTTTCTTCCCCTTCCAACGTCTGCAGGACTTCCACAGTTTGGCCACGTACCTGTCGCAGAACACTTCTTCTGTTTTCCTAGATGTCATCTCTGATTTCCATCTGCTCCTTTTCCTGGTCACCAATGAGGTCATGCCTCTACAGGTATGGAACAGGAAGGAAATAATTTCAGCTAATGACGAAGACGCACAGGGCTTGTATGAGCGTCATGTTACAGACCAGCACTATACTTCAGCACCCCAGAATCAAAGCATGAGCATCAGTCTCATGAGCATTGGAAAGTGCTGTGTCTGTTATGTCCTGTTTGGTTTATGCATAGTTCCTGCTGTGAAAATACAGCCTGGCAACTGTCTTTTCTTGTCAGTGACCCTTTGGCCAATGGTAAGAAGCTAGGTTGATCAGTGTCCTGGGAATACTGCTCTGTGGCTTGAGGCCTGGTGGTCATGTGAGCATGGTCACAAGCTGGTGAGAGCCAGCTTGGTTCCCACTTAGGTTGCTGGAAAGGCTTTAAAAGACTGAAATCAGAAATTTCTACTCCAATAATAACAAGATCAGAGTCCCCAGACCTCTTCCAGGACAATGACTTCCCGTCTTTGCAGTGTTGGCTTTATTGGCTTGGCACAAGGACCTTGGCCCAGTCTCAGGCCCTGAGTTAACATCTGCACCACTCATATTTTCCCGTTTTTTAAATAATACACCAACAAAAAAGCCATGTGTTTTCCAGAGGCTTCGAGAACTCCCCAAGCTGAGCATGTGTAGAGCAGCTGGGCTGTTCGTGGGCAGCTGGAGATCAGGACCAATCAGAGGGACTTTGTGTGTGTTGCAGTCAGAGTTTTTGGATTCTTGATGACAAAAGTGAAGGATTCTTGGATCTCTTGCTGGCTCACTGCAGAAAGGTGCAGCAGCTGCCCTCCGGGGGGCGGGGCACGAGCTGTTTGAGCTCCTTTAAGGCGACCTAATGCACCTGAAATTATGGTGAGAGCCCAATGAAATGTGGGTAGGCACAGTCCACATTGCCCCTGCTTGTCCACCTCAAAACTGTGCTCTGGGCCTTCCTGCTAGCTCAGCCCTAGGCCTCCTGAGTCAACTCTCCATGTCTTGCTTACGATTATGGTGGCGTCATCCAGTCCTGCCAAGTTTTACAGCCTGACATAAAAGCAAATTCCCAGATGCTTTTGGCCCCTTTTCCAGAGTAGGGGGGTGCAGCAAATGGCTTTGGCTCCATCATTTATTCGTGCATCGATCATAAAGCCAGGAGGAGCCAATGCAATCCTCTCATCTGACGTAGAAGTGCCCTGAGTGAATTCCTCTAGTTTCTGTTTGTGCAAGCAAGAGACACATTGCCTGCGTGTCAAGGGGAATGTCGGAGTGCTGGAGAGAAACTAGAAGCAGGATTGATAATACCAGTCAGACTCCTTATCAACTTACCCCTTCCTGTCAGGGGGCGTCAAGGGTTCAAAGGGAGCCCCTCTGTAAATGGGTAAAAGATCCAGTTATTGGATTTTCTTCGAGAATTCCTGACTGCCCTGGTAAATGAACTCAAGATGGAGCTTGGAAAGTGGGGAGCAGAGGTAGGGACATGCTGCAGAGCACAGCTCCTGTCCATGCATACCACAAGAAAGGAGACTGGTGTGATGAGGGTGTGCCCTCTCTTACAGGATAGCATCAGTTTACTGCTGGAGGCAGTGAGGACAAGAAACGAGGAGCTGGCACAGACCTGGAAGAAATCGGAGCAGTGGGCCACCATTGAACAGCTCTGTAGTAAGTCCCCAGATTTCCCCTGTGCCCTCCTGCGCCTGGATCTCATTTATCTTGCTTTGGGACTGCTTGGTCCCAGCAAGGGGAGAAATGATGCCGTTTGCCCAGGCTGGCTGCAGGGCTCAGAGCACTGGCTATCTGGACCTACCTCTGAGACCTTCACTGGCAGTGTGTGGCCTGAGCTGCATCTACAAGCGGCAAGGGTGGGGGTGAGTTGGTTTAGAGAAACTGTTCTGTTCCCTCACAAGGAATCCAGCAAGAATCTGTGACCGGGGGCTGCTCTTCGCTGCCAGAGCAGACAATCATTCCTAAGGCTCTGCGGCAGGGAGGCAAGGTTGGGATTGCTGGTGCCGGTTGGTTACCTGGGTTACCTGAGCTAATGGCTAAGTGTGAGACAGGAGCACTGCAATCTGTGTGCAGCTGCCTGCCTGGGTATCACAGCGTCAAGCAGTCTACAGTGCACTGACCTAGCCTGCTCCGTGCTGGGTGCCCATTTATGCTGGGGTTTACCACAGAACCTACCCCTGCTCTCTGAGTGAGACAGCACAGATGCGTGGAAGACAGGTTTAATAGCATGAACCTCTCTGGACTGCCAGCTTTAGACCTGGAGGCCCCACCGTGCACCCATCCAGGGATGTTGCGTTACATGTAGAAACTCATCTGATGAGGGTGTCTCCTCCCCTCCTCCCAGCCCTGACCTGGGCTCTCTTTTCCCCCTTCCAGGCACAGTTGGAGTCCCGCTCTCAGGGTTACATGAATATGGTGCTGTTGGCGGCTCGCCACATGCTACGTCTTCGGCCATGTGGGCTTGCCAGCACTGTACCTTCATGAACCAGCCCGGCACAGACCACTGCGAGATGTGCAGCCTCCCCAGGACCTAGGTTCTGCTGCCTGGAGTTAGGGGCAGACTCACCAATACAGAGGCAAACCTTTTAAAAAGCAGGATGGTTTCTCATGCTCCCACCCCATAATGATGCACCACAAGGGGCAGACCGAGAGGTGGGGTAGCCATGTCTGTAGCTGTCTGCACTGTCCTTTCCAGGGCCTAGGGATAGGGAGGGGAGACAGGCTTCCTGTTGGTGGGGTTTCACCTGGAAACTGGAATTCCCTGAGCTGTTAGGTGCTCTTCGGTGTCCATGCTTGCAGCTCCCTCAAAGGTGGCTGTCTCCCTGCACTGTCATTCTGAGGTGGGCTTTCCTGCCACTGCCAGGCGCTCTCTAGGTTAGACAACAGCTGCTTCCCCCTCTGAGCTAAGTGAGCATGTCTGTGCAAGGCAAACAAAGGTGGCCGAGTTGGCCATCTCTATGGGTGCGCGACAGGACAGCATTGACCTCCTCCATCAGCTTGCCTGCATGTGGCTCCTGCCCCTGGAGATGGCCTGAGGAGAATGAGAGGCATCAGGCAGGGCCCAGTCCCGCTGGCCTCTTTTAGGAGGGGATCAGTGTTCCCTCCTCAGATGCCTGGTTGGTCGTTGGCAGATGGCTCTTCTCCAGTGTTTTTCTGGAGCCTTCAGGGCCTGAGTCAGCTGAGCCTGCGCCACAATTACAGCTTTGACTCCATGGGCTAACCCAGGAGAACATGGGATGAGAGAGGGGCAGGGTCAGCCAGCAAAGCTGCCAAGCCCCGAGTTCCTCTCCATGCACCAGCCTCCTAGGTTGGCATTCCTCTCTGCTCAGCCAGGAGCCGTGCCCCTCCTGGGGGAGCCCTTCCTACAGCCCAGTGGGCAGATGGGTTTTGAACTCTCTCCCTCCACAAAGCGGATCTGTTGGACAGTCCTCAGCTTTCCCCTCCTAGGCCATGGCAGGCTGAGTGAAAAGACCTGGCTGGCAAGGCTGTCTCTCTTCCTGCCAGCCAGCTCTCCTTAAGACCAAGGTTGCCAACATTCCAGCCTCGAGGGGCCTGCTGGCAGTGTGGCTTTTCCCTTACGTTAACGTGCCCAGAGTCCCAGCAATGGGCAGCCAGCCTGGGCCACTGCAGAGAAGCCAACCTTTCACTCATACCTGACTCCCTTCAGCACTCTGCCCATCATGGGGCACAATCCAGGCACAGTAATGCATGGCTTTCATGCCTGCCACCTTGTGTTGGGTGTCATCTCCATCCCCCAGCCCATGGGTGGTCCTGCAGTGGCTGTCCTGGAAGAGGTAGCTTGCACCGGCCAGCTTTCCACTATAGAGTGAGACTCTGGCTTAGGAAGCCAAGGTATGTCGTAAATCTGCTTTGTGGTGACCATCCAGCTGCAGAGATGTGGCAGCTGTGGCTGGCTTCTTTTCCTCTGGGTTGCTTGGTAGTTAGCTGTGGGTGGGGCACAGGTGCCCATTCAAAGAAAAGAGCCCTGCACGTCTTAGTTTTCAGCACCCAGCCAGCTCCACTGGAGCAAAATGAGCCCATGGCAAAGGTGCAGCATGTTCCATTACTAGAGCTGGCTCCTTCCACCTCACCAGGGCCTCCTCTCAGCCAGTCTCATCTTGTTAACAGCTCCTTAATGCCTGAAGTTCAGAGCTGACTGCGGGGCCACAAAAGGGTGTCCAGTCTTCAATGGCCATCTCTCCCACAGATCCACCACTCCCTGCTGTCCCTTTACATTTAGAACAGCAGCAGCTGCTCTTTTTAACCATCCTGGAGCAGAATTGTGGGTCTCTTTCCTCTGCTTGTGCATTCATGACCTTAATCCATCCTAGATGACCAGCCAAGGGAGGCTGGACCAGCAAGGGGCATGGCTAAATGCCATTTGAAAGCCTACCTTTCACCTCCCCAGACTCTTGCTGAAGTTCATCCCTCCCCATCCCATGTCACTTTGGCTGATTGCTGTTCCTGGAGCAGCAACCTACCCTTGGGGTTCATAACTTCTCTCCAGTTCTACTCACTACAGCTCCCAGGACAGTAGGTGTGGGTCCCCCTTGGTGGGTTTCCTCACAGACTAAGACAGTCTGATCATATTAATGGGTCAGAGAGACCCTTCCTGTCCCACCACATGGGGCTTTTCCCCTTCATCTGTCTCTGGCTTCAGGAGGCCAGTAGTGGGGTGGGCAAACTGGAGAGGAGACAGACAGACTCCTCACAGCCCAATCATGCACCCTCTATGGCACTTCAGAGGCATCCTGTCCGGTCATGAGCAGCTGGCCTGAGTGACATGGTACCCTTCTCAGTCAAAGGATCCCTCCTGTCCTCAAGCTGTTGTTTGAAGAGGGTGGTCGATTGCTGCATGGCTGAGAGGGCAGGCAGCTGTCTGTCTGTGGGTTTATGCCTTGGCTCGATCTTAGTTCCCTGGGCCATAGCTGCTCTTGCTTTTCTGTGCTCTGCAGCTTCGGGTTTGGACTGGAGTTCTTGTCATTAAAGCCCTGCAAATGAAATCTAATAAAAGCATCTGAAATGTGAACAAGGCTGATGGCTTCGGCTGGTTTCTTGACACCCCTTAGCCTGCACCCAGAACTTTCTGGGTTTCTTTTCCCACCTGCTGAGCAGCAGCCATGGTCAACCTGTGTCAGTCAGTGCTGAGTTGGAAGCAGTGAAGCCATGCACTTGTGTGGGCTGAGGGAGACCTGGAACAAGTTTGACAGACAGGACTGCATCGTTGGCATGGATATGTGAAGCCCTGTTACCGTGGGGGCTGTCTCCCAAAGAGCATCTGTCCTCTCTGCCCTTCGTCCAGCAGGTAAAGAACCAGGTAATGTAATGGAGTCCTGCCCACCCTGCTGCATGCCTGCCTCCATGCCAGGGCAGAGTGAAGTGCTGAGGCACTAAGAGCCAGCTCACTCCTGTCAGAGGGGCTAGGAGGGAATCTGGCGTGGGTGGAGCAAGTGTGCATTTGCTTTTTCTGTCCAAGTGCCAGTCTCAGGCGCATCAAGGCCTGTCCTGGCTCTTGCTGTATGTGGCATAACCCCACCCAGAATGATCCTGCATATCTGAGCTGAACGGTCACAAGTGCAGAGGGGAAAGCAGGGGCAGTGTGAATCTGCTGAGAGGTCCCAGGGGGGTGGCAACTGCTGGCAAGAGCAGTGGATCAGATTCCCATTCTCCACTACAGTAGCAGCCATCTCCTTAGCCAAGGCCCTGGATTGGAGTGGCCAGGGCTGCTGGTGGGGGCCAGCACATGGCGGTTCTGCAGGGATCTGACGATTGATATAGGCGTGGGAGCCAATGGCAGGCAGAGCAGCAGGAAGACAGGGTGGGAGCACAACACTGCACTTGAGGACATTTGCACAGTACCTGCACTGCCTCTGCTGTGAGCCAGTCACAGCCCACCTTCATTTGGGACAGCTGAAATTTTTCCAAAGGAAATGGGCGGCCAGTGTTAGGCCAGCTGGTGGTGGTACAGGCCTCTATTCAGGACAGCTGGGCACCAGAACAGGCTCTGAGCTAGTTCAGTAAGATCCTAAATCCAATTTGCTCCTAGGTTACCTGAAGGCTCTGGGAGTGGAATTGCCTCTGTGAGATGTGGCTTGGACACGGCAACCACTCTCAGAGGGTTATAGGTCCTGGTTGCATGAAAGAATTGGCAACCTATACCACTCCTGCTGTTCTTGGCTGGTTTCTGGCACCTCACAGGCTGTGCTGCTCCACGATTCACCTGCTGTGCATGGTCCGGTGCCAAATGCCAGCCCAGCTGGGGTTTCTTTACCCACACCTGTGCCCATCCCAGTGTGCCATGGAGCCATGACACAAGACCCTGAGGTGGGCCCCCCCTTGCTAATGGATGATGAGGCCTCTGTCTCTAGGGGATTGGGGGTGGTGGTGACATGGCCAAGCTGAGCCCACATAGGCACCCCTCCCTCCCTCCCCCTGCCTTCCTGCGGCCCCCTCTTCCCTTGAAGCCTGGAGGGACCTGCCTGGCTTGACCTGGAGCTGGGATGTTGCTCGAGGTCTGTGAAGCTGAAGATTTGACTCTTGGAGTGGATGCTTGGAGGTGGGAGCATGTCAGGTGCAGCTGCTGCAAGCAAGAGGTCATTGTGGTTGCTGAGAGTGGAAATACATGGGGACATCATCCCCAGAGTTCTGTTCTGCCCCACAGCCGTAGCTCTGCCCTGCAGCCACCAGGTTGGTGCAGAATGAGCAAGCAAGCAGTCAGCCCTGGACTTTGCAAAGCCACATCCATGTTGGGGGCTCACCTCACTCATATTCCCCCCGGATCACCCACAGTGGTCTCTATGAGGAGTATTAGTGAAGGCCAGATGCCCATATGTACCAGGTGCTCAGAACAAGGCCAGCTGAGACAGTGCCTTTTGAGGTAGCTTTGAGAGCTGATGCAGCAATGTCGGAAAGAGGGGAAGAGCCTCCTGCAGAGGCTGACGAGGAACTTTTGGCAGGAGGCCTTTCGCTCCAGCGGGCAGCTGCCTTTGGCCAGCAGCAACTCAGAGCAGATATTCTGCTGCCAGGATCACACTCAGCACATCTCTGAGATGTGGGACCTGCAGAGCTCTGCCTGGAATGTAGGAGAAAATGCAGCAGCTGTGGGCCTGGCTGTACCATGCCACTGGGTGCAAGATGTAACACTATCAGCATTCAAGGCACAGGGTGAGCAGCTGGAGCAGTGAGATGCTTAGCAGCAGCAGCAATGAGGCTCACTCCACTTGCCATTAAAATGCAGCCAACTCTGGGGTGGACTGGAGTGTTATTAGAACACCCAGGGAGTGGCTGAGAGCAGGAACCAAAAGGCCACCCCTTCTTCCAGGCATGATCCTTTGGAAAGCAGCATGGAATTGCAGATCAGTGACATGAAGGCTGTAGGGTAGGCCTAAACCATCCTGGGAAATCTTCAGAGAGCACCAGAGACCAGAGCCCCCATCACAGCCCTGCTGAGGTGAGGGCATGCATTAGCGCAGTTCCCTTTTTCTAACATGCCAACCCTCACTTCCCACAGCCCCAGGCTTTCTCCCTGTCTTCCCTCTGGCTGCTGGTAGGGCCTGACCCTGCATGGGAGCAGGAGGCCGCAGGCTAGCCAAGTGTGCTCATCTGACTCCCAGGGTTTTCCAATAGCCTCAGCTCCTGCAAAGAGCTGTGCAGGGTCTGCTCCATACTCACTCAGTTGCTGCTGTTAACTGGAGCCATGGGAAGTAGCATGACCAAGGCCGGAGTGGGTGTCAGGCCAGGGGGTGGGATGGGAGCTCTGTAAACTCAGCACCCAGCTGTGTGCTGTAGGCTCTCAAGTCAGACTGGATTATGCCCCTGACAAAGTCAGAACCCAGCGAAGGCTGCTGTGAAGACACTACTGAATCTCCTATGACTATGCTCCTCTGGGCAGTCTCGGTCAGCACCCAGGGTGGAGCCGGCAGCTGTGCTCTGCACTTTCCCCAGGACTTTGTCCCTCCCTCGGATGCAAGAAACTGCCGCTCACCAGGCCAAGTGGATCTGGTTGCAATCAGCGGGGCAGCCGCCAGGTCCACATCTGGTTTGGCCAGCTTTCAAGGCAGTGTGTTAAAAGGGGACAGAGGGAAGCAGCTTGGAGCCAGAGTGAGAAGGGGGAGCCGAGACTAGAAAAGGCAGCCACTGCCTTGCTTCGCATCAGCCCCGGATCTTAGTGCAGCAGGTAGGAGATGGAAAAAATTCCCCTTGGCTCAGCTCTGAGCCTGGCTCATGTGCAGCACGAGCCCTTCCCCACGCATGGCATGCAAGAGCCTGCTTGGGGCTGGGAGATGCATGGCAGGTCACGGTTCCTAGCCAAGCAGTGCCCTCAGTTGCTAGCACTGGAGGTTCTCAGAGGCACGGAGGTTGCAATGCCCGTACTGCCTGTTCTCTGTCACCTCACTGCAGGAGGGTGCAGCAGTGGTGAGAAAGAGCCTTTCTCCAAGCAAAGGTCTCCAGGGTGAGAGCTGGGAGGGGCAGTGCCAGGGACCGGGCGACCCTTTGCCAGGCAGCCTCTGGCGAATGCACTGTCCCCAGCTCCCGGCAGGCACCTTGGAAATCACAATAGGAAGCGATTCCACTGTGAACACTGGGGTTGTTCCCTGCCTGCTCAGTAACCAGGGGCCCGGTCCTGCAGGACTTTCTGCAGGAGAGATTTACTGGCAGGACTCTCGTAAGACCAGGAAGCCAGAGAGGATGGGCTAAAGAGTGCACAAGGCTGGAGACTTCTGTGGCCCAATATTTACATGAACCCCACTGAACAAAACAGAGCAGAGCCCATCCCCATGTTCCAGCTGCCTGCCAGGGGACTTGGAGGATTCAGGGAGAGCCCAGGCTGCTCATTTCACTGCTGCCCCCCATATGGCAAACAGCTGGGCTGCCTCCTCCATTCCTGCTACTTAGCCTGCAAGAGCCCACTCACAGAGCTGGGCTAGAGCCTGGGTGGGAACCCAGGAGTCCAGATGCTCGCTGGTCTGCTCTCAACACTAACCTGCAATCCCCATCAGGCAGCCAGAGTCCCTGGGGGCTGGATGAAGGTTGGTGGTGGCTTTGAACACCCCCCCACACACACACACACACCACGACCATTTCCCTGGCTGGCTCCAGCTTGTTCCTGTGTGTGCAGGCTTGGGGTTTGGATGGCGACAGTGTCTGCCCAGTAGCAGACTGGCAGGGATGGGTCCACCCAGGCCCCAGGCTGGGCAGGGGCTGAACTGCTCTGTGGGATCTCAGTCCCCTGTAGATGTTGCAGGAAAGGAACCATGGGCACTCACCTCCCTGCAGCTGACTCAGGCTGTGGAAAATGTGCAGAGTGGGCTGCAGAGCCCCAGCACTGGCAGCAAGAAACCCTGGCTAGCAGCACCATGGTGGCCCAGCCTGGGCCCGGGAGCCAACCACTCACTTCACCCAGGCCCCAAGTGTGGGATGGGGTCACTGCCGCTGGGCTGCCACCAGCCCAGTGGGGGAGAGTGTGCTCCACACCTGGTGAGGCTGAAGGGCACATGCACTTGAGCAATGGCCTTGCAGGGCAGCTGTGAGCGTCCTTGAGGTTGCCAGTTTTGGTCGGATGCCCTGGAGGTTTTGTCCTATGACAGAACCTCTAATTAACAATTCACCTTCCCCGAGACTCCAGGGCAAGACTGGGGGGGTTGGCAAGTTGTGTACATGGGCTAGGACCAGTGGGGAGGGCCAGTGATAGTGGGGGCACACATGGGGCATGGCATGTGGGGGTGGGTGCTCTCAGGCCAGGGCCCATAGGGGCATGCTCTGATGTCTCACTGATCCCTTTACTTTTGCAGAGGACCATGAGGCAGTTCCTTGCTGTCCTGCTCTGTGTGGCTCTCAGCCAGGCTGCGAAGCAGAGGCAGCAGCCAACAGAATGGGACTACAGATCTGAAGGTAAGTGTCCCCCTGCGTGTCTTTAATCCCCCATCCTGGGGCACTGCAGACATGGGAAGGCAGTTCCTGGCTGACTCCAAGTCATCTCCAGCCCTGCCTGCTTGGGTAGGGAGAGGTGACAGCTGGCTCAGACCAGGACTCCTGGGTTCTATTGCCAACGACCTGCTTTGTGAATTCAAACCTGCTCACTTCCCCTTTGTGCCTCAGTTTCCCCTGCTAGATGACAGGGATGCTAACCATGCGCTTCTTCCTGAGGCTGGAAGGGAGAATCAATGCAGATCTGGGCAATGCTTTGGGATCCTCATAGGGCCAAGGAAATTGTGGCATTTGAGTAGTCCTGGGGGCAGGGCAGCAAGGGGCTCTGTGGGCCCAGCAAGTCTGGTCAGTCGTGGGTGCCCCTGTGCTCCTCTCAGCTTGTCTCCTTCCCAGCTGCGAAGGTGAACCTGAGAGGGTGTGCTAACCTTACCGTGGTCCTGGACAATTGGAAATTTGCCATCATGACAGAAATCAAGAACCTGCTCTTGTATGACCACCAAACTGTGCTGCCTGACTATGGCAGGTAAGCGGGGTGCCAGGAACCTCCAGCCACCAGCCAAGCTTTGACAAGCCAGTAGCCGCCCCAGGTTGGCTGACGCCATCAGTGACAAGAACTGGGGGAGGTGACCAGGCTCACATTCAACTCTAGATGTCGGCCCAAGTGAGAGGAGTTGGGGTACCTACTTGCTAATGGACACGTGTCCTGGCTCAGGAGGGCATGGCTGGGGAGACGTTGGGCCACCAGGGGCCAGGTGAGATGCTTGCATGGTCTCTGCCCTGAACAGCTAGGAGGGGGTAGAAAAGCACCCCCTTCCTTGTTGCAGTGGGGAGCTGCGTGGTTGCATGGATGCATGCAGCTGCGGGGAAGCTCACACCTTCCTTCACTGTCCTGCCATAGGATCAAATCCCTTTCAGAAGCCCTTGATGACCTCTACAAAGAATTCAATGCGCTGAAGGGCCGGCTAGGGGAGCTGACCACCCGGTTTGAAGGTATAGAGGCCTTTGTGGATGAGATGAACACGAGCCGAGGCCAGACACCAGCTAAGCCCCCCACCAGGGTTGCCCAGCCAGAGGCTGACAAACCAGCGGCTGCGCCCCCAGCCAAGCGTCGTCGGGTCCTGGTCAGGAACAACAGGAAGCCCATGGAGCAGCCAGAGAACAGGTCTCAGTAGCGACGGTCCCAGCCACGCTCCTTTGGACCTGGAAATGCTGCAGACTTTCCCAGGCGTTTAGAAACTGCGCGTCTGTCTTTCCTTCTTCCCTAAAGAGCCATTTCCCTACAGCTGGCTGGAGTGCACAAGGCAGGATCACCCATAGCTGGGAATGGTCACTGGAACATTCCCCTGCCCTCTGGATTGGCACCAGATGTGGATGTCCCACTTGCCACCCCATGTTCTGCAGTGCGGCCAGCAAGGCGGATTCAGGCCTGATCTGCCAGATCCTGGCCTGGTGGTTGCTCATGAGGCTAGTCTGGCTCCAAGGATCCATTGAGAGGCAAGACCCTCCTCCCACTCAACTGGCTGTTGAACCAAGCAGGCTAGACCCAGCAGCTGCCAAGGGCTGCAGGGAGCGTGGGGGGTAATGTGTAAAACCCTGGCTCGAGCCTAGCCTGCCCTTCATTTGCACACCCAGGGCCTGGTGAATTCTTTATGAGCTCGATCTGGATCTCTGTGTCTCATGGCTGCCTTCACCTGGACTCAGGAACACACCAGGACAGGGGGCAGGTTAGCCAATCTGAAATCAGTCAGGCTGAGTCACTCAGCACATCTGGATGGAGGCTGGCTGCATGTGCGAGTGATCCAGGCCAGTCTGCTGGGACCGCCTGGGCCATGCATGCTGTGTATGTGTGGGAGATGCCTTGCTCAGCCTGCTGGGGTGGAGGGCAGGTGAATTTTTCCCCCAACAGAAGAGTCCACCCCCTGCACCACATGGTTGGCTGCTCCTCCAGTCATTCATGGAGGAGATTCCCCTAGTTTCTGGAACATTCAAAGTTTCAAGGCCAAACAAACAAAAATCTCTCAGAAACTCAAGGCCCTGCCAGTTGTTTGCTTCATTCCCGCCCCTTCTCAGGAGCTTGGAGCCAGAACCCATGAGGAGGGGGTGGAGGATGGAGAGTCAGGCCCAGCCAAAAGCCAAGCTGCCACGTAGCCAACCAGGCGCAAGACGCGGGGGGGGGCTGGTGAGCCATGCAGTGTGTCTAGTCCCCCCCTGCCCCCCCGTGGTGAGAACTGAAGCCATTGCCCCCAGCCTCTGACTCTGTTGTCCCTCATGACGTTTCACATTCAACTAGGCGAGGTGCATGAGGGTCAAAAGTTTGTCAGCTTTTTGGAGGCACAAGCTCAAATATGACTTGGAACACTCAGAAAAAAGCCGTGTTTGGCCTTGAGTGACCCCCTCATGCAACTGGAGATGTATGGGGATGCTGTGGGTCAGGGCAGAACTGAATTGTCAGTACCATGCCAGCACCAGCTCACCCATTGCTTAGCTTGGCTGTAATCACAAGTGCCTGCGCTCTCACTTTCACAAGTGTATCGGGCATGCCTTCACCCTGCACTGCCCAGGTCCTGTGGGGCCAGGGCGCACCACATTGGTGATGAGTTCCTGTACCTTCTTCAAATAAAGATATTCTTGTAACTTTCACCCCTTTCTCCATCTGCAATCTTGAAAGAAAAATCAGCACACAGGTCTCGGGTTAGCCAGAGGTCAGCACTGCTGCAATCCTGAAGAAGACATGGCTGGTTTGGCAGGCTTAAGGCCCCATTCTTCTAATGTGTCACCTCCTGCTGCTAGCTACCAGCGGGATCTCATTTCCCCAGGGATCTCGTTGCATTGTACGTAGGGGAATGACAGCAAGCAGGAGGGTTGTGACACAGGCCCTTGTGTCTCTTTCAGTCAGGCTAAAAGCAAAGGTCTCGTAAGGAACCTCAGGAGACTTCTGATCCTTTTCCAGAGCAAGGGCTTGGGTGTGGGTTGCACGGTCCCTTGTTCCTGGGCTGTCCAGCTGAGGGCAGCCACCTCCAAGTCTCTGTCTCCTTCATTAGCTGCCAGCTCCTCACCCGGCAGAGAGGCCAACAGGGGCTGATCTGGTGTGCTGCTCAAGTCCTTTCTTGGTCCTTTTCTGGCAGGGGTGGTGGGATGTATAGGAGATCCTCTCTGTCCCAACCTGTGCTGGTGTGGACAAAGGCCTGCCACTTAGCACTCTGCCATTTGTGGATCCCAACTGCTTCACAAAAAGGTGGAGTTATTCCTTCCACAGCTTGAGAAACTGAGGCAGGGAGTGGGGGGAGGCCATTCCCCCCAAGCTGTACAAGTCTGGCAGAGCTGGGAAGTTGCTCTCACCCTGCACCCTCCCCTGTGGCCTGCACGGCCATCATTGTCCGGGGAACTCCAGCCAGCCTGCCTTAATTCCATGCCACGCTCTGGCTAGGGCTGGTCCTTTGTTCCCAGCCCCACTTCCCTCCTTCCAGGGCAACCACGGAGCCCCCTTGGGGTAGTCTTCAGCCTTCCTGGCCCCTGCACCAGGCTCTGGATGCCACCTACCCCAGGGGTTGGTGGCCTTTGCTGACCCCCTGTGCTGGTCCTTCCTCTCCAACCCTCAGCTGGTGCGGTAGCCCCCTCTGAAAATTCAGCAGCAGTCACAGCTGAAGTGGGAGCACTTCCTGGGCATGCTACAGAAAGAAGTCACCCATAGTGGCTCATCTTGGTGGTGTGCCCAGGGACAGGGATCCCCACTCATGCCATGAAAAGAAGCGGCTCCTTTCCGGGGACCCCAGGCATGCTGCAGAAAGAAGTTGCCTGGAGTAGGGTTACCAGATACCAAAGTGTGGAAAGGAGGATAGGAAAGTATGAAGAGGAGAGCATTGGAAGACACATGGAGAAAATGTAATATATATGTAAAATTTTTTTTATTAGAGGGCCCTGGAACGCTTCCCCTAAAAATAGGGTGTTCCAGCAATGTTCCCACCAATTACTTGTAGACCGTGTGCACAAACAATTTCTTTGTGTGTGCAAAAACATTTCTTTGTGAGCACCAATATTAGCACTATTGAATTTTTTTGTGCACACTTTATTTTGTTGTGTGTGCAGGTTTCATGATGTGTGCGCGTGCACACATGTGCACAGCTTAGAGGGAACAGTGGTTCCGGGGCATTCCAGCATACTTTAACCCCTGTAAGTAAAATGCCAGACAAAATCACGTATTTTGAAAATGCCTGCTGGACAGAGGACGTGAATGTAAAAAGGAGACCATGTCCTCCTTTTGCCTGACATATGCTAACCCTAGCCTGGAGTGACTCCTTTGGGGAGCATCATGCTTCAGAGAGGAGCCACTCTGGGCAGCTTCGTTCTCAGTCACATGGAGGGATAGGCACGGGGGGACCCCGTGTCCCGGCTGCACCCAAAGGAAGCCGCCCAGAGTGGCTTTTGGTGGCAGGAGTGGCAACTTCTGTGGTACCACAGAGGGGGCTGCGTGCCGCTCCGAATGGGCTCGGGGTAAGATTACCAGCTACCAAAGCATGGAAAGGAGGACAGGGAAGTATGAAAAGGAGGACAGTGGGGGACACATGGAGAGAATGCAGTGTCAATGTAATATATTCTTCTGTTTTTAGGGGGCCCTGGAACACATTCCAGCACACTTTAGCCCCTGTAAATAAAAAGCCAGACAAAATCATGTATTTTGAAAATGCCTGCTGGATAGACATGAAGGTAGAAAGGAGGTGCCTGACATCCCCCTAGCCGGGGGCTGCCCACCCCTGACCTAGCCCATGCTCCAGAGCTGTGCAAAGGCTGTGGCCTGGCCTGGGGTGTGGGGAGAAAAGGGGAGGGGGTCATGGGGGTTCACCCCACAGAAGCAGAGGCTGCAGCCCTTATGGGGCAGTGTTTGTGGCTGAGCCCCATGGCAGCACCCAGAGCACTGCCTGCATGGTGGGGGAGGGGACAACCAGGACTCCTGGGTCTCCCCCAGCTCTGGGAAGGGGCGGCTGGGTCTGGCAGCCTGGGCTGTGACGCCACAATGGACTCCCCCTCGCCATTGGCTACCCGCAGTGAGCCGCGCCCCCTCAGCCCCTCCCCGCGCTTTACGGCCTGTTGCAAACGCCCCGCGGCCAGGCCCCGCCCGCCCCAGCATTGCGGCGGGCCGGAGGGAGCCGTAAGGCGGAGCCGCTCGCGCGCCGGTACCTGCTGGCCCCAGACCCCGGGCGGCCGGAGGGGGCGGGGCGGGACTGGGGGCTGCGCGCGCATGCGCGGGGCTCCTCCATGGGGGGGTTGGGGGGCGGGACCCCTCCATGAAGGGGAGGGTGGGGGCGGGGCTCCTCCATGGGGGGCTGAGGTTGATGTCTGTGGGGCCCACGAGCTGCAGTGGGGATGGGGCTGATGGGGAATATTGGGGGGCAAGGCCCTGTACCCACAGACCCCCCAGCAATGGGGTAGGTGGTATCTCTGTGGGGTTTTGCCCCTCATTGAAGCCGCCATTAGTCAGTTTTGGGGGTGCCCCCCGCAGTCCTTGCAAAGGCTCAGTGCCATCCACGGCCCCGTGGGACGTTGGCCAGGGCTGCCCCATTCCCGCTTTCTCCTAACCGCCTGTGTTTCTCTCCCCCAGGCCGGCACCGGGTGCCCATGCGGCAGGACGATGGCGCACGTGGGCCACAGGGTTGACTACTTGGCTGGGTTCTGCTGCCCGGTTGGGGGGCTGGCGGCAGGCAAGCCCCGCGTGCTGTGCCACGAGAACGAGATCTACCTCTCCAACGGCAGCGAGTTCGTCTACGTCTACGACCAGGAGGGGAAGCTGCTGAAGGTGAGCGCCCAGCCTCCTCTGGGACCACAGCCGCCGGCGCTGGCCGCAAACTCTCAGGTGGCCTCTCTCGCACCCGTGTTACTACTGTGGCTAAGTCGAACCCCTGGAGATGGGCTTAAGCCTTGAGGCTAGGAGGGATGGGCTCAGGCTGAGAGAAGGGGTAACTGATGAGGATGGGAACTTAGAGTATGTCAGCGTGCACCAAGGAACTTCTGGCATGTAGATGCAGGATCCATATGGATGGATGGTGCTGTGGAATTACATCCTACTTTGCCCCACAGTCCGTGTTCGCATAGGCTCACCTTCCACTCCTAGGCTAGGGCATGGCTGTGACTTCAGTGACATCCTTCATTCTTAGGAGTTTTTCACGTGAAGTCACAGAGCAGGGTTTGCAGCTGTGGGTAGCCAGCGTCTGGCTCCTGAATCTCTAACGGGCTGATTTTTGAAAGTGCAGAGTGCCTGTTGAAATCATTGAGACTGTCTGGGTTCTCACCACTTCTGAAATTAGGCCCCTAGTTTAAGAGCCTCGCTTTAGACACCCAGGTTTGAAAATCTTGGCCATAGTTTCTGCCACCAATGACATCCCACTAGCAAAGTGGCCTTCTCCATCCATTTTCACAAGTCTGGCGCCATGTTTGTCGACTGCAGAACAGTTTGGCTTTTAAACTATTAGTGAAATGTAGTTATGGCTTTAAATAACTTTCTTATTGTGGTATAAAGGGTGTTATTTGACTGTTTCCCAATTTCCTGGGACAAACAGTCTTATTAACCTATCAAAATGTTTTAATTTTTCAAGTTCTAAAGGGTTATCTGTGTTAGTCTAGTTCAGCAAAACAAAAACACGTTTATTTTGCTCCCATTCTTTAAGTTCCCTATCTTCAAGCATCTGACGAAGTGGGATTTTCCCCCACGAAAGCTCATGCGATAAATAAATGTGTTAATCTTTAAAAGTGCCACCAGACTCCTTGTTTGCTTTAATTTTCCAACAAGATGATGATTTTTGCATTTTTTATGCTATGGATTTTTCCGTTTTCTTGGCCATGAGAAGCAGCTGTCTTAGCAGTGAGTTATACATGTCATCCTTTTTAATGTATTCTTTTGATCACTTCTAAGGAAGCCATCAGTGTGATACCAGGATTAGCCTCCTACATGTTTTTTTCTTTCTCAGGGAAATAGGACATATCTGGGTTTTGAATTTTCTTTTTTCTATCTTCAGCAAGCATAAAGCACTGAGTGTTTGCTTTTAGCGTGACTGTGACTGTGTGAGAGAGAGAGAGAGAGAGAGAGTGAGCTTTCATTTCCATAGCACCATTTATCCCACAGCGTTGCACAAGTCACAGTTTCTTCCCTCACCATAGCAATGTAGCCACTTCTGGGGTGAAGTGTGTCACCTGCTTACAGTACCCAGCAGCAGCTACACAACCACTGAGACTGGAAGTGAAGAATGCCATACTGTGTCTTAAAAATGTACACCTGCAATATTGTCAATTAATGGTTTTACTCCTGACAATTAGTTTGTACAGAAACTGGCTGGTTTCACTTGCAGTTGTTCTTTGCGAGCATCTTCAGCTAATGACCAGGGGAAAATGTGGTCCAGCTGATGTTTCCTTCACTCATTTGAGATAAGTTGGCTCATGTGATGATTACAAACGTTTGCATTATATAGCTAATTCTGACATGCGTGCAGTCACACGTGTATGTTCTAACACAGTGGTTCCCAGTCTTTTCCTTTATGCAGCTCACTACGTCATCATCAAAAGCTTTTGCAGACCACAACATAAGCAAGCCATTTAAAACATTTTCAGCATAGCCTGTGGCTGATGGGAGACAAACTGGTATATCAAGGAGTATTAAAAATGCAGCTATTTTAATCATTCGTTGTGCTCACTCACAAACACATTGCACTTGTCACAGTACATTTATCCGCATAGTTAAGAGGTACCCAGGACTGCATTATCTCCCCCATCCCTCCACGGACCACAGGTTGGGAGCCATTGTTCTAACACAGTATCACTCGTCCAAGTATATATATAGAAGTCCATTAACGCTGAGCATAACTCACTCCATCGTGCAGCGCTGGTGGGTTACCACTACCCATCACATACCTGTAAGCTCTTGAGTAAGTGCTCTGGAGACTTGAGAGGTCAGATCCTCCACTGGCGTGAGGGGGGCATCATTCCGCTAATATTCTGGGTGTCTCATCTTCGTACGCTGTAATGTTGGTGCTGGATGTGTGACTGTTGAAGTGGAGATGGATTGTGACAGCTGGCAGTGGCTAGGGGCCCAGCAGTGCCTTTGTTTCTGCTTGGTGCTGCCCTAGCAAGGCTCTGGGTCCTGTGCTGAACTCTTACAGGTACCACTGAGAGGCTGCTAAAAGCCAGAAGCAACCTATCTTCCAGTCTCATGTCGTTGTTGCACGAGATAGATGTTCTCTTTCCCTTTTTTATATCTAGGCCATCTTCAGGTTTCCTGATCAAGTTTGGCACGTGGAACTCCTCCCCTTTCGTAGGCAGCTCTACATCCTATGTGCCAGTAATGGCATCTACTGCATATCCCTGGACGAGCAGAGCAGGTGAGACTTGAGACATAATCTGGCCGGGTTGATGGACTAGGTCCCTGCTAGTTAAAGCCCTGAAGAGAATTGCGGGTGGCTTAAGAGCGCCCATTTCCGGCACTCTGCAGTAAGGGTTTCAGGTCACGCTGAAGGGTGGCCATCTCCAGGCTTCCCTATCCCAAGATTTCCCTATGGCTGTGTATGCCTTCCTCCCGTTTACCCCCACCCTGAAGGAACTGCTGTAAGTTTTACATTTCTGAGGGGAACCCCCTGCTCTTCTGAGGCACCCTGAAAGAAGCAACCCCCAGGTAGCAGCACATCTCCCTGTGCCCTGCACATGTGGCATGTTCTCTGCTGCGACACGCTGCCTGTGGTGCAGGAGGTACATTGTGGTTGTTGGGACTCCTGTTGGAGGAGTCCAAGTTCAGAATGCAGAGTGATGGCATGGGTGTGTCTAGTCAATGTCAGTGCCTTATTTACCCATGACAGGGGAGTGCCACCTCCTCCCATGAGCCTAGGGGAGCAGCTGGGTCAGAGTATTGGCATGCCCTCCCAGTGGAATTGTTCTGGGGTGGGGATACCTGCTTGTTTCAAGGCATTTTTATTAAAGTTCATTTTAAAAAAAGTTCAGCTTCCTGGCTGGTTTTGCATTCTCCATATGGTAACTCTTTCCCAAGCTCAGACCGCCAGGCCATCGGCTGGTACTTAGTGCTTCTAAAGACAATCTGGCAATGCTTCTAGCCCCTGTGTGGTGCTGCATGTGGATCCATTAGAGTGGAGTTCCCCTCAGGATAGCGTGTCCCTCATTAAATAGTCTGCACTCGCAGCTTATTTGTGTCATTGATTAGATGTTTAAGTTCCCAAACTGTGCAGCTACACCCTATGCAGACTCAGCCCTGTGACTTGCTCCCATGGGTCATTCTTTCAGCATGCACACCAGCAGCCACAGTGTTGGGGGACAGCAAAGAGGTGGGGTGGCAGGATCACACGCTCTCCAGCACTTTGTCAAGCATCCATAAGTTACAGAAAGGGTTAAGATGTTTTAAAGCCCATTTCCCTCTGGAGCAGTCTTTTCCTGCTCAGTGCAGATCACTGCACCCGAATGCGCTTCCTTGGAGCGGATGCTAAAGCCCTCCTTTTGTAAGCTTGCTTTTGAGTGCCTGGGTGAGAGGTGAGCTAAGGAGGTGCTGGCTTTGCCCTGTGGCTTGGCTGAAAGCTTTTCCTTGTTTGCTTGAAGGTTAACGAAGCAGACTGGTGATGATGATGAAGAAGGCGCTTGCCCTTGCAGTGTCTTCCCAATAAACTCGGATGCCTGCATCTTCCCAGACGCCACACTGTGCGCTTTCACACTGCTCAATGACATTGTCGTCACTCTGTCCCAGGCTCAGGGCAAATGGTGGCTGAAACTCCATGAGCTCCCGGACCCCGAGCAGGAGAGCGTTCTGTGTCAGCAGATCAGCCAGGTGGGATTCTCCACGTGTGACCAAACTGAAGATGACGGGGACGTGCTGCCTTCACGCTTCCTTCCTGTCTTGTGCTGTGCATCCTCACCAAGCACAGCTGGGCCTGGGGAGGGTCTGTGGTGCTCAGGGGGGTTTATCCTGGAGGAGCCCCTCTTCAGCCTCCTCTTTGGCATTGATGTCGCCATGCTCGACTCTCCCATGCTTCTCTGTGGCTTCCCAGATGGACAGCTGTGCTGTGTGCCACTGAAGGCCCTCAATTCTTCTGAAGCTGGTGATGATAGCACTAATGTTGCAGGCCAAGATTCACCTGTGAAGGTCCTTCACCATTTGGAGGAGCCTGTTGTCTTCATTGGAGCCTTGAGAACAGAACCCAGAGCCCTAGAAGAGGCCGATGACCCGCAGCTGTTGGGAGACTCGGGCTGTGACTGCCTCGTGGCAGTTGGGCACTATGGCAAGATGGTGGCCATGAAGGCAGATCAGAGAGAGAAAACCAAGATCCTAGAGGTCAAGGAGTACTACCTGCAGGGGCCCATTCTGTGCGCTGCGTGTGGCGGTGGCAGCCGTATGTATTACAGCACATACTCAGACATCTCTGCGGTCGACCTGGATTGCATCAGCAGTGCTTCCGACCCCGAAAGCACAGATAACGCTGCATACGTCCTGCCTCCCGTTCTGTCTCCAGCCAGTTTAAGTATCTGTAGCGTTGTGGCACTTTCCTTGTCTTCTCGGGCCTCAGAAGGTACTGCCAGCTGCAAAAAACTAGTCATTCTTGGGGCTGAAATGGGCAGGAATAGCTTTGTCCTAACTGCATATTTCTGTTCAACCTCTCCACCAGTCCTCGTTAAAGGCCCAGCTTCCGTTGGCTCACCCTCGGTATTGTAAGTTGTTTACATCAAGCATGCCGAGCCAGGAACTGGACGAGAGAGGCAGTATCGTGTGTGTTCAGAGATCTTTGTGGTGTCCATTGTGTGGGTGTCTCTCCCACCTTGGAGCAGTAGAAGGTGTGGTCACTGTCGGAGGGGTTATGCTCTCTGTAAAGAGGACCCGGGGCTGCTGTGTCTGTCAGAGGTAGGAACCTACGTTGACTGGCGCTGGGGGCAAGTCCAAACCGACCCGAGTGAAAACCTTTCCCAAAGGCAAAGTACAGGCATCACAGCTGGCTGGAATGAAGAGCTCCAAACACAGCCCCTCAGAGTCTGTAAGCTCCTTTCCTTCTTCTGCCTGACAGTCCTGTGTCCGGTGCTTCCCAGTGAGGGCTGGGAAAGCAGGTGTGTTGCTTTCTTGAAGTACGCTGCTTTCATAGTCCAGGACTTGGCAGCATTCTGGGGCAGCCATGTGTGTGGCTCCTGTTGCTCTCTGCCATACAGTGAGATGGAGGAAGAGAACAGAGGACTTAGTGGAGACAAAGAAGAGGCTAGGGAAACCTGTTAGGTCTTACCTGAGCCCCGGTAAATGGTGGTATTGTGAAGACAGGCACACAATAACCAGCCAGTGAAGAAGGTGCATTTGCCAGAGCTTGAACCTATGGGAACTAGACAGGGCACTGCTGACACCTCTGCACAGCTTGGCCAGCACCCTGTACCGACAGCCTGTGGTGGTGCATGTAGCTGGAGCATGTCTCCTGAGCACAGATGACACCTGCTTGGAAGCAGACTCTCTGCACGTCCAGCCCGCACGTCCAGCCCACACGTCCTCCCACCCCTCATTCCACAGCTGCTGTTTCAGTTAAATGCCCCTGGGCCTTGAAGTCACAGTTAGCTGGAGGGTTCGGAGAACGTGGGCAGCCTGGAGCCGCTTTCTGTGCAGGCGAGGGATGGGCCAGGGCGGGAGCAGAGCACGTGCATCTCACCTGCAGGAAGTTACTTTGCAGTAACTACCTGCAGGGGGCCAGTGCAGCCAACCTGTTTGCTTGCAGCAGGTGCTGTGGGAAGGGATGGGCTCTTTGTGGGCATGCTGTGTAGTGTTCTGTGTGTTCAGTTTCCCATTGTAGCTCATTTGTAGTCGTTCGCAGTCTGTGCATTCCAAATTCCTGTCATAGACACCTGGTATTTTCGGGGTGATTGTGGGTGGGTGGGGGAGCCTTTAGGAATTGCATTATGATGAGAGAAATAACTCTACCTTCCCCAAACTGCTTTTGGAAAGTGGCGTCTCATTACACATGGGGTGATGTAGGGACATTGATTGGACACTTCTCAGAGATGCATCCCATAGTCCTGTATGCAAAAGGCATTGCCCTCTTCATACCATATTTTCCACACTCAGCCAGTTTGCTGAGGCAAGTACAGACAGGACAGGGCTGCACAGTTATCCTGGCAACCTTGAGGGGAAAGGGCTGCTCAGTGCGGGGCCCAGCCAGAATGAAAGACGTCCCACCTGTCTATCTTGGATCTTGCCTGCTCCTTTGGCTATATGTAGCTACTTGCTCTCACATCAGGGAGCTGCGTGTGATTTCCCAGTCTCCTTTCTGCTGTTTACTACCTGCTGACCTCCTGTCTGCATGTGTGTCTCCAGGTGACTCGGAGCTGTTGGCTCTCTCTGCTAAAGGCCGACTGATGAGCTGTGACTTATGCAGTCCCGAGGAAGCTCATGCCTCCAGGCTGACCCCAGAGAAAGCTGGCCAGAGGATTAAGGAGCTCCTGTCTGGGATAGGCGATGTCTCAGAGAGGTAAAGGGCAGCGGCCCAATGGGTGGGAATGGAAGCTGTTGTTTTGTGAGCTCCTTGGTTTTATTCAAGGCTAGCTAGATTCTCCTGCATTGGCTCCTTCTCAGGGATTAGCAGTAAAGTGCTTTTATGAGGTGGCTGCACTACCCCAAACCTATGCCTTTCCTGAGTGATTCAGGGTCCAGGCAGCCTGGGAAGAAGCTCCCAGCCCTGATGGGGTAATAGCAGCCAGCACTGCTTGCTGCCCATTGCCCTTAGAAACCAGAGAGCTCTTAGATACTGAGGATGACAGGGTGTTCACAACCTGTGCAACAGAAGGTGGGAAGGCAAGGTGCTTGTCACACCTAAGCATCCTGAAGTGCTGGGCAATTTTGGGAGACTGCAGGGCAGATGTGTGCCTTACACCTGTACATTCATCTGGGCCTCATTTTAGACCAGTCTCTCCCTGGGGTCAGGGCCCCCCCCATGGGGAAATGTACGCTCTACCGGGGCAAGAGCCCCTGGCTGCAACCTCCGTCACCAAAGTGTCCATGTTACAGGTTTGTACTGGGGCCCCTAAAATTGTGCTTGTGCCCTGTCTGGGGTTTGTGTCTGTCTGGTTCCTTTGTGGCGAGCTGGTTTTGTAGCCTCCCACAGTGTTTCACAGGCTTGTGGCCAGTGATGCTCTGGAGACTGGGTCCCAGGAGGGCTCCAGGGATAACTCAGAGACAGGTGCTCAGCCTGCAGGATACCCTTGCCTGTTGAAATCCCAGAACAGACATGTCCCGGGGGAGGTTAGAAGGGCTTGTGAAATGATCCAGGGAAGTTTGACTTTTCACTTTGCCCCTGGCTTGTATATTCTTTGGCCGCCTCACCCGCTGTGTTTCGGTTCATTAGTGCAGGGTAGCCTGAAGTCGTTATTGTGTGCGAGTGAGCTCTCTTCTCCCCTGCTCATCACAGAGTTTCTTTCCTGAAAAAGGCTGTGGACCAGAAGAATCGAGCGCTGACCAGCCTGAACCAGGTGATGAATGTGAGCGCTGCCTTGCTGTCCAACCAAGATGGCCAGAAGCCCGTCACTTGCACAGTTACCGCTAGGTGGAGCCGCCTTCTGCTTCGAGACACCTTGACCGTCTCCTGCCTGTTGGAGAACTTGAGCGACTGCAGCCTGGAGCAAGGCTGGACCCTCTGCGTTCAGCTGTTCACTAGCTCCTGTGCCTTCGATGAAGACTCTGCAGACTCAGCCACCACGTACACTTTTCCAATTGCTCAACTTCTTCCTGGCAGCAAGAAGGAGGTGACACTGCCGCTTGGCTCTGCGGAAGGCACCAAGTTGGAACTTCCTCTGACCATCTCCTGTGCTCTCTTCTACAGCCTGCGAGAGATCCTGGACAGTGCTTCTGACTCCTTTGAGTCTGTGGATGACCTGCTTCCTGATGACTCTCCAGGCCTTTCCCCAGATAAAGAAGGGATCTGCCTGCCCCTGAGTGAATGCACCATCGACATCTTGCAGTGCCTTTGCCTGGAGGACAGCATGGTGCCAGGAGACGTTCCTTCCATTGCCACCCCCTCAGACCCACTGGAGACCTTTCTGAAAGCATCCAGCATGCGGCCTGATTCCAGCGGCACGGAAACTAGTGATCAGCTGCTTCCGAAGGCACTAGACACGCCAGGAGATTCATATCTGCCCCCATCAGTGGCTTCTATCAAGGTGTCATCGGAGCTGCTGAAAAATGCATTGAAGACATTCTGTGAAGGTTGGTAATTCGCCTGAGCAGAGATTGCCCCTCAGTGGACAACTGTCCAGCTGTGGTGCAGTTTCTAGGCAGCAGCACTGCCCAGGGCCGAATTTGCTTTAGTGGTTTGTCTGGGCTGCGTAATAGCTTTCCTGGAGTCATTCCCCTCAGTGCTTTTTGATTTATCTGGCTTTCAGGACATGGCTGTTGGGTGCAGGTTGTAGATGCTGCATGGCTGGCCTTGCTGAGGTTCAGACGCTCTCTCTGCAGATCAGCTGAAGTGACCAAAACAAGGACTGGCCAAGTCAGCCTGTCCCAGCTGGGTCAGCAGTGGGAATCTCAGAGCAGACCGGCTGCTGGCGCGGCTGATGCTTTGAGGAAAGATTTTTGCTAATTCTTGACTATCTTAGACCAGGATGTTGTGCCTCCTCCCCCAGGCTCCTGCCTTAGCCTGACCCCATGGGCCATGAGTTTGTGACACAGCATTCCCTTGCTCTGGATTTGCTAGGAGATGTGGCAGGAAAGTGTTGTCCTCTAGGGATCTTACTCTTGTTGGAGACTGGCCGGTCTGGTCTCCAGGTAAGAGCTGCAGCCACATACCAGGTCAAGAAGGGTTTTTGTGTGTGTAAACACTCTTGTTCACTGTCTGCCGTGCTGTACTGTGATGCTAGTCCCGACAGAACCTGGGGGGGATTGTGTCAGAACAAAGGGGTTGGAGACTGAGTGTGGTGAGGGTGATGGCCCAGCAGCACCTGTTGAAACTGAGCAGTGCGTGTCCAGGAGTGGTGCAGATCTTGCTCCTGCAGCTGTCTATGTGCCTCTCCCGCTGGTGTCCCTGGCCTGGCTTCCTGAGAGGGGCCGTAAGTTGTGCCAAATGCTGTAAGCAGTGGTGTGAGCTGGTGCATTCACTGTGGCTCAGTAGTTAACCAGAGGTGAACGCTGATCTTAGAGAGATGAACACCTGCCTGGCGTGGAGTTAGCCCCGCCAGATGCGTGTGGGTGGCATGCCAGCACCACAGTTGACCCTTGCTGCCTTCTAGAGACCCACCTCGCTGCCCAGGCTCTTCCCTCCTCTTCTCTGCCCTACACATGCTGCCTCAGCAGTAGTCCCTCCCAATGCAGTGCAAGAAACCCAGACCCTGGTCTGCCAAGAGGCTGTGTGACCCCTGACCGCACAGCAGCCACTCGAGGGGATTAGCTGACAGAGCCAAAGTCCTGCGGCCATCCAGAACCAGCCCTTGGAGGAGGGATTTGCATTTGGTAAGGTGTCTTTTGAAGACCTGGCAGCTGCCACGGAAGGGAATGTGGTCAGTCACTGCTTTCTCTCCTCTTTCCCTCAGGGACCCCGCTCTGCTGTGCCGTTCTGCAGTGGTTACTTGCGGAGAACACAGCAGCTGCAGCTCTGAAGAGCCAGGACATGTCGGCGGTGCGGGGCCTCGCCCCAGGTGGCGGAGAGGTGCAGCTGCTTGTCCGAGAGGCAAGGAATGGGTTAGCTCTGCAGGGAAAAAGCCTGCCAATGGGAAGCTAGGTGTCTCAATCACTGGCATGGCTCTGGCTGTGCAGGCCCAGAGGAAACCATTGCAGGGGGGATGGGAGGAAGGGCCTGGGTCCCTTCATCCTTCATGACTTGGCAAAGCCAAGATCAGCTCTGCGGTGCTGACCCCATCTAACAAACCCTGTGCTTTCCCATTCTGTACTGCGCCTTGGGGCTGGCTGCTCCTGGCTGAAGGAAGACCCAAGGGCGTGAAGGGCTGCAGAAGTAGGAGTGCAGTGCTGGCTGTGTGGCTGGGTTCAGGGGTCTAGCATGCTAATACATGAAAGCCCAGCTGACTTTCCCTACCTCTGGATTGTCCCCAGCCTTGTGCTGCCCCTCTGGGCCCCGGGGTGGTTGGGGATTAGCAGAGCCCAAGAGGAAGAGCCTGTCATCCACAAGATCATCTTGCAATTATGGAAGGAGATCAGGGGCTGGTTCCCGGCCCTGCATATATTCTCCTGTCAGTCAAACCTGCTTGTATTGTAACCAGTCCTGGGCCCTGTGGTGCACATCCTGCCCCATGCAGCTCCACCAGGAAGGGAAGGCAAACAAGCATGTTGGCCAAGGTTACGCAGGTGCCTGACAAAGCAGGGGATTAACCCAGGGCCCCCAAATCCCAGCAAAGTGCCTTGAAAACCAGAAGGTCCTTGCTGTCTCTGGGGCTGCTGATCACTAGCTGGCTCCCAGCAAGCTCTGAAAAGTTGTCATGCTGCTGAGGGCGAAGCCTGCTGCCGAGCGAGAACATGAATGGACCCAGCAGCTCTCAGAGAGCTGCTTCTCAGTGCTGGACTCCTGGTGCATCCCCCTACCCAGTCAAGTTGCTGTTGCCAGTATCTGTGTGGATAAGAGCTGCTCTCCTGCTCAGCACAGGTGTTCCTCCCTGGCCTCGCCGACTTGCTGTGGCTTGGTTCCTTCCTTGCCAGCAGTGGCCCTGATTTGGCATTATAAGTTGGTGACAGGATCCGGTGTGCTGGGAAGCAACAAAGCTCTGCTTTTTCCTGTTCATCTCTGCTCCTCTGGCCTGCTGTGTCCTGCTAATTCTGCAAAGCAAAGGGCAGCGGGGCTGGATGCTGGTGTTATGTCTGAACTGCTTCAGCTTTTCTCCCTTAATGCAAAACTCCCTCTCTAAGCATGGAAGGAAAGTAGGAATTGCGACCTCACAGCCGATTCCCCCTCCAGCAACAGAGACCCAGCTGGCCATGTGCCGTCAGTGACCTGGTTCAGGTTGCTTCACGCATGAGAGCGTTAATATTCCCAATGTGATTAGTGACAGCATTAATTCTGCTCAGGCTAAGCCTCCCAGATTAAATCCACAGGGGCAGCAGTGTGCATCTCATCGAGGAATGGCTGTCACACCATCTCAGTATGCCACTGGGCATGGCTGGGGGCTGCTGTCCTGGTGGATGCAGCCTCCTCTGTGAAACTTGTTCTGATCCAAACGCAGTGAGTTTGGGTGGCATTGGAATCCAGCACTGCACAGATCTCAGCTCAGGAAACCAAATGAGCTTTTGCCTCCACAGTCGCTGGTTGGGCCTGGAAAACCTGGTTGGGGGAATCCTTTGCTGTCACTGGCTTGGAGATGTTCCTAGGGTGGATGAGCAGCCGGGAAGGGGGATAAATGCCCTGTGTTGTTCCATTTGGCTGCTGTAGAGCACAGATTTCTCTGGCTGTTGGGTTCTGCAGCCAGCCTTCCTCCAGCCCCAGCCATGCTGTGAGGGCCAAGGGGGCATCCCAAAGTCTATGCAGGCAGCCTCTGCCCAGACACCCCTCATCAATTGGTATCATTTGCAGTAAGGATCTCCTCTCTCTTGCAGGTGGCCGTGGACAATCTTTGCCCAGCAGGCCCAATCCAAGCCGTGGAGATCCTGATCCAGAGCCCTTCTCTGGCAGACATGTGCAGAGCTCATCAAGCTGTGATCCGGCGCATCCAGGTGCAGATCCCACCCCCTGACAAACAGCGGTTGCCCCAGCCAGGCTGGAAGCGCCCTCAGGAGCTGTACATGATTAAGCCCCTGCCCCATATTGAGCGAAGCCTTTATTTCTGGGGTGTTAAACTGGGCATGAGCTTGGCGTTTGCTGTGCCCTTGTCCTGGTTCTGGCTAATTCATCATGCCAGTCAGAAGAGCTCTTCAGCTGTTTGAGCCTGCTGCTTCCCACCCACCCCGCACCCTGGGCTCATCCTACCTCTCCCTGCCCCAGGGCAGCACGGCCAGCAGGCCTTCCCATGGCTAGTGCGTGGTAATCCCAGGCCCCGCACATGCTAGCAAGGACACATGACTCATTCCTAGCCTGCTCTCTCACCTTCTCTGGGTGGGACTTTTCTCACCAACACTGCGGTAGCTCCTTCCCCTTCCAGGACGCTGCCTGCTGGCAGCCCTGGAGCTGTGGCCTTGTGCTGTGTAGGTGAAGGGGCTGTCTGTGGCCCAAGGCACAGCCAGCTACCAGAGCTCTGGGGTTTGAGGGCTCCCCTCCCCTGCTCTGGGCAGGTTGGGTCAGATCATGCTGGCACCAGTGTATGGCAGAATTGTGCGGTACAGCTTGAAATCACTGCCGGGGAGATGTGTGTGGGGGCTGGCTGAGTAGCCATCGTGTGCTCCGCATCACTAGCAGCCACTGGAGACTCCGGCCCCTGAATAGACTGGGCTGTGCTAAGTCACTGTTTAAATGGAACAGGGCATCTGTAGCCACCCCAAGGAGCACAAGATGCATTGGTTGGCAGCAGTTCCTGGCATGGGGTGGAGCATTGCCACCAGGGTTAAAGGGAAAGGAGGATGTGGCTGAAGCAGAGCAAAGTGATGCCCAGGGCACCTGCAGGATGCCACAATGTTTCCGCCCCACCCATGGGGCCTGTGTGCTATCATGATGCAGCGAGGAATACACAGCAGCTTTGGGCAGAGGGCGAGCAAAGTGAAGGAAGAGAGGGTCATGTGCCTGGGCAAGAGCCAAAGCCTGGAAAGACAGGCAGCTGATGCAGGAAAGGTGCAGACATGAAGAATGGGGGTCAAGTGCTAGAATGCCTTTAAACCTGCTCTTGCAGATGCGTTTGTGTTTAAATGCTACTTTGCTGCACCTGGGGAATGGTCCTGGGCAGGCGGAGTCCTGCCAACGGGGGTGAAGTCCAGTCAGCGGGAGGAAGGGAGCCTTTGGTCAGGCATGTTGGTGCTGCAGCTGCACCCGTGGTGTCTGGCCTGGCTGGGCTCCCCATGCTGGCATGCTTAAGCTAGGGGAGTGTTGAGTGCACTGCAAAAGCATCTCCCTCTAATGCCGATGTCTCTGTTTTGAAGCAGACACTGGTGCTGGAGCAGGCGGCCCAGGGCTCCAGTCCCCCTGACCTCCGCGTACAGTACCTACACCAGATCCAAGCAAACCATGAGGTAGGCTGCGTCTCCAGGCTGCTCACCTGGCATGTGAAGCAGGCTGGGGGGAGGCTGCGCAGTGTATGTCTGCCCCCCTCGGCACAGAGCATGATGCTCGGGGGCTGGGCACTGACCAGCCCTGCCATGTGCCCTAACAGGCGGGCTCGCTGCCCCTGGGCACCTGCGTCAGACCTCACAAGAGACTAGCACATGTAGATGGAAGAGACTAGCTTGGGCACAGCGTCCCAGACCCAGAGCACCTTAGTAGAGCTGGGACCATGGCTCCTGGCAGCCAGCTGGAGGTGGCCAGGGAACCTAGATGGCGGGGGACTCTCTTTAGGAAGTGCCCCACTAGCTGCAGGAGGACTCCCCCCAGCTCTCCATGCAGTGCAGCTAGGCCGGGCCTTGGCCGTCTCTAACCCCTTTCCTCTCTGCCCTGCACAGATGCTGCTGAAGGACGTTCAGTCCCTGCGGGACCGTCTGAGTCTCGGCGATGAAGCAGGCAGCGTGGCGGAAAAGCTCCTCCATGTCTACAGGCAGCTGCGCAACCCCAGCCTCATCCTCCTGTGAGCACAGGCCTGAGATCAAGCTCTTGGCACCATGGTCCCGTTGGGGGGCTCCGAGCTGAGACCCAGGCAGTGCCAGGGAGGTTTTCCAGCCAGGCTCGTTAGCCCAGCCAGGACTGGATAGAGGATTCTGCCAGGAGGAGGATTTGGAGGGGGGTGGGGGGGGTGCTGGCAGTGCAAGTTCCCACCTGAGGGGGGAATTTTTGCCCTTTATGCCGGAGGCTGAGAGACAGGGTTTGTGTGTGTGTTTTGTGGATGTTTTTAAGCAGCGTGGGGGTGTTCCCAGGGCCCTTTCCTCCTAGAGAGCACCACGTAGAGGCATGAGGGCAGGCAGAGCCTGCTTGCTGCGGGCTGACGGCGACTGGTTGCCCCTGCGCTGAGGTGGCTGAGCTGTGTTGTGTTGTGTATGTGGCCAGCGCCTATGCGCTACAGCCAGAGTAGACGGCATGTTTTGGATTTTCCTTGCTGTGCCAGTTTAGCTTCTTTCTCGTTCCGATGGCTGCTGCTTTGCTGTGCTGTGACGGGAGCCGGCTCCCCAGTCAGGGTCAGACCTTCATGGGGAAGGATCTTCAGGTTGCCAGCGTGCTGGTGTTGTCCAGCTGGTTACCTTCCCTCCACAAAGGGCTCTGCCTCCCCACAGCAGTCGGTGAGGGCATGTGAGTCACAGACTTGCTAGGGTTCCTCAGCCCCAGCTGGCGGGGCTCTGGCTGCTTTTTCTCTGGAGAGTTTCAGGCTCTGCTGTGTGTCCGTGTGCCGGTGGTTGTGTAGGGCAGTGCCCATCCCGCCAGCGCCTTCCAGTGTCTGTAAATCTGTCGTGTTCCATGAAAGAGCCTTGCTGATGAGATTGTGCCCGTCTCCATTCCTTTCCTTTCCCTCCCCAGGAAAGCTGGGGGCGGGGAGAAGAGCCTTTGCCCTCTGAAGTCCTAGATTTGCATCCCTCACTGGCTCACGTGAGTCCCCAGCCCTGTGGCACTCCGTGCATCAGGGGTGCTGGCCCAGCTGGGAAGGCAAGGGCCCACACTGCTGTGGTGGGGACACAGCAGCTGCTGGGTGAGCAATGGCTGTGAACACCTCCCCAGGGCACCCGCACTGCCCTTGAAACAAAGCCAGCCTTGCAAGAGCTGCCCCTTTAAATGAGCAATTAACTGCTTCACTGCCGTTGGCTCGGCGTGCACCCTCCCTGGGATGCTGTGGCATGGGTGTGGGCCAGGGAGGTGCCGTGGATAGGGTAACTGGGGCCAGAGTGTTGGCAGGGGGTGGGAGCCAATGGGCTGGTGCCCTGCACAGACAGCTGAGCTGTGGGACACGCACATGTGCACGTGCACATGGTATATAGAAATGGCCCTGGAGCCAGCTCCTCAGGTATAGGAATCCCATTGGCCTCAAACTAACACCCCACCCTTTCCTCCTGGGCTCCTTTGGACCAGGCAGCTGGTTCTGCCTGCCCTATAGCTGAGCCCCGGCTGCCCTTCTGGAGGCCGGGTGGGAGCTCTGTTGGGCAATGACCTTGCCTCCACAGTTCCATCTAAAGTGGAGAGGACTGGCCTGGGTAGAGGAGAACCAGTGGCAAGAGAAGGTCGCCCTTGGCCCCCCAGCAGTGTCAATGGGAGGCACAACCAGCACACGGCGATTTGGCAAGGCTAGCGGTGAGCAGGCGCCACTGGGGTCTGTCTGATGTCATTATCCACCCCGCTGCCTTCGCTGCCCCCTGCCCTCGCACTGATCCTCTCCTGTCTCCGCTGCACGCAGGTTGGAGTCTCGGAGCTGACAGATCTGGGTCTCTGGGCTTTTCCCGGCCCCCGTAGGGCTAACCTAATTGGATCTCGGCCAACTGCAAGGCAGCAACGAGCAAGCCCAGAACAGGATGAATTCTGGGCTGCCAAAGCTGCGCTGTGTTTGGGGTGCACCGTGTGCCTGCGGACAGGCTGGGCCAGCTGCACAAGCAGGCGGAGCACACGCTGTTCCACCCTGGTGGCCACAGCAGAGAGAAGCTGCCTGCTCAGACAAAAACCCGATGGGCAGTGCGGCTTCCACCCATTGCTACCCCATGCTCCTGGGCTGTCCTGAAAGCCATTCAGGGATGGGTTGCAAGCTGAGCCTGGCCCAGCGTCCATCTGGGTTTGTCTTTGTTCCTGCATTGTCACAAGTGGCCGGGCTAGGAGTTGCACCCAGGGTCCATGCTGGCCTTGTAATCTCTGTATGCCTGACAGTTAACACCCTACTGGAGACTAGCTCCTTTGTCCCGACTGGGCCCTGGCAGCTGCTGTAGCTCCATTACCCAGGCCCCAGCATCCCAGGCTGGGCTCGGCCCTGCCAGTGGATTTTGTTATGGCCAGGTGCAGGCGCCTGCCGCCTCCTCCCTGTGATGAGGCCCCTGTGCCTGAAACATGCCGGCAGGATCCCATGAAGCCCAGGGCACTGAGTCACAAGCCCAGCACTTCCAGCTGGGCATTGGGCTGGCAGTGGGGGCAGTTCTGGCGCCATGCAACTCAGCTGCTCCTCCCCAGAGCGATTTCCCTGTAGCTAGCACTGACTTGCAGTGCCTTTGAGTCTCGTACACTCATGCTCCCCCTGAGCTGGGGCCGGCCCTAGCATTTTGCTGCCAGACCCTGGGTTTATGCTGCAGGCCTCTTGCGCCGATGCCATGGGCAGCATCTCTCACTCTCAGCTGGCATCTGCTGCAGTTCCCCAGTGGGACCTGGGATGGAAGTGTCCCACTCTGGTGTGCCAGGACCCCTGCCTGAGGCAAGCAGATGCCCCCTCTGCTGGCAGAGGCTCCTGCTTCAGAAAGGTCTTGCACCCCTTGCCTCAGGGTACTCCCAGTGCCTGGCCTTTGGGAGCCTGCCAACTGACCTGGCAACAGTGCCCATTGCCATCCTGGCTCCTGCCAACCAGTCATAGCCCACAGCAGCTGCCCCCATGTCCTGGCGGTGGCAGTTCAACCTGGCAGCCACAGCTCAGCTGGGCCTTGTCTGGTGCAGCCCTTGCCATCTCCCTGTGGGCGTGACGCTCTGCCCTCTCGTTGCAATTGCTGCCCCAGGCTGGGCTGTGACAGTCCCTGGGATTTGGGTTCCCCAGCCCTGCCCTGAGCCCTGAGGGCCACCATGGAGCAGGGGTGGATGGAGCCAGCCCAGCTGCTTGCAGGGCCACTGGTGAGCTAGAAGGGGGGATGCTGGAGCTGGCCAGCCACTCTGCTGGGCTCTCCCAGTGCTGCAGGGGCCCCACGCTGGTGGGGGCAGCCAGGGCCTCAGTGGCTGGAGTCCAGGCTGGGGAATCCCTTGTGGGATGATTGTGGCCTGGCAAGCAGGAGCCCAGATTGCACAGGATCCGTCGGCTTTCCTGTTGTAGTTCAACCGAGGCCCAGGGCCTTAACTACAGCGGAATGAGAGACTCTATGAGCTGTTCCACTAAAGGGTGCATTCTGTGCCGCTTGCCCCAGGCACCAATCTTCGTAAGGGGTGCAGTAAACAGTACTTATGGCTCTACCAAGGCCCCTCAGGATCTAGCCCAGGGTCTCAAATTCAAATCACCACAAGGGCCACATGAGGACTAGAACATTTGCCCAAGGGCCACACTACTGAAACCTTTTCATACAATAATGTGGCAAATATGGGTAGCAATGGTGGTGTTGAGATCTGCAGGAAGTAGCCTTGGGGGGCCACATGAGGCCTGTGGGCTGCATGTTTGAGACCCTGTGATCTACCCCCAATTTCGGCAGCTGGGCTGGAGAGCTGGACCTGCCAGCAGCCACCCACCCAGGAGGTGCTTGGAGAATAGGATCCCTCAGGGTGGGGGTCATCCACAGCCCAGTTATGATTTAGAGCTGGCTGCCAGCCCCAGGCATGTCCAGGGTGTGCGGCTGTGCCAGGGGTTGGGGGGGTGGATTCCTGGGTTCTCTGCCTGGCTCTGGGGGTCTGCAGCTGTAGAGTTGAGGGAGGGGGGCTTAGATGTCAGGACTCCTGCGTTCTGTTTGCTACGGTGCCCCTGCCCAGCTGCCCCTTGCTTTCCTCTAGGGGCTGGGCTCCTGGACCCTCTGCCTAGTATTCTCCCCACAACTTGAAATTGGGGGGGAGGTGGTACTGGGGTGCTCACTGAATTGGTCTAACCCTGTTACTAGCTGAGAAGTGGGTGTTGGGAAATTCGGGGGGGGTAGGTGCAGTGCGGCTGGTGTCCAGTAGAGGGCGGCACCACCCCAGCCTTGGGCCCCCATTGCTTGTTAACCCCTGCAGGGCTGCAGCGCTCCAACTTGGCACTCGCAGGCCCCCTGTGCAGTGGCTGCAATGAACCCAGTAGGGCTGCTCAGAGCTGCTTAGCAACAGTGGGGACCGACCCAGCGTCTCAGTTACTTTCCCTGCCCGCTGAGCTACAGGAGACTCTCCCTTAGGTGGCAGCAGTGCAGGGGCTATGACACATAGCAGAGCAGTTTACTTCCCCCCCAGAGGACAGCAGGGCTAGATGCACTAGGCAGCCTAGCTCAGCCAGAGCCCCTGTGCCAGGAGACCAGCAGGGCCAAGGGATAGCTGATCTCATTCCATCTGCCGTAGCGCACAGCTCCAGCCTGCCGTCTGGGTGGCAGCCGCAGCTCGGGGGAGGCTTGGCCCTGCTGCTGCAGGCAGAGGAGGATGAGGGCACAGGGCCTGCTGTGGGTGTCTCTGTTTCCTCAGTGCCAGCACCAGGCGATGGCCTTGGGCACAGTGGGCACAGCAGCCAAGGAGCACAATGATGGGGCTAAGGACTACTGCCTGCACCTCCCAGGCTACCCCATGCCTCCACTGGCCCCGAGGGAGCAGAGGGCCCAGCACCATGCCCCCCTCCTGCTGTCGTGGGGACCGGGTCACAGGCCAGTGGGGGGGATGCTATGCCAAGGGCTGGGGGCTTGAGGGACTGGGGGCAGGACTCCTGGAGTCTGTTTTGTGTGTGGAGAGCCCAGGGCTGGGGTAGCAAAGGGGGCTGCCAGCTCTGCCTGTGCCCCCCAGTCCTGACCCACAGTCCTGGCTGCATCCTGGGCAGAGGCTGCTCTGTGGCCTGGTAGTGGGGGGGGGGGCAGGAAGCTGAGTCCTACCCAACTCACTTCATTTGTGAACTTCGGGAAGTGGCTATGGAGGCAAAAGCACTGACCCCAGAGCACCACAGTCCCTGCCCCTAAACTATAAATGTCATTCCTCTCCCCCATGCTGCTCTCCCCACACATTCCCTTCCTCCCCCCTGCACCAGGCCTCCTGGCCTTCCCCACCCCCCAGCTGAATGTGAAGCCAGGGCTGGCTGCCTCAGGGTGTTCCCTCCGGCCCTGTTTCCGCCTTCTGTTTCTACATGTCTATCCATTATCCCAGCCAGCTGCCAGGATGTGTGCAGGGTGACCAGGGTGCCCCAGCTTCCAGGTCAGGGCCCAGGTGCCTGATGTAGGGAACAGTGAGGGTGCAGATAGCCTGGGGGGGAGCCCACAGCAGGGCTGGACTGGTGGGAACCCAGGATCCCCTCCCAGCCCCTAGGCACCACCATCAAGGTTTGTCTCACAGCAGGCTGCAGGGTGGGCTGGGCAGGGGCAGGGAAGGACCCCTCCTGCTGATCCTTGCAGGCAGGGCCCTGCCCGTAACAACAGCAGGGCAAATGGGGCTTTGCCCTCAGCGCCCCAGAGCAGCTCAACAGAGCCGCTCTATTAAAGGGCACATTTCATCACACCCGCCCCACGTGCTGCTAATTGCAAGGGGCTCATTCCAATCAAAACACGCCCCAGGCGCCAAAACAGAGCATTACAGCTCTGCCTACGGGGAGTCTGGTGCCTGTGGCCTTCCCCAAAGTGGCAGAGGACTATGTGATGCACCACAGGCTGGTGCCCAGGTTGCACACAGCCAGGGGCCTTGCAGTGCCACTCTGCCTGATGCCTGCTGTTGCTGACACCAGGGTAAAGGCAGCGGTCAGGAATGCAGCCACCTCTGAGCCAGAGCGGCAGAGGCAGTTCTTGGCCATGAGCTGGGAGTGCAGCCAGCCCTGATTGCAAGGGTATGGGGGTGGCCCACAACTGTAGGATGTGCCTGGTACAGCTCCTGGCGCCCCCTCTGCATAGCTGGAATTCCTTGGGCGTGGTTAACGCTGCTCTGCCCATGTGCCCTGGCAGAGTCACCCTTTCAGCAATGCCAGGAAGATGTCAGCTACCAATGCCTGGGTGCTAGGGCCATTGTGCACCCAGGCTTTGTTCTCCTGTGGCAGTAGCTTTCCTGGTGGAGCCTGCCCCAGGCCAGGGGCCTCACACAGCCACAGGCCGCCCCAGGACATCACTTTGGGAAGTGACAGGCCAGGTGCCCCTCTCTGAGCCGAAGGGCAGCATCAGGCCCCTGTCCACCGCACCATCACCTCCCCAGCAGTCCTCTCCCCATCCCTTTCCCCCATAGCCCCTTCTTCTGGGCCCCATGTGCCCCGTGGCTCCCCCACCCCTAGCCTGGCTAGGAAATGTGCTCTAGGGACACACAACCTGCTTCCCTGGGCCTGGGGGAGTAGGATGCAGGGACGGGGGGATCCCATCAGAGAGGGGTTGAGCAAGTGGCTGGCAGCTCTGTCACCAGCCCCCCATTCCACCCCAAGCCCCCAGCCTGCCAGAGCCATGGGGGGCTCAGCGAGAGCCAGCCCAACTGCAGTTCTGTGGCTTGCAGCTCTGGTTGAGGGCGGGAGGGATACAGCGCAGCCGGCCCAGTGCTGGGGGCCTGCCAGGAAGGATGAGTGACCTTCCTCAGCGTGCAACTCAACTGGATTTTAATGAGCTCGGGGGGGGGGGTGCAACCTTGGTGGGTGCACAGGCAGCACTAACAGCAGGTTCTGGCAGATGAGAGCATCTGTGCCAGGATGGCACCCTGCCCACCCCAGCCAGTCTGGCGCCTGGCTCACCCAATCCCACCACAGCAGGCAGAGAGGGGATGCCCCACAGTGCTTCTGTCCCTGGCCCCACAGCAGGTGAGTGTCCAGCAGAGCGGGCGTAATCTCTCACACGGGCTGGAGTCCAGCCTCCCCTGCCCTGTGTCCCGAGCCAGCTTAGCTACAGCGGCACCTATGTGCTATGGACAGGGCGGGCGGACTCAGTACTCCCAGAGCGTGGCACGGTGGACGGTGTCAGCGTCAGCACGCAGGGTGCCAGCCGGGTCCCCACGCAGGTATTTGCCATTCTTCCCACGGATGGCCACACGGCCATGCTCCCGGAACTCGAAGAAAAAATCCTCGGGCGTCTCACCATCGCTGCAGACGGCGCCGGAGCCAGCAACATACCAGAACTTGCCACCCAGGCCTGGGGAGAGACAGGAGGGTGAGAGGAGGCCCTGCCAGGCATCGTGCCTGGCCTGGTTCAGCTGGGCTGAGCACTCACCCTGGATGTGATAGGCCCCATCGCTGAAGAACATCTGGAAGACATCATAGGCGGCGCGGTTGGCATCCAGCAGGTTGGAGCCACGGTGGCAGCCTACGAAGCCGTGGTCACCCCGCAGCACCAGGATGGGCCGGTTGATCAGCTTGAGGATGAACTCCTCATCTTCCCCTGGGAAGCACAGTAGGTCCATGGGCAGCAGCTCGTGGACAGCCCTGCCCCATGGGCCACAGGGAGGGGGCTCTGCCCACCTCCGCAGGGGCCTGGGGAGCGGGCACCCTCTGCTTGCCTGAGTAGCCCTGCCTGGATGACAGTGCACTCTTTTGGGGGAGCAATGCCTGGAGTCTGCTGTCACCTCTATAAATGGCAGCCTACCTGCAGTCCCACAGCACCCCTGCCCCTGCCTGATTTTGCGGGCATTAAGCCTCCAGCTTGGGGGATGAGTGGGGTGTGGTAGGGTTTCCTCCTGCCGTTTGCCACGGCCAGACTTACCGACAGATTCGCTCACTGCGGCAAGCTGTCCATTCTTCTTGGCGCAGATGTACTTGCTGTTGCTGGCCTTGAGGGCCACCCGCCGGCCACGCCACTCGATGTCAAACATGGTGTTGGCAGCACTGGGGGCGAGAGAAACAGCCGGAGTCGGGGAGGGGTTCTGGCCAGCTAGGGTAGGGCAGGGGCACTTCCACAGAGTGGACTGAAGTTGCTCACTGCCTGGCATACCCAGCAGACTGGCCCAAGCAGGTGCCAGCGCCTTCCCCCAGCACAGTAGCCAGAGAGACCCACTGAGTTTTGCACACCAATCCCAGCTCCCCAGTTGGGTGCTTTGCCACTCAGCCGGGTAGTGCTGTCCCAGCACTGATTCCTCCTTGTTTTGTTGCCCCTCACCCCTGGTGCCCTGGCTCCTGGCACAGGACCCTTGCTGTGGTTCCAGGACCTGTTTCTGTGGCCAAGTGTGCCCAGGGAATGGGAGGGTGGGGACTCGTACTCACATGCCAGTGGCAGTGACCTGGATGCCCCCATGGGACACCAGGGTCCAGGAGCTGCCTACATTGGAGTGGAAGACGCATTTCTTGGTTTCTTTGTCAATCTGCATCTGGAAGGTCTCATGGGTCAGCTCCTCATCCTGGTTGGCTGAGACGTTAACCCCTGTGGGAAACAAGGAGACGTGTGGCATGGGGTGAGGCTCACCAATGGGCAGAGAAAGTCCCTCCCTCCCTGATCAGCACCCAGGGCCTTGGGCACAAGGGCTGGACCTGGAAACACCTAGTGCCCAAACAGCTTTGTGCACACCAGGCTAGCAAGTGCTTTGAGCAGGGGAATGGCCAAACACCACAGGGAACTGAGTCAGTTCCAGATCTTGGCACAGCTGGGCTGGGCTAGCAGGGGACGTTAGGTTAGGCTTAATGAAGAGCAAGGATGTGGCTTTTTGTCCCAGCTCCGGCCTGTTTGCAGGCTGCCAGTTTATCCCCCTGCTCCTGGGCCCGTGGTAGAGCCCATCGCTCCAGAGGGGCACTGGGACACATCCATGGCACCCCTGCATGGTGCCTGCCAGGGGTTGTGACCAGGCATGGAGGCCCCGCAGCCCTAATTCCCTTTGTCACAGCTCCTGCTTGCCCTTCATCATCTCTGCTGTGCCCGCAGCTGATCTGCAGGTGCCCTCCCTCCCCCACCCAGCAAATCCTGCCAAACAATTGCTCTAATTGGGCTCGTTAACCTGATTGCTGTTGTTTCCATCTGCTTAGCCATCCCCCCTATTTATAACAGAGCCAGGGGTGTCACCTGCACATAAGCAGCTTGGGTGAGATGAAGCCATGCTGTGAGTGTGTGGTCAGGCAGCTCCACCCCTCGCTGTCCCAAACCCTAGACAGGCCACAAGGTGCCTGTTGAGTGCCCACACTGCGAGAGCACGGAGGCCCTGGCATGGTGTGAAGCTGCCAGGGGTGGTGTGCTATTCTTCCTGGAGGGGATTGCACCCTGGGTGATGTGGTTTGTCAGGTGCGCTGGAGCAAGCTGCTGGGGCATGGGGTGTGCTGACTCCTTTTCTAAGGCTGAGGCCAGGGTGCAGAGCACAGCCATCTTCACTCCAAGGGATCACTGTGCCTGTCCCTTGCCAGAGCTCTGGATTTGTGGGGGGCTCCTTGGAGCAGCTGTTTTTCAACCCAGGAACACCTGGCAGGCCAGGGTTGTGGCTGTGTGTGTTTACAGGGGTGCAGCCTGTCCTCTGGTGCCCTCCTCTCATCCCCCCAGTGCCAGCTGTTGTGGGGATGGGAAGAAATGTGCCCTGCAAGAGTCGTGGTGAGGCAGCTGGTGACGTGAGCTGTCGCTTGTGGAGCATGCACCGTGGTTCCCTCCTGTGGGGTGACCGTGCCAGCCTCAGGGCCCAGGGCGTCCTGGGATGGGATGTGGCGCTTAGAGCACTGCTAGGCCACGCTAGCCCTGGGTCAAGGGGAGTTACAGCCCCTGGCACTGGGGCTGCACCCCGCCTCTCAGGTTCACCGGTCCCAGCTAGCCAGGGGAGAACTGCGCTGTGGGACAGCGCTCAGCCCCCCTGCACCCGCCAGCTCACACATGCTTGACGCATCTCCCCCCATGTCCCCAGCCCGGGGCGCTCCAGTGCACCCAGACATGTGCGGGCTGGATTGTGGGGCTGGGTTGCCATAGCAACAGAGCAGCAAGCGATGTGCTGCAGGTGGAGGGAGTGTCGCCTGCAGCCATCTGTTCCCGACTGCGCTCCCATATGGCCCCCACTGAGTCACCCCGTGGGACGTGGGGGAGGTGGCTCTGTGCAATGGGAAGGAGGCACTAGGCAGCCTCCCCAGGGCTCCTTTCCTGGAGTCCTCTGGCGGGCAGGCCCCCACTGTGCCCCACGGCTGCAGGGACAGCTGGAGGAGGCCAGGCTGAGGTCTGTCCCAGCCAGGGTGCAACACCTGATAGCCCAGGATGGGGGGGATGTTAGGCCAGAGACCCCAGGAGCTAGTGCCATGTGGCCTGTGATCTCAGCCACCTGGCACTGGGAGCTACTGGGCCCAGCTGGAAAGGTTTTGGTGGGCCCCAGGGACAGCTGCTGATGCCAGGAAAATCTTGGAGGCTGCCCTCGGCCCCAGGACCATAAACCAGCAACTCCACCCCCAGGGAGAGACACCATAGTGGGAGCTGGTACCCACCCTGTGGGCGAAATTGTACCAGCTGTGGATACATCAGCTGGAGGCGGGGAAACCTGTGAGTGTGCTGGGCCTGCCTTGAATCTGGCCCCCTGGCGACCCAAAGGCTGGCACCCTGGCTGCAGATCTGGGGAACATTCTCCATCTCTCTTCTCCTCTGGAGGATGAGCCTGCAGTGCAAACCTTCGCTGCCAGCCCTGGGCAAAGCAGCATGTAGGAGTCAGCTCCATGACAGGCGTTACTTGCTCACACACAGACCCTGCTTTGTTATTGTAGGGTTGCACAGAAGCTGGGGGCTGTGCAGGTTGATTTGTTACTGTAGGGTTGCTTTAGCACTAGGCCACATGACCACTTCATTATTGTAGGGTTGCTCCCTAACACTGGGCTGTGCACCCTCATTCATTTTTGTAGGTTTGCTGCTGGAACAGATTGTGATGGGCTAGCTTCCCAACAAAGAGGCCTCTGACATATTTGCTTCCAGGAGCCATTGGACATGCTGCATGCCCTGTACCAGCCTTGCCTCCCCTTCTTTCCAGCTGTCCCTCGAGAGAGGCGCCCCATGGGGTGTGGTCAGGACAAGCCCCTCTGCAGCAGCTTGGACAGAAGAGGTGAAAGGTCTGCGGTGGCCTCCAGCCAGCTCGAAGCTGGTGAGTGTAACTGGGCAGCCAGCACCCTGGGCTGCACAATGCTGGCTCCAGGTCGTTACGGCTTGCTAGGTCATCCTGGCAGGGCAGGGAGTGGGAAAGAAAGGAACGTCTTGGGGGCTCCCTTTGAATAAGTGCTGAAACTGGGGGGTGCAGCTGAGGGCTCCCAGTTTGAAGTGGTTTCAGGGTTTACAGCTTTGTTCTCTGGCTCTCAGAACCCCCTGTACCAGTTCCAGCATCCCTGCCCCTTTGCAGTCTCTGAACCAGAATGCCTTCCACTCGCCAAGGCTGAGCGGTGGCCATGAGCCAGGCTCAGCTCCACCTGAGCAAGCAGGGAACCATTCTGTAGTTGAGAAAACAACTCTGACCTGGAAGTGCCCAGAGATGGCCACAGGCACTGGCCAGCCCATTGCCAGCAGACTCAGCATCCATTTCCCTGGGCACCACCCTGGGTGCCCAGCCCTACAGGTGAGGGGTCTGGGCCTGGCTCTGCCACCTGTTGGAAAATAGGCCTGGAGAGAGACCACGAGTGGAGTGGTTCCTGGGCCAGCCACCAGGATGCTGAACGAGAGGGATCGTGGCTCGGATCTGGCAAGGCACCACTGAAGAAATTCACATGCCTGCCTCCCCTGCACTGCCTCCAGTGCTCCTTGTCAGGGCAGGCCATGGAGGGAGAGATTGGCTGGCAGGTGTGATGGATGCCAGGCCAAAGGACACACTCAGGGCAGGGGATGCCACCATATTACACAGGCATGAGGAGAGTCGGGCCAATGGGGCTGTGAGTGGGTGACAAACTCCACACCTGCCCAGGTTTGCCATTTGGGGGGCTGTGACCTGGCAGGAATAGCCAGAGCCCCCATGGGATTGGTGCATGATGCCCTGCCCAACCTCCCCATCCCAGAGAGGGAGCCTGGGAAGAGTTGGCAGGGGTGGGGTGCACAGCTGCACTTTAACTGTCACCATGGCGGGGGGGAGCAGAGTCAGGAGGCTTTGGACCAGGCAGCCCCACAGCTAAGCGACTGCCCCTGAGGACAGTGGAGCAATGCCCCCCCCGCAGGTCCCTCCAGGCTGGCATGGCAGCAGCCAGCACAACAGGCAGGGCAGTGCATCGGGAGGCCCATCTCCTGGGTCTAGTCACTAAGGTGCCTGGGGACAGGGGGCCCTTCCCCCCCACAGATTCTGGAGAAGGCGCTGCTGGGCCACAGCTCCCTGTGCAGACAGAAGAAAGCAAAGGGGATGCCACATACCTTGCCGGGTGGAGACATATCGGCCATTGGATGCCTTGAAAACCACTTGGGGGTGACTCTCCTCCAGATCAAAGAGTTCATCCTTGCCTGGCTTGGAGCTTCTTCCTGCTTTCAGGGTGCCCGTGGGGCCCAGAGGTGCCAAGTATTTCCCATTGCAGTCCTTGAAAGCCAGCTTTCCAGCCTTGAACTCCAGGGTATAGCTGGTGCGGGGGTCTGGCTCCTCCACCAGGGCCCCGTCATTGCGCAGGTAGCGATTATCACAGGCTCGCAAGCAGTACTTCTGGTTCTGAAAGGTGAGGGTGATGAGCGCATCCACGCCCCAGGGGATGTTGCTGTCGGTGGAGATCTCGTCCTCCAGGGCACTCAGGTGCGCGTACTGTCTCCTGCTGATACTCAGCAGGTTGGCCTGGGGGTGGATGGCCAGGTGGACGGTCCACAGCTCCACCTCAGTGATGGCCTGGGCAAAGCAGGACAGCCTGTCTTCCGAGCCCCCAAAGAAGCGCTTGTAGGGCTCGGACAGCAGTGCCCAGCGCCCATCTGACTGGGTGACAATGGTGAAGCGCCCATCCCTGCCTGGCGTCTCGGCTTCACACGACACCTTTCCATCCTTGTCAGAGGCCAGGTACCGGCCCAGGTGACTTCTCAGGAAGACCACAGAACTGTCGCTTTCGTCCTGCTCCAAGGTCCATATCTGCTTCCTCTTGAGGCTGGGCGCCGAGGCGTTCACCTTGTAGCCAAAGCTCTCAGCCGTCAGGTAGCGGTTCTGGCAGTTGATCAAGCCGAACTGGATCTTCAGGACCTGATGGATCCCATTGGTTGGCATCTTCTGTCCTAGGGGGTCGTTCCCAGGCACTGGGGCGCAAGGTGAGCTTTCCCCAGCCCTTCTTGTGACACACACGTGTGTGCGTGCGCACACTCGCTCACACTCTCTGGGCGGGCACTGCTTACACCCAGCCCCAGTGAAATCTGGATTAGAGCAAAGTAACCTGGTGCCACAGTCCAAGCCACGTCGGTCCCTCTCTGCTGGGTGCAGCCTCGCTTGCCTTCATCTAATCCGCAGCCAGTAATGCCAATCTCTTTTGGACGTCTGTCCCTCCAACAGGAAACTCCAGCGTCCCTTGCACAGCTGCTCAGGCTGACCTTCCTCTCTGGCGTTGCACAGGGTACAGATGTGGAAACAGGCAGGCTTAGGGGAGATGCTGCAGTCTTGGTTAATTAGACACAGCTAGGATTACAAAACTCAGCCAGATTTCAATGGGCCGTGAGCCCTGGGTAACCAATAGTGGGGCTTTTCACGTAAGTCACAAAGCCGAGGGGGTGACATGTGAGACAATGGCCCTTTGATGGAGCCACTTCTCTGGTATTCAGCCCCACTGTGCTGGCCTCACCAGACTAGTCGCCTTCCACTCAGACTGGCTGCGACCGACCAGCATCTGTGTCCCTGTCCCCCTCTGTGCCCTGGGAGCTCTTTCCCGTGTGGCGGGTTCTGCCTCCTTCCTTCCTGCTGCAGACTCCCTTATGGAAAACTTGGGCGGCAACCCGATCTGCCCCCACCGGGGCCACGTAGCCTTCCCGTGGGCACCCGGCTAGGGTTACGTGCATCTCTGATTCAGCAGGAGGTCACCTCCAGCCGTACACTCCCTCCTTGGCCCAGCCACTAAGCTCCTTAGCAATTAGCCTGGCCTTTTTATCAGTTTAAACCTTTTATCCCTCTTTGGGCCTCTGGCCTCCATCTGTCCTGCAGCCCCTGCTGTGCCAAATCCTGCCCCAGCTTGGGCAGCCCTATGGAAGAACCTGGCACAGCCATGGTCGGGGTGGGCACTGCTGTGGTTGAGTCACATGCGCAATGACTTTCCCAGTCTGGGGAACGGACCCACAAAGAGCCACTCTTGGTTCAATGCAGCTGGAACTCCAGCAGTACAGTCACCCAGCTCAGAGCCCGCACGTCATGCCAGGCTACACCCCCTGCTCATCAGGCTCAGAAACCCTCCATTCCTGTGACCCAGCCCGGGTGACAGGAGTCTCTTTTGCTAACCAGACTGATACCCATCAATACTTCCCCACAACCTCCTGGCCTCATATGTATGGGCATCGCCTGGGCAGGGGCTGCTGGCCACAACAATCAGTGACATGTCTGGTTGTCCAGTGGGGACTTTTTGCTGAGGCCCAGCAAACTCATCTCACTTATGACCTAAGCTGAGCCCGGAAGGGATGATAACAGCTATTGTATGAACCCCTTGTGTGCTGGCCTGGCTGCCTGCTGTTGGCCTGGGGAGTGTGGCAGAGAAGACACGAGGAGAGGGAGCTGGAATCAACAGAGAGGGAAGACATGGCGGGGAGTGAGCCCCATGTGAGCAGGGAACCCCCTCCCAGTTTAGAGGCCATGACAATGCCCACGTGACCCGGTTGCCATCCGTCGGGGCCATGTACTCTGCCCTTCCCTGGTCTGCCTAGACCACCTGCTGACTGGCTCCATGGCATGTGCTGGGAGCGCGCACCTCTTCAAACTGTGCAGTAGTCATTGGAGTGACCCAAACTTCTGAGAACTGGGGTCGGCCACAGACCCAGGCCGCTGGTCTCTAGCTCTCTGGGCACCTGAGGGTCTTGCTCCAGAAGCTGGATTTCTATGGCAGAAAAGGAAGCAGCTTAAAAGCCAAAATCCTTTCTCTGGGGAAACCACAAACCCAGGACTCAAGCTGATCTCTGCTCTGGCCGCAAGCCCTGCCAGGACCCAGGTCTTAGGAGAGCTCTGGGTGTGACGGGCCAATTCTGCCCCAGCGGGGCACCAGCCAGATCTATTCTCAGACTGCGTGCCCTGGCCTGTCGCAGATGGGTTCTGGCACTGGGACGGGAGGGGAGCAGGTCTCAGAGACGGATGGGACTTGGGCCAGGTGCTCAGCACACCATGAGCACCTGGAGGTTTGGAAGCCTTGCCTAGTGGTTAAACCACTTGGCTGTGTGCAGTGGGCTCTGGGTTTTAGTCCATCGATGTGGATCTGCCCATCCTAGGACTACTGGCTTCCCTTCCGGCTGGAAACCCCCCCAGGCATGGCACCTCCTAGTGCAGAGTGAAGCGCATAACTCCCATGAGAGGAAAAAACATGCACGAGTCCACCCTGCACACACCAGTCCACAAAAGGTTTGGGTTTGGGTTCAATGCAAGGGCTAAGTCACAGAGGAGCTCCTAGTCCTGCCCCGGTGCCTAAGGCACCAGGGTGGATGGCGTGAGCAGGCAGGAGGGGCCAGGTGACAGGGAACTCAGCTGGGACTCAGGAAACCTGGGTTCTACTGGTGGCTCTGCCACCGAGCTGCTGGGTGACTTTGGGTGAGTGACTATGCTGATCCCTGCCTCAGTTTCCCCCCTGCTCATCTCTGCTTAAATTTCAATTCTTGGGGTCAGGGCCTGTCTATTACTGTGTGTTTGTGCCAAACTGAGCACAAGGGCCCTGATCGTGGCCTGGGCCTCTGGTGCACAGCACAGTGCTGGGCATGCAGCTGCAGATCAGCAGTGGCGGGCTGAAGAGGTCGCAGGGCCAACTCCTTTGTCGTACATGATGTTGCATCTGGATACGTGGTTTCACTCCCACAGGCCACAGGCTCTGATTGCTCAGGCCACTGGGCAGCTCAGGTTGCAGAGGGACCAAGAGGCAGCCATTGTTCCTGAAAATAGGTCCCAGGGATTGGTTGCCTAATAATTTTTTCATGCTCCAGCTCTCACTTTCTTTGGCGGTTCTGCTTACAGCCGCCTAAAGCCAGGTTCACGTTACCCGAGCTGCACGGCCACAGGTGAGTGTAACCATCACTTGTCACGCCCACTGGCACAGAGTCCGCACTGTAATGTATACACAGCAGGCAGGTCGGCTTTCCGGGCTGGGCTGGATCATTGGCATGTTGGGCTCTCAGCCACGCCAGTATTTCACAGGGCCAGTTGCAGCCCTCCTCTGAAACACATGCCAGAGCATGGCAGACCCCTCCTGCTGCATCCACTGGGGGTTATCTGGGGGAGGCAATAAGCAGCAAGCTGGGTTTCGGTTGGGCCTGGAGAGGCTAAGGATCATGGGTCAAATTGTGAGGTCAGTGGGAAGGAGAGGAGGGAGGAATCTGTCCCTTGGTATCTGCCTCTTAGTACTCAGAGTCCAGTGGTTGAAATATAATTTGATGCGCCCCAGAACCCTCCTAATCTCTGGGCCCCCTTCTCATATTGTCCAGGCCCCTTCATGCATGCGACCATGGGGTGTTCCACTCGATCTTTCTAGCATCTGAAATCTGGGCCCTGAAACTCTGGCCCATCAGATTTGTGGGGCCCTGGAATGGTGTTCCAAGGCGTTCCCACGTACTTTAACCCCTGTCAAAGCCACAGAAGAAACAAAGCCGGTGCCATCCCTCACAGGTTAGAGAGCAGATTGAGAGTGTATGCATGAATAGGAGGGGTGAATGCAAGTGTCTGTGTGTGCACATGGGGCTGACGCTTTACCATATCTGACTGTCACAGATGCTTGCCCCCCTCCCTCCATCCACTGGGCGCCTCCCAGGGACTGTTAGTGGGTGGAGATGTCTCTGCAGCCTGCTTGCTCACTGTCAGGAAGAAAGATCCATTTCTGAGCCCTGCTCTGGAGAGGAATTGGAGCAGGAGCTAGTCTTTCCTTTAAGAAATCCAGCTTCCACCTCTTAATTAAATCACATTGATAGCCAGTCTAACTTAGGAGAGGGGATCCACACTGCCCCTGCAGTGTCAGATCCATCCAGGGTTCACTTCCTGCCCAAAAATGTTGTGTTGTGTGTCTGTTAACCACCTTTTCCAAAGGTGGCTGCGTTCTGGTGCAAAAGTGACTCCTGAAAGAATGCTCTACAACGCACTTTGAGTCCCGTCCCCCCCCCCGCCAGGCCAGAGAGCACAAGACAAACCAGGCCCCCCTCAGCCCAGTTTCAGAGGCAAGCTGAGAACTGAGAAACTCATCCTGTGTCACTGATTTGCAAGAGCCTGGCTGCAGCAAGGCTGGCATTGCCCTTCCCTTTAATCTTGCTGTGCCTCCTTTACCCTGGCCTGCTGCCCTCCTCAGAGCTGGGCTTTGGACAGTCAGTGGAGTGGCGAGAGTTGCAAATCCCCATGGCAGCTCTCAACACGGAGTTTCATTGCCCTGCTCCATGTGCTGCGGCAGGGGTGAGGGTGGCCAGGACAGTGCCTCACATCAGGCTGTGCAGTGTCAAACCATGGACCCACCTGGTGGCTTACACAAGAAACTACAACCCTCTGTGCAGCCAGGAGAAAGGTGAGGTGAGCCAGGTGCACTGGGGGCTGCTGCGTGGAGGGCACTGAGAACATCTAATCCCACTGCCCCCAGCTTTGGGGAGCTGTCTGTACCTGGGGCAAAAGCAGTGAGAAACCAACCCAGAGACCTCCGTCCTCTTCAGGCCCACATGCTCTTCACACAAGGCAGTGGAGGTGTGGGGGCTGCTAAGAAGCAAACAGGCCCAGCCATGCTCAGCAAGATCTCCCCATGAGTCCAGTCTGGGGGTGGGAAGCACATGGAGAATCAAGCGTTGGGGAAATCATTCTGATAGCCTCCATGGTTTGGCTGATGGGCATGGGGGGCTGCAGGTGCCAGGGGAACGAGGCTGGCCATAAATGTGGTCATGGAGTAGAGGCTGGGTGCATCAGTGTTACCAGGGACTGGAGACTTGAAAATTACCAGCCACTGGGTCATGCAATTCATGGCCCACCCCTGGGGCGCCTGCGCGGCTGAGGGTTTCTGCAAACAGGCAGAAGGCCGGTGTTCTCAGCTGGGGACATGGTTTGCTCCAATAAGGTGCTGAGTGCCTCAGCTCAGCCTCTCTCAGGATGAGGCCTGGGCTTCTCTCATTGACTGGTTTCTGGGCCATGCCTAAATATGGACCCCAGAGGGCCAGGACTGGGTATTAACCCTGCCTAGATTAGCACATCCAGCCCTGCTGGAGACGTGGGGCATTAATGCTTACCAGAGCATCTGGGTCAGTGTCCGGGGCAGGACAGACATCACTTCTATCTGCTCTTTCCTCAGGCAAACCAGCCAGTGTGGACCCGGTCTCTTCCAGGTGTGAATCAGGAGAGACTCCACATACCTCCACAAGTGCTGCCCTAAGTGAAAGCTGTGATTTGACTCTGGCTGCCCTAGAGCTAAAGCAACGCCAGGCAGCCAGCGGCTTGGGGCAGCTTGCTGGCTCAGGCTGGAGGGCACTGGCAGAGCTGTCTGGGGAACAGAGCTGGGCTGGGGGCTTTGCCATGGCTGCACCTGCCCGCATTTGGTCTCTCTGATGTGATGGGTTTGAGGGGCCTGACTGAATGGGGCATGTGTAAGCCACCCGAAGCAGTTCTGGACGTTTTGGCGTGGTCTAGAGCTAAGCTTGCCAGCTGCCCAGTGCTGCGTGCCTGAGAACTGGAGGATCAAGCAGGCTGTGACCCTATGAAGCGTTTTCAGGAGGAAGACAAAAGATCAAGGCACTGGCTGATTGTGTGGTGGAACTCAAGCCGCCCAGACAGGAAGTCAGGACGTTTCCGTCACTGCTACCTGCTGATCTCTCCCTGGGCTGAGAGCGGATCTGGGCAGGCTCTCCAGAGATGAGATGATGGACAGGGAGAGAGAGGGGATTGCAGGGATTTTAAGATAGCCTCCACAGCACAGCCTGCAAATCTGATTGAGGTCACAGGTAAAATGAACCAGGTGGCCTCCTCTATTCCCAGACCAAAGCCAGACACAGCCTGGCAAGAGGGGTTAACCCAGGTTGGGGTTCATGGTTGCTAACAGAGCTGGGCAGGATCTGGGACTAGGTTTCCTCAAGCCAGGACCGACCCTGGCCATGCACACCTTTATTTGTCATCTAGCTCTTCTGCATTCGCTCTTCCTGCAGCTCCCCCAACAAAGCAGCAGACTGGAACTACTGAGGCTGATGCCCATTCAGACATCACACCCACCAGTCTTCCATGACGAGAGGGACAAAGGCAGTTGAAACCTCTTGGCTTTCTTGTAAGCACCCAACAGTGACTGGGCTGGGGCAGAGACACATCTCATGGGTGGGTATTTGGGTTTTCAAATCAAATCATAGGGCTGGAAGGGACCTCATGAGATCATCAAGTCCAACCCCCTGGGAATTGAACCTAGGACCTTCTGCATGTTAAGCAGAGGTGCTAGCCACTACACTATGAAATCTTGGCCCCTTTGTTTCTCCAAAATTAGAGGTGGAGAATCTTTCAAAACAAAGCTGATAACATCCCTTTTGAACCTCTTCAGGCTTTGGGCCGGGAATGTTTGATTGTGGAACAGCTGGCTCTGCAGGACAGGGGGAAAGTTGAGGTCAGTTCTTCCATCCTAGGAACTTCAACCAGCTTGACATCCACAGCAATTATCCTGCTTTCTTAGTACCACTGGAATCGTCCCTGCACAGGAATCAGGTGGTGACCTGACCTCTCCTGCCTGGGGCACAAGGAATCAATTGAACATCACTCTGTAGACATTCATCGTGCTGGAAGAAAATCATGGCCACTGTCTAATGACTCCTCTCACTGTCATCTGGGCAAAACTGCTGGAAGTGGGGAACTTCCCTCCATGAGTGGGAAGCTGGTGGGAATGAAAAAAGGACACAGTTTCCCCAAGCTGGTGGCAAGGGCAGGCTGTGCCCCACCGTGCCTGCACCCCTCCCCATGTCCCCATCTCCTTGGCTCTGAGCAGGGGAGGGACCTGCCCTGCCTCACACAGTGTGGGCAGATGGGAAAAAGTGAAGTGTGGAAAAAGTGGGGAAACATGAAGCCACAAAGCCCTGGTTTGCAGCAAAGGAGCATGGTGAGCAGACTGAGCCATGTTGGGGGCACGGTCTTTAAACAGCTGAGGCGGCCCAGGAAGAATCCCCAGGGATAGCTGCTGGCAGGGAAACCCCAAAGGGCTATGCCCAACCCCAGCTTTTCCTTTAGAGGTAAACTTTTCCTTGCCTGCGTCATGCTCCCACCCTCCACACTGAGAGCTGCTTCCTGATTTAGGGAAGTGATATTCTTCTGGTTTGTGTTTGAGAGATGACACACAACAGCCAGTGAGGGAGGACCCAGCTCCTAGCGCCTGGGGGAAAGGGAAAGAGGAAGCCAGTGTGTTTCTGCTGGGGATCCCCTTCCCAGTTCACTCCAGCCTTCCTTTCAGAAACAGCCCCTAGCACCATGCTGGGCTTGCCCCAGAGCTGCATGGCTGTGGTGGGCAGTGGGAGGCAGTTGAGCACCCAAAACCAACTGGTGACAATTCTGCTACATCAACCCCAGGCATGGCCAGACGCCCCCAGTACCCTCCTCCTTGTTCAGTACAGCATGGGGTGGGCGGAGGGTAGCAAGGCCCTGGCTTAGCACAAAACCCCTGTGTGTTCCCTAAGAAAGGGGATGTTGTGTTGCTTAGGCCAAGGCAAATTGTCCAGTCCTGGGAGTGGGGCATCCAGGTGACTGCAGGGGAAGAAAGATCCCTCTAGTCTAGTGTTTCCCAACCAGTGTGCTGTGGCACATAGGTGCCATCAGGCCTGAGAAGGTGTGCCACAAAAGTTTTTGAAAACATACTCAAAAGAGCTCTCGATTGGCTCATTGGCTCATGAATATTCATGAGTTCATTTGGCAACTATATAGTGGTGTGCCTCAAATTAATTAAAGGTAGCAAGGTGTGCCACAGCAGAGAAAATATTAGGAACCACTGCTGTAGCCTAGAGGGAAATGGAAAAGCTTCATAGTGCAGTTGGCCAGGGTTGACATGGATGTGGGGGCTTCCTGACCCCAGCTCTGGGTCCTGATGCTGCAGATGATTCAGTGCTGAAACTTCATTTGTGTCTTTAGGGTTCCCTCTCGCCCAGCAGGCCGGCTTGCCTTCCTGTGACCTGATCCTCTGCAGAGGGGGCTCATGCATCAAAAGGAGAAGGAAGGGCCAAGCCGGAGCGTGCCCCTCAGAGCCACACGACCCCGCAGGGGCAGCGGGCGGGCAGGCACCTCAGAAGCACGGACGAAGTTACATGCGGGAGCGGTTCCATGTTCCACGGGGGGCAGAGGGGCACTTATGTAGCTGCACACAACCAGTGGCTGCAGCTGTGGCCTGAGCAGCAAACACCCCAGTGGTGCCCATGGAGAGAGCCGCGCCACAACAGCCCAGCCCAAAGCAGCACTGCTGGGCAGTGTGTGCTTTGGCTCATGCCCAGGACTGGCTTGGAGCCCTGTGGGGATGGGGTGAGGTGATGTGTGGCTAAGGGGTGGCCAGTTGGTGCCATGCTGCTGTGAGCAGGCAGGGTCAGATGAGGGGGTATTACTGATCCGCAGGGGCTGCCACTGTAGGAATGGGAGAGGCCCCGACTGCCTGCAGCTGGGAGTGATGCACAGCCTGGCTGGTACCAGCGTGGGGGGAGGAACAAGAGATGCTTCCCTCTTCCAGAGTCCTGGCTGATCTGTCCCACTGGGGCCAGGGCACCTGCGTAGGGTGCTGCTTGCCACCCAGAATGGCCACAGAGGGCCACGTCCTGGTGCTACAGAAATTGATGCTCCCCGGCCAGGAGCACCTGCCCAGGAGCTGCCCTAAAGGGTGGATAATGGGGGGGGACAAGAATGCCCCCCCAAACCTCAAACCTCAGCTCACTCCCCCTTTGCCCCCAGCTCTTCTCCCCCATCCTTAGACTTTGCCAGGTGCCAAATTGCCCAGGGATGATCCTGCCTCCCCCTCCTTTACCACAGATTCCCTTACTGGTGTGCTGCACATGGCCTTTACCCCCCCAGCCCACTTCTCCTTCCCCCCCAATTCCCTCCTACTCCCCTGCCCCACGTCTCCTTCCCCCCCAATTCCCTCCTACTCCCCCGCCCCACGTCTCCTTCCCCCC